>JANJGN010000021.1:115955739-116369838 GCA_026770705.1 Isurus oxyrinchus
AGTGCATTCCAGATCCTAATCACTCGATTGACCCTGTCTCCACCGCACTCTCAGAGAGTACATTCCAGATCCTAACCACTCGATTGACCCTGTCTCCACCACAATCTCAGGCAGTGGATTCCAGATCCTAACCACTCGATTGTCCCTGTCACCAACACACTCTCAGACAGTGTATTCCAGATCCTAACCACTCGATTGACCCTGTCCCCACCACACTTTCATACAGTGCATTCCAGACCCTAACCACTCGATTGACCCTGTCTCCCCCACACTCTCAGACAGTGCATTCCAGACCCTAACCACTCGATTGACCCTGTCTCCACCACACTCTCAGACAGTGCATTCCAGATCCTAACCACTCGATTGACCCTGTCTCCACCACACTCTCAGACAGTGCATTCCAGATCCTAACCACTCGATTGACCCTGTCTCCACCACACTCTCAGACAGTGCATTCCAGACCCTAACCACTCGATTAACCCTGTCTCCACCACACTCTCAGGCGGTGCGTTCCAGACCCTAACCACTCGATTGACCCTGTCTCAACCACACTCTCAGACAGTGCATTCCAGAGCCTAACCACTCGATTGACCCTGTCTCCACCACACTCTGAGACAGTGCATTCCAGACCCTAACCACTCGATTGACCCTGTCCCCACCACACTCTCAGACAGTGCATTCCAGATCCTAACCACTCGAATGACCCTGTCTCCACCACAGTCTCAGACGGTGCATTCCAGATCCTAACCACTCGATTCACCCTGTCTCCACCACACTCTCAGACAGTGTATTCCAGATCCTAACCACTCGATTGACCCTGTCTCCACCACACTCTCAGACAGTGCATTCCAGATCCTAACCACTCGATTGACCCTGTCTCCACCACACTCTCAGGCGGTGCGTTCCAGACCCTAACCACTCGATTGACCCTGTCTCAACCACACTCTCAGACAGTGCATTCCAGAGCCTAACCACTCGATTGACCCTGTCTCCACCACACTCTGAGACAGTGCATTCCAGACCCTAACCACTCGATTGACCCTGTCCCCACCACACTCTCAGACAGTGCATTCCAGATCCTAACCACTCGAATGACCCTGTCTCCACCACAGTCTCAGACGGTGCATTCCAGATCCTAACCACTCGATTCACCCTGTCTCCACCACACTCTCAGACAGTGTATTCCAGATCCTAACCACTCGATTGACCCTGTCTCCACCACACTCTCAGACAGTGCATTCTAGTTCCGAACCACTCCCTGCTTAAAAATGGTTTTCCTCATTCTGTTGTTGCCTAATTTGTCAATCATTTTAAATTAATTTCTCCTGGTTCTCTTGCATCAATGGGAACTACCTACTACCTATCTCTTTTGTCTAGGTCTCTCCTGATTTTGAATACCTCTATCAAACCTCCTCTCAGGCTTCTTTTCTTTAAGGAGAACAGTCTCATCTTTCCTCAATTTATCGTCATAACTGAATTGCCTCATTCCCGGAACCATCTCATAAACTTTTTCTGCACCGTCTCTAATGCCTTCACATCATTCACATGCCCAGAACTGGACACAGTACTGACGTTGTGGCTGAACTAGTGCTTTATGAAGGTTTGATATAACTTTCTTGAGGGGACTTGGGGACAGAGAGCAATAACAGTTGGAGGCAAAAGCAGACACAGACACAGAATACATAGAGATGCTCAGGTGCGGACACAGGGATACACAGAGAACCAGAAGCACACACGGGGGTAGAGAGACCCAGATGCACACACAGGGATAGAGATACCCAGAGGTACACACAGGGATAGAGAGACCCAGAGGTACACACAGGAGTAGAGAGACCCAGAGGTACACACAGGGATAGAGAGACCCAGATGCACACACAGGGATAGAGATACCCAGAGGTACACACAGGGGTAGAGAGACCCAGAGGTACACACAGGGGTAGAGAGACCCAGAGGTACACACAGGGATAGAGAGGACCAGAGGTACACACAGGGATAGAGAGAGCCAGAGGTACACACAGGGATAGAGAGATCCAGAGGTACACACAGGGATAGAGAGGCCCAGAGGTACACACAGGGATAGAGAGAGCCAGAGGTACACACAGGGATAGAGAGGCCCAGAGGTACACACAGGGATAGAGAGGCCCAGAGGTACACACAGCGATAGAGAGAACCAGAGGTACACACAGCGATAGAGAGAACCAGAGGTACACACAGGGATAGAGAGACCCAGAGGTACACACAGGGATAGAGAGATCCAGAGGTACACACTGGGATAGAGAGGCCCAGAGGTACACACAGGGATAGAGAGAACCAGAGGTACACACAGGGATAGAGACCCAGAGGTACACACAGGAATAGAGAGGCCCAGAGGTACACACAGGGATAGAGAGAACCAAAGGTACACACAGGGCTAGAGAGACCCAGAGATACACACAGGGATAGAGAGAGACCCAGAGGTACACACAGGGATAGAGAGAGACCCAGAGGTACACACAGGGATAGAGAGAGAACCAGAGGTACACACAGGGATAGAGAGACCCAGAGGTACACACAGGGATAGAGAGACCCAGAGGTACACACAGGGATAGAGAGACCCAGAGGTACACACAGGGATAGAGAGAACCAGAGGTACACACAGGGATAGAGGACCAGAGGTACACACAGGGATAGAGAGACCCAGAGGTACATACAGGGATAGAGAGAGAACCAGAGGTACACACAGGGATAGAGAGACCCAGAGATACACACAGGGATAGAGAGAACCAGATGTACACACAGGGATAGAGAGAGACCCAGAGGTACACACAGGGATAGAGAGGACCAGAGGTACACACAGGGATAGAGAGAACCAGATGTATACACAGGGATAGAGAGGACCAGAGGTACACACAGGGATAGAGAGGACCAGAGGTACACACAGGGATAGAGAGAACCAGAGGTACACACAGGGGTAGAGAGACCCAGAGATACACACAGGGATAGAGAGACCCAGAGATACACACAGGGATAGAGAGAACCAGAGGTACATACAGGGATAGAGAGACCCAGAGATACACACAGGGATAGCGAGAACCAGATGTACACACAGGGATAGAGAGGACCAGAGGTACACACAGGGATAGAGAGGATCAGAGGTACACACGGGGATAGGGAGACCCAGAGGTACACACAGGGATAGAGGGACCAGAGATACTCACAGAGATAGAGAGAGAGAGCCAGAGGTACACACAGGGATTCAGAGAGACCCAGAGGTACACACAGGAATAGAGAGAGACCCAGAGGTACACACAGGGATAGAGAGAGCCAGAGGTACACACAGGGATAGAGAGAACCAGAGGTACACACAGGGATAGAGAGGACCAGCGGTACACACAGGGATAGGGAGACCCAGAGGTACATACAGGGATAGAGAGAACCAGATGTACATACAGGGATAGAGAGGACCAGAGGTACTCACAGAGATAGAGAGAGAGAACCAGAGGTACATACAGGGATAGAGAGACCCAGAGGTACACACAGGGATACAGAGAGACCCAGAGGTACACACAGGAATAGAGAGAGACCCAGAGGTACACACAGGGATAGAGAGAGACCCAGAGGTACACACAGGGATAGAGAGAACCAGAGGTACACACAGGGATAGAGAAAACCAGAGGTACACACAGGGATAGAGAGAACCAGAGGTACACACAGGGATAGAGAGAACCAGAGGTACACATAGGGATGCAGAGAGACCCAGAGGTACACACAGAGATAGAGAGAGAGAACTAGAGGTAACACAGGGATAGAGAGGACCAGAGGTACACACGGGGATAGAGAGGACCAGAGGTACACACATGGATAGAGAGAGACCCAGAGGTACACACAGGGATAGAGAGGACCAGAGGTACACACAGGGATAGAGAGAGACCCAGAGGTACACACAGGGATAGTGAGATCCAGATGTACACACAGAGATGGAGAGAGAGAACCAGAGGTACACACATGGATACAAAGAGAACCAGAGGTACAAACAGGGATAGAGAGGACCAGAGGTACACACAGGGATAGAGAGGACCAGAGGTACACACAGGGATAGAGAGAGACCCAGAGGTACACACAGGGATAGAGAGACCCAGAGGTACACACAGGGATAGAGAGGACCAGAGGTACACACAGGGATAGGGAGAGACCCAGAGGTACACACAGGGATAGAGAGGACCAGAGGTACACAAAGGGATAGAGAGGAGCAGAGGTACACACAGGGATAGAGAGACCCAGAGGTACACACAGGGATAGAGAGAGCCAGAGGTACACACAGGGATAGAGAGAGTCCCAGAGGTACACAGAGGGATAGAGAGATCCAGAGGTACACACAGGGATAGAGAGGACCAGAGGTACACACAGGGATAGAGAGAGACCCAGAGGTACACACAGGGATAGAGAGGACCAGAGGTACACACATCGATAGAGAGAGACCCAGAGGTACACACAGGGATAGAGAGAGCCAGAGGTACACACAGGGATAGAGAGAGACCCAGAGGTACACACAGGGATAGAGAGAGACCCAGAGGTACACACAGGGATAGAGAGAGCCAGAGGTACACACAGGGATAGAGAGAGACCCAGAGGTACACAGAGGGATAGAGAGATCCAGAGGTACACACAGGGATAGAGAGGACCAGAGGTACACACAGGGATAGAGAGAGACCCAGAGGTACACACAGGGATAGAGAGAGCCAGAGGTACACACAGGGATAGAGAGAGACCCAGAGGTACACACAGGGATAGAGAGAGACCCAGAGGTACACACAGGGATAGAGAGAGCCAGAGGTACACACAGGGATAGAGAGAGCCAGAGGTACACACAGGGATAGAGAGAACCAGAGGTACATACAGGGATAGAGAGACCCAGAGATACACACAGGGATAGCGAGAACCAGATGTACACACAGGGATAGAGAGGACCAGAGGTACACACAGGGATAGAGAGGACCAGAGGTACACACGGGGATAGGGAGACCCAGAGGTACACACAGGGATAGAGGGACCAGAGATACTCACAGAGATAGAGAGAGAGAGCCAGAGGTACACACAGGGATACAGAGAGACCCAGAGGTACACACAGGAATAGAGAGAGACCCAGAGGTACACACAGGGATAGAGAGAGCCAGAGGTACACACAGGGATAGAGAGAACCAGAGGTACACACAGGGATAGAGAGGACCAGCGGTACACACAGGGATAGGGAGACCCAGAGGTACATACAGGGATAGAGAGAACCAGATGTACATACAGGGATAGAGAGGACCAGAGGTACTCACAGAGATAGAGAGAGAGAACCAGAGGTACATACAGGGATAGAGAGACCCAGAGGTACACACAGGGATACAGAGAGACCCAGAGGTACACACAGGAATAGAGAGAGACCCAGAGGTACACACAGGGATAGAGAGAGACCCAGAGGTACACACAGGGATAGAGAGAACCAGAGGTACACACAGGGATAGAGAAAACCAGAGGTACACACAGGGATAGAGAGAACCAGAGGTACACACAGGGATAGAGAGAACCAGAGGTACACATAGGGATGCAGAGAGACCCAGAGGTACACACAGAGATAGAGAGAGAGAACTAGAGGTAACACAGGGATAGAGAGGACCAGAGGTACACACGGGGATAGAGAGGACCAGAGGTACACACGGGGATAGAGAGGACCAGAGGTACACACAGGGATAGAGAGGACCAGAGGTACACACGGGGATAGAGAGGACCAGAGGTACACACAGGGATAGAGAGGACCAGAGGTACACACAGGGATAGAGAGACCCAGAGGTACACACAGAGATAGAGAGAGAGAACTAGAGGTAACACAGGGATAGAGAGGACCAGAGGTACACACGGGGATAGAGAGGACCAGAGGTACACACGGGGATAGAGAGGACCAGAGGTACACACAGGGATAGAGAGGACCAGAGGTACACACGGGGATAGAGAGGACCAGAGGTACACACAGGGATAAAGAGAACCAGAGGTACACACAGGGATAGAGAGGACCAGAGGTGCACAGAGGGATAGAGAGACCCAGATGTACACACAGGGATAGAGAGGACCAGAGGTCCACACATGGATAGAGAGAGACCCAGAGGTACACACAGGGATAGAGAGGACCAGAGGTACACACAGGGATAGAGAGAGACCCAGAGGTACACACAGGGATAGTGAGATCCAGATGTACACACAGAGATGGAGAGAGAGAACCAGAGGTACACACATGGATACAAAGAGAACCAGAGGTACAAACAGGGATAGAGAGGACCAGAGGTGCACACAGGGATAGAGAGGACCAGAGGTACACACAGGGATAGAGAGAGACCCAGAGGTACACACAGGGATAGAGAGACCCAGAGGTACACACAGGGATAGAGAGGACCAGAGGTACACACAGGGATAGGGAGAGACCCAGAGGTACACACAGGGATAGAGAGGACCAGAGGTACACAAAGGGATAGAGAGGAGCAGAGGTACACACAGGGATAGAGAGACCCAGAGGTACACACAGGGATAGAGAGAGCCAGAGGTACACACAGGGATAGAGAGAGTCCCAGAGGTACACAGAGGGATAGAGAGATCCAGAGGTACACACAGGGATAGAGAGGACCAGAGGTACACACAGGGATAGAGAGAGACCCAGAGGTACACACAGGGATAGAGAGGACCAGAGGTACACACATCGATAGAGAGAGACCCAGAGGTACACACAGGGATAGAGAGAGCCAGAGGTACACACAGGGATAGAGAGAGACCCAGAGGTACACACAGGGATAGAGAGAGACCCAGAGGTACACACAGGGATAGAGAGAGCCAGAGGTACACACAGGGATAGAGAGAGACCCAGAGGTACACAGAGGGATAGAGAGATCCAGAGGTACACACAGGGATAGAGAGGACCAGAGGTACACACAGGGATAGAGAGAGACCCAGAGGTACACACAGGGATAGAGAGAGCCAGAGGTACACACAGGGATAGAGAGAGACCCAGAGGTACACACAGGGATAGAGAGAGACCCAGAGGTACACACAGGGATAGAGAGAGCCAGAGGTACACACAGGGATAGAGAGAGCCAGAGGTACACACAGGGATAGAGAGAACCAGAGGTACACACAGGGATAGAGAGGACCAGAGGTACACACAGGGATAGAGAGGACCAGAGGTACACACAGGGATAGAGAGGACCAGAGGTACACACAGGGATAGAGAGAGACCCAGAGGTACACACAGGGATAGAGAGAGCCAGAGGTACACACAGGGATAGAGAGACCCAGAGGTACACAGAGGGATAGAGAGATCCAGAGGTACACACAGGGATAGAGAGAGACCCAGAGGTACACACAGGGAGTAAACCCAATGATCCACATAGGGGGAAAGAGGTCGAGAAGACAAGAATTATCCATAAGGATCCACGGGGAAACCACAGACACACCCAGGGATCAGACTGATGGCACGGAAGGGGTTGGGGGGGGGGGGTGTGGGGGAGAGGTGGGGCGGGTACAGTAAGGAGCTCCAGAATTGGAGACATCTTCACAGAGATAAAAAAAAATAAAAAAAACTGCGGATGCTGGAAATCCGAAAGAAAAACAGAATTACCTGGAAAAAAAAACTCAGCAGGTCTGGCAGCATCGGCGGAGAGGGAAAAGAGTTAACGTTGCTGAAGGGTCATGAGGACTCGAAACGTCAACTCTTTAATTGTCCGCCGATGCTGCCAGACCTGCTGAGTTTTTCCAGGTCATTCTGTTTCTGTTTTGCATCTTCACAGAGGTTGTGTGAAAATGCAACCAGGGACTTGCAGGCGGCCTGACCCTGTTCTGACCATTAACATCATTTCGTTCCCGAGCCTGGGGAGATGTGGCTCCAGTGGAGTTAGATTGTGATCAGCAGCTGCCCCTTCGGGATTTGCTTTGAGTCAGCTCTCAGTGTGACTTTGTGTGTCAGAGAGAGAGAGAGAGAGAGAGGGGGGCATGAGTCAAACCTGCGAAGGCTAGAGGAGGAAATGAGTGCGATCCTGGGCTGGTGAAGGACAGTGTGTGTCTGGCGGGGAGGGTGATTCTATTACAGACATTGACAAAGGGCTTTCCAGGAAACTCCTGTCCTAATTACAGGTGCCATTGGCAGCCTGGCTCTAAGGGCAGAGATTCTCTACCCTCTTGCCCCAGCCTGATGTCCATCCCGGGGTGGATGGGGGTGGGGGTGGGGGTCACTGTAAGGAGGAAATGTAGCTGCAGGGCTTGCGGGGGTTTTTTTTACTCTCTTATTACATGTTAGTGGGATTTCCAGCCAGGGGAATTCCGCATTGCACAGCGAACCGCCCTCTGCTGCCGGGCCAAATGTCAGCTCTGACAGTGCAAGCTGGAGGGAGGTTGGCAGGCGCTTCAGTGCCACCGAGAGCGAGATTTACACAACTGTGCAGCGCCCAGTCACACAGTGAGTGGGCCCCGGTAAGTACCGATGGGGGTGGGGTTGGGGGGGTGGGGGGCACGTCCCAATTCACCTTATCCTCCTGATGTGATTTCCATGTTTCTGTTCTTTGGCGTTAGAGTGCAGAGCGTGTTTGAGGGATAGACAAAGGAAGCAAGAAAATAGGACACCCTCCCCCATCACCACCCACCCCTCCAACACACACACACACACACACACACAGACACACACACACACACACACACACAGACATAGACACACAAAGACACACGTAGACAGACACACACACAGGCACACACAGACAGACACACACATGCAGATACATGCAGACACACACACAAAGACACATAGACAGACACACACAGACAGACACACACACAGACACACACAAAGATACACAGACAGACACACAAACGGACAGACAGATACACACACAGACACACACACACACACACAATAACACACACAAAGACACAGACAGACACACAAACGGACAGACAGATACACACACAGACACACACACACACACACACACAATAACACGCACACAGGCACACAGACAGACACACATTAACACACATGCACGTACAGACAGACACACACACACACACACACACACACACAAATACACAGACAGACACACACACACAAAGATACACAGACAGACACACAGAGACAGACACATACACACACAAAGATACACACAGACAGACAGACTCACACAAAGACACACAGACAGACACACAAACAGACAGACAGATACACACACAGACACACGCACACAATGACACACACACAGGCACACAGACAGACTCACATAAACACACATGCACATACAGACAGTCAGCCACACAGACAAACACACACAGACAGACACACAGACACACAAAAACACAGGCACACACACAAAGACACAGACACACAGACAGACACAGACACACACCGGTAGACACACACACACAGACACACACAGACACAGCACACAGACAAAGACATACATAGACAGACACACACATAGACACACAGACAGACACACACAAAGGCACAGACAGACACACACACACACAGGCACACACAGACACACACACATTCAGATACACACAGACACACACACAAAGACACACAGACAGACAGACACACAGACACATACACAAAGATACACATAGACAAAGACACAGACAGACAGACATATAAACAGACAGACAGATACACACACAGAGACACACACACACAATAACACACACACAGGCACATAGGCACAGACACAAGCAGACACATATACACACACACACACACAGGCACACACACACACACACACACACATACACACAGATATACATTACAAATGCACACAAACACATCCACATACATACAAAGATACATACACAAACACACACACACAGGCACACAGACACACACACATACACACACACACGCACACACACAAAAACATACAAACACACATACGAACACACACAGAAACACATTCATACACAGGCGTGCACAAGGACATTCACACACATTTGAACAAATACATTCTCACACGCACACATGCATATTCACACACATATCCACCACAAATGCACACAACCACATTCACATACATACAAGGACACATACACACACACACCCACATATATACCACAAACACAGACATACAAACACAAACACATTCACATGCATACATACACATAGATACACACCACAAATACACAAACACATACACACTAATATACACCACAAACACACAGGCATACACACACAAACACATACACAAACATACACACACACATACAAACTTGGATGCACAAACACACAGGTACAAGCATACAAATACATACATTAGCACAAACATGTTCACACACATATAGATGCATACACATGCACACGTACACAGACACACACACACACACACACACAAGCACACACACACATACATTAACACAAATATGCACACGCAAACACACATTGCACACATAAACACACACACACACACATGCACACACCCAGGAGAGACAAAGAAGGTAAAAGAAGGGAGAGAGGAGCAGAGGGAGGGAGCGAAGGTGTGGAGAGAGGGGCCAGTAGGAGGGAGAGAGAGAGAGAATGAGAGAGGGGCAGAGAGACGGGGCGTATTTAACATAGGACTTCATAGGGTATACAGCATAGAAACAGGACATTTGGCCTATCCAGTTCATCCAGGTTGGAGAGTGAGGGCCAGAGGGAGAGCCAGAAAGGGAAAGAGGAGAGCGAGAGGGCAGGTGGATGAAGAGAGTGACACGGGGAAGGATATACTAATGGAAGGAGAGAGAGATGGAGACTAAGAAACAGAAGAAGAGAGAGGGAGACGCAGGGAGTGACAGAGACAGAAAAAGCCACTGGGAAGCAAGAGTGATTTGGAGTGGGAAGTGGGGTGGGGGTGGGGGTTGTGGTGGGAGACTAAAGGGTAAAGCTTGAGAGGGAGGGAGAGACTCAGAAGGAGAGGGGGATAAGTTGAAGGAGCAAGAGAGGTCAAAGGAGAGGGAGACAGAGTGTGGCAGAGAGAGAGAGAGAGAGAGAGACTGAAACAATGAGTGCAGAAGAGAGAAAGAGAGAGACCCAAGAGAGGATCACAGCCTGGAAGCAATGCCAAAACTGGGGAAGTGTCAGTGGACACGTCTTCGTTCTTTAACATGGGGAGACAATGATGCAGGATCAAGTACCTATCTGGTAACAGGGGAAGACTGTTTATGTGTGTGTGTGTGTGTGTGTGCGGTGCTTTTGTGTTTGTGTGTGTGTCTGTATGTATGTGTCTCTCTGTCTGTCTGTGTGTATGTGTGCCTGTGTATGTATGTGTGTGTGTGTGTGTCTGCAAGTATGCCTGTGAGTGTGTGTGTGTGTGTGCATGTGTCTGTCTGCATGTATCTATGTGTCTGTCTGTGTGTATGTGTGCCTGTGTGTGTGTCTGTATCTGTGTGTCTGTGTGTGTCAGTCGGTGTGCGTGTCTGTCTGTGTGTGCCTGTTTGTGTGTGTGTGTGTCTCTGTCTGTCTGTGTATGTGTGCCTGTGTGTGTGTCTGTATCTGTGTGTGTCTGTGTGTGTGTGTCTGTGTATGTTTGTGTCTGTGTGTGTGCTTGCCTGCGTGTGTGTTTGTCTGTGTATGTGCGTGTGTGTGTGTGTGTGTCTGTGTGTGTGTGTGTGTGTGTGTGTGTCTGTGTGAGTGGCTGAAACAGTAGAGAAGAAGCAGTAACAAAAAATAATCTCTCTGTTCCGTGAGTTCTCCCCCTGACTGACTGATAATACACAACACTGGCTGGCAAAACCTGAAAGTAAAGTGGATTTGAAGGGGATTTATACACTCAGTCACACACATATACAAAAGTTCCAGAGGAAGTCCAAAGAGAAACATACTGAAAACCCCCTCACCCCCGCCGAATTTGGAATTTCCAAAAGGCGATGTACATAACTCCGGCAGAATACATTCAGTTTCTTTCCGAATACACTGCAGTGCAAAAACCTAACCTGGCGTTCCTCCAGCACAGGGTAAGTAACATAATGCTGTACTGTAGAGAAATAAGCACAGGCACAGTTTGGTGCCAGCACGCTTCAATTACGATTTTATATTTTTTTAAAAATGAGGTTAGGTGGTTTTTAATCTCTTGTGATGAATGTGAGATCAGTTTGAACTGTCGCTCAAGGCTTTCCAGGGCACAACTTGTAGCCTTCTCTCTCTCTCTCTATCTCCTACACCAGTGTCCGTCTCCCTCGATCTCTGTCCCTCCTTCACCCCCCCGTCCTCTTGCACTGTCTCCGTCACTGTTTCCCAGTCTTAGAGCTGTGCAGGAATAATCCATGGAGCAAGTGAGAATCCCGGGGCAAGTGAGAAACCCGGGGAAGTGAGAATCCCGGGGGAAGTGAGAATCCCGGGGCAAGTGAGAAACCTGGGGCAAGTGAGAAACCCGGGGCAAGTGAGAATCTCGGGGCAAGTGAGGATCCCAGGCAAGTGAGAAACCCGGGGCAAGTGAGAATCCATAGAGCAAGTGAGAATCCCAGGCAAGTGAGAATCCCGGGGCAAGTGAGAATCCCGGGGCAAGTGAGGATCCCGGGCAAGTGAGAATCCATAGAGCAAGTGAGAATACCGGGGCAAGTGAGAATCCCAGGCAAGTGAGAATCCCGGGGCAAGTGAGAATCCCGGGGCAAGTGAGAATCCATAGAGCAAGTGAGAATCCCGGGGCAAGTGAGAATCCCGGGGCAAGTGAGAATCCATAGAGCAAGTGAGAATCCCGGGGCAAGTGAGAATCCCGGGGCAAGTGAGAATCCATAGAGCAAGTGAGAATCTCGGGGCAAGTGAGAATCCCGGGCAAGTGAGAATCCCGGAGCAAGTGAGAAACCCGGGGCAAGTGAGAATCCCGGGGCAAGTGAGAATCCCAGGCAAGTGAGAATCCATAGAGCAAGTGAGAATCCCGGAGCAAGTGAGAATCCCGGGCAAGTGAGAATCCATAGAGCAAGTGAGAATCCCGGGGCAAGTGAGAATCCATAGAGCAAGTGAGAATCCCGGGGCAAGTGAGAATCCATAGAGCAAGTGAGAATACCGGGGCAAGTGAGAATCCCGGGGCAAGTGAGAATCCCGGGGCAAGTGAGAATACCGGGGCAAGTGAGAATCCCGGGCAAGTGAGAATCCATAGAGCAAGTGAGAATCCCGGGGCAAGTGAGAATCCCGGGGCAAGTGAGAATCCTGGGGCAAGTGAGAATCCCAGGCAAGTGAGAATCCCAGGCAAGTGAGAATACCGGGGCAAGTGAGAATCCCAGGGTAAGTGAGAATCCCGGGGCAAGTGAGAATCCCGGGGCAAGTGAGAATCCATAGAGCAAGTGAGAATCCCAGGGCAAGTGAGAATCCATAGAGCAAGTGAGAATCTCAGGCAAGTGAGAATCCATAGAGCAAGTGAGAATCCATAGAGCAAGTGAGAATCCCGGGGCAAGTGAGAATCCCAGGGCAAGTGAGAATCCCGGGGCAAGTGAGAATCCATAGAGCAAGTGAGAAACCCGGGGCAAGTGAGAATCCATAGAGCAAGTGAGAATCCCAGGCAAGTGAGAATCCATAGAGCAAGTGAGAATCCCGGGGCAAGTGAGAATCCTGGGCAAGTAGGAATCCCGGGGCAAGTGAGAATCCCAGGCAAGTGAGAATCCATAGAGCAAGTGAGAATCCATAGAGCAAGTGAGAATCCCGGGGCAAGTGAGGATCCCAGGCAAGTGAGAAACCCGGGGCAAGTGAGAATCCATAGAGCAAGTGAGAATCCCAGGCAAGTGAGAATCCCGGGGCAAGTGAGAATCCCGGGGCAAGTGAGGATCCCGGGCAATTGAGAATCCATAGAGCAAGTGAGAATACCGGGGCAAGTGAGAATCCCAGGCAAGTGAGAATACCGGGGCAAGTGAGAATCCCGGGGCAAGTGAGAATCCCGGGGCAAGTGAGAATCCATAGAGCAAGTGAGAATCCCGGGGCAAGTGAGAATCCCGGGGCAAGTGAGAATCCATAGAGCAAGTGAGAATCCCGGGGCAAGTGAGAATCCATAGAGCAAGTGAGAATCCCGGAGCAAGTGAGAATCCCGGGCAAGTGAGAATCCTGGGGCAAGTGAGAATCTCGGGGCAAGTGAGAATCTCGGGGCAAGTGAGAATCCCGGGCAAGTGAGAATCCCGGAGCAAGTGAGAAACCCGGGGCAAGTGAGAATCCCGGGGCAAGTGAGAATCCCAGGCAAGTGAGAATCCATAGAGCAAGTGAGAATCCCGGAGCAAGTGAGAATCCCGGGCAAGTGAGAATCCATAGAGCAAGTGAGAATCCCAGGGCAAGTGAGAATCCATAGAGCAAGTGAGAATCCCGGGGCAAGTGAGAATCCATAGAGCAAGTGAGAATACCGGGGCAAGTGAGAATCCCGGGGCAAGTGAGAATCCCGGGGCAAGTGAGAATACCGGGGCAAGTGAGAATCCCGGGCAAGTGAGAATCCATAGAGCAAGTGAGAATCCCGGGGCAAGTGAGAATCCCGGGGCAACTGAGAATCCTGGGGCAAGTGAGAATCCCAGGCAAGTGAGAATCCCAGGCAAGTGAGAATACCGGGGCAAGTGAGAATCCCAGGGTAAGTGAGAATCCCGGGGCAAGTGAGAATCCCGGGGCAAGTGAGAATCCATAGAGCAAGTGAGAATCCCAGGGCAAGTGAGAATCCATAGAGCAAGTGAGAATCTCAGGCAAGTGAGAATCCATAGAGCAAGTGAGAATCCATAGAGCAAGTGAGAATCCCGGGGCAAGTGAGAATCCCAGGGCAAGTGAGAATCCCGGGGCAAGTGAGAATCCATAGAGCAAGTGAGAAACCCGGGGCAAGTGAGAATCCATAGAGCAAGTGAGAATCCCAGGCAAGTGAGAATCCATAGAGCAAGTGAGAATCCCGGGGCAAGTGAGAATCCTGGGCAAGTAGGAATCCCGGGGCAAGTGAGAATCCCAGGCAAGTGAGAATCCATAGAGCAAGTGAGAATCCATAGAGCAAGTGAGAATCCCAGGGCAAGTGAGAATCCCGGGGCAAGTGAGAATCCATAGAGCAAGTGAGAATCCCGGGGCAAGTGAGGATCCCGGAGCAAGTGAGAATCTCAGGCAAGTGAGAATCCATAGAGCAAGTGAGAATCCATAGAGCAAGTGAGAATCTCAGGCAAGTGAGAATCCCGGGCAAGTGAGAATCCATAGAGCAAGTGAGAATCCATAGAGCAAGTGAGAATCCCAGGCAAGTGAGAATCCCGGGGCAAGTGAGAATCCATAGAGCAAGTGAGAATCCCGGGGCAAGTGAGAATCCCGGGGCAAGTGAGAATCCCAGGGCAAGTGAGAATCCATAGAGCAAGTGAGAATCCCGGGGCAAGTGAGAATCCATAGAGCAAGTGAGAATCCCGGGGCAAGTGAGAATCCATAGAGCAAGTGAGAATCCCGGAGCAAGTGAGAATCCCGGGCAAGTGAGAATCCTGGGGCAAGTGAGAATCTCGGGGCAAGTGAGAATCTCGGGGCAAGTGAGAATCCCGGGCAAGTGAGAATCCCGGAGCAAGTGAGAATCCCGGAGCAAGTGAGAATCCCGGGGCAAGTGAGAATCCCAGGCAAGTGAGAATCCATAGAGCAAGTGAGAATCCCGGAGCAAGTGAGAATCCCGGGCAAGTGAGAATCCATAGAGCAAGTGAGAATCCCGGGGCAAGTGAGAATCCCAGGCAAGTGAGAATCCCGGGGCAAGTGAGAATCCCAGGCAAGTGAGAATCCATAGAGCAAGTGAGAATCCCGGGGCAAGTGAGAATCCATAGAGCAAGTGAGAATCCCGGGGCAAGTGAGAATCCATAGAGCAAGTGAGAATCCCGGGGCAAGTGAGAATCCCGGGGCAAGTGAGAATCCCGGGGCAAGTGAGAATACCGGGGCAAGTGAGAATCCCGGGCAAGTGAGAATCCATAGAGCAAGTGAGAATCCCGGGGCAAGTGAGAATCCCGGGGCAAGTGAGAATCCTGGGGCAAGTGAGAATCCCAGGCAAGTGAGAATCCCAGGCAAGTGAGAATACCGGGGCAAGTGAGAATCCCAGGGTAAGTGAGAATCCCGGGGCAAGTGAGAATCCATAGAGCAAGTGAGAATCCCAGGGCAAGTGAGAATCCATAGAGCAAGTGAGAATCTCAGGCAAGTGAGAATCCATAGAGCAAGTGAGAATCCATAGAGCAAGTGAGAATCCCGGGGCAAGTGAGAATCCCAGGGCAAGTGAGAATCCCGGGGCAAGTGAGAATCCATAGAGCAAGTGAGAAACCCGGGGCAAGTGAGAATCCATAGAGCAAGTGAGAATCCATAGAGCAAGTGAGAATCCCGGGGCAAGTGAGAATCCCGGGGCAAGTGAGAATCCCAGGCAAGTGAGAATCCATAGAGCAAGTGAGAATCCATAGAGCAAGTGAGAATCCCGGGGCAAGTGAGAATCCCAGGGCAAGTGAGAATCCCGGGGCAAGTGAGAATCCATAGAGCAAGTGAGAAACCCGGGGCAAGTGAGAATCCCAGGGCAAGTGAGAATCTCAGGGCAAGTGAGAATCCATAGAGCAAGTGAGAATCTCAGGGCAAGTGAGAATCCTGGGGCAGGTGAGAATCCCAGGGCAGGTGAGAATCCCGGGGCAAGTGAGAATCCCGGGGCAAGTGAGAATCCATAGAGCAAGTGAGAATCCCAGGGCAAGTGAGAATCCATAGAGCAAGTGAGAATCCATAGAGCAAGTGAGAATCCCGGGCAAGTGAGAATCTCAGGGCAAGTGAGAATCCCGGGCAAGTGAGAATCCCGGGGCAAGTGAGAATCTCGGGGCAAGTGAGAATCCCAGGGCAAGTGAGGATCCCGGGCAAGTGAGAATCCCGGGGCAAGTGAGAATCATAGGGCAAGTGAGAATCCCGGGCAAGTGAGAATCCCAGGGCAAGTGAGAATCCTGGGCAAGTGAGAATCCCAGGGCAAGTGAGAATCCCGGGCAAGTGAGAATCCATAGAGCAAGTGAGAATCCATAGAGCAAGTGAGAATCCCGGGCAAGTGAGAATCCCGGGGCAAGTGAGAATCCATAGAGCAAGTGAGAATCCCGGGGCAAGTGAGAAACCCGAGCAAGTGAGAATCCCGGGGCAAGTGAGAATCCCGGGGCAAGTGAGAATCCCGGGGCAAGTGAGAATCCCAGGCAAGTGAGAATCCCGGGGCAAGTGAGAATCCCGGGGCAAGTGAGAATCCCGGGGCAAGTGAGAATCCCGGGGCAAGTGAGAATCCCGGGGCAAGTGAGAATACCGGGGCAAGTGAGAATCCCGGGCAAGTGAGAATCCATAGAGCAAGTGAGAATCCCGGAGCAAGTGAGAATCCCGGGCAAGTGAGAATCCCGGGGCAAGTGAGAATCCATAGAGCAAGTGAGAATCTCGGGCAAGTGAGAATCCCGGAGCAAGTGAGAATCCATAGAACAAGTGAGAATCCCGGGCAAGTGAGAATCCCGGGGCAAGTGAGAATCCCGGGGCAAGTGAGAATCTCGGGCAAGTGAGAATCCCGGAGCAAGTGAGAATCCATAGAACAAGTGAGAATCCCGGGCAAGTGAGAATCCCGGGGCAAGTGAGAAACCCGGGCAAGTGATAATCAATGGGGCAATTGATAACCAATGGGGCAAGTGATAATCAATGGGGCAAGTGATAATCAGTGGGGCAAGTGATAACCAATGGGGCAATTGATAATCAATGGGGCAAGTGACAATCAATGGGGCAATTGATAATCAATGGGGCAAGTCATAATCCTAGGGCAAGTGATAATCCTGGGGCAAGTTCAGGTGGTGCCATACTGGTATTGTCACTCTACTAGTACTCCAGGTGATCAGTTTCGAATGGCAGATGGTGAGATTTGAATTCAATTAAAAATTTGGAGTTAAGTGTCTAATGATGACCATGAAACCTTTGTCAATTGTCTTAAAAACTCATCTGGTTCACTAATGTCCTTTAGGGAAGGAAATCTTCCCTCCCTACCTGGTCTCCAGACCCACGCCCTCTGAAATGGCCTAGCAAGTCACTCAATTCTTAAGGGCATTTAGGGATGTGCAATAAATGCTAGCCAATTTTTTTTTAAAAAGTGATAATCAAAGGGGCAAGTGATAATCAGTGATGATCTATTGCTCCAGCGATTCTCAATGGGTTGCCTCTGAGACTTTGGACCTGATATTGTGGCCTAGGCATCTGTGTTGGTGCCTTTTGGTGAAGAAGGGAACCCATTTTCAGCCTGAAAAATGCCACCCCATTTCACAGATACAAAAGCAAAATAAGAACATAAGGACTTAAGAAATAGGAGCAGGAGTAGGCCATTCAGCCCCTCGAGCCTGCCCGCCATTCAATAAGATCATGGCTGATCTGACCCAGGCCTCAACTCCTCTTTCATGCCAGCTCCTCATAGCCCTCAACTCCCCAATATTTCAAATTCCGCAGACGCTAGAAATCTGAAATAAAAACAGAAAATGCTGGAAAATCAAATGGTTCTGGCAGCATTCGAAGAGAGGGAGAAAGAGACTGTTAATGTTGCAGGCTGATTGGCGAGTCAGCAGCTTGAAACACTAACTCTGTTTCTCTTCCACATATGTCGCTTGTCAGCATTTTTAAAATCTTACTACACATATATGAACAGCTGGATGTGCATTTACAGCTCTGCTTTGGTATCAGTCTTTGTGTGCATGGAATCCAAGCTCACCGTGTGAAGATTAAGATGCATTACATCAGCTTTTACTCTAAATGATTCATAACCGGGATCTCAAAGCTATTGCTGTGCTTTCACCTTGTTCCTCCGATTTTCACACTTTCAAAACATTTGTTCTTCATCAACCTCAGTTTCGTTTACCTATTTTGAATCTAGGAACATAAGAATATGAGGAGGCCACTCAGCCCCTCAAGCCTGTTCTGCCATTCAGTTAGATCATGGTTGATGTGCTTGTACAAGGAGTGCAGAGAGTTAGCACGCAGGTGCTGCAAGCAACCAGGGAGGCAAATAGCATGTTGGCCTTTATTGCAGGGTACAGGTGTACAAGAATAAAGAAGTCTTGTTCCAGTTGTACTGGGTTTTGGTGAGACCACATCTGGAGTACTGTGTGCAGTGTTGGTCTTCACATTTAAGAAAGGATAGACTTCCATTGGGGGTGGTACAGCGAAGGTTCCCGAGATTGGTCCCTGGGATGAGGGGGTTGTCTGATGATGTGAGGCGGAATAAATTGGGTTTATAAACTCTGGAGTTTAGAAGAATGAGAGACGATCTCATTGAAACACACAAGATTCTGAAGGGGTTTGATGGGGTGGACGCTGAGAGATTGTTTCCCCAGGTCAAGGAATCTAAAACACAGGGGCTCAAGTCTCAGGATAAGGGGCTGATCATTTAGGGTTGAGATGTGAAGGAACAATGACATATTTCCAAGTCAGGATGGTGAGTGGCTTGGCGGGGAACTTCCAGGTAGTGGTGTTCCCATCCATCTGCTGCCCTTGTCCTTCTAGATGGTAGTGGTTGTGGGTTTGGAAGGCGCTGTAAAAGGAGCTGTGGTGAGTTGCTGCAGTGCATCTTGTAGACGGTACACACACTGCTGCCACTGTGTGTCGGTGGTGGAGGGAGTGAATGTTTGTGGATGTGGTGCCAATCAAGCGGGGCTGCTTTGTCCTGGATGGTGTCAAGCTTCTTGAGTGTTGTGGGAGCTGCACTCATCCAGGCAAGTGGGGAGTATTCCATCTCACTCCTGACTTGTGCCTTGTAGATGGTGGACAGGCTTTGGGGAGTCAGGAGGTGAGTTACTCACTGCAGGATTCCCAGCCTCTGACCTGCTCTTGTAGACACAGTATTTATATGGCTGGTCCAGTTCAGTTACTGGTCAATGGTAACCCCCAGGATGTTGACGGTGGGTGGGGGTGGGGGGGGGGGGGTTGGTGGTGGGGGTTCAGTGATGGTTATACCAGGTTGATTATTGGGGATATTGTGCTGGCTTGGGAACATCAGAACAATTGAAGGAACATGTCGTATCTGACAAGATCTCGAGAGGGAAAAGTGAAAGGGAGTGAAACTGAAGTTAAAAATAGTTTATCATCTGAGTCACGAGCTTTGCGTAACATACAGGAAGGACATTTTTTTGGATTCCTGTCCCGAACAACATGGGACTATTCGCTTTGTCATGCTGTCTGTCACAGGATCGAAGCCTTCTCCTGAAAGATATCAGGTTGGAGACGCGGGGGTTGTGATGATCACTGTGACTTAAAATGGGTTTCAATTTGAGGAATTGAAAATCTCTTATTAACCGAGCCTGTTTTTGCTTTACTGTAACTGATACTCAGGGTTCTCCATCCGACCAGAGAAAGAAATATTTACTCCCCGCAAGTTTCGCCATGAGCTTACTGGTTCTGAAGCCCGCGGACGAGCTCCTGAGCTACTGGAAGCCACTTCCATCCTCGGACGCCGGCCAGGACGAGGAGTGTTTGGGTTATGTGACCGGCGCTGACTGGGAATACGACCTCAAGTATTATTGCGGGGCTTGTGAGCGTCTGATGAGGGATCCAGTCCAGACAGAATGTGGGCACAGGTTTTGCCAGATATGCCACAGGACGCTGTTGTAAGTTCAGGCTGGACTCGCCAGCTCTATCAATGATCATCATTTCACGGCGGGCGAGATAGAATTTCTGGCATAAATGACCAGTTGGAAGGATTTAGTACAATTGAGGGATGGGGTGGGGGTGGGATGTGGAAGAAAGTACAGCAGGGTGGACATTTGCTCCTGGTATTCAGTTCCATTCGCTGCACTACAACTTATTCTACTCCTGCACTGTCCTGAATATAGGAGGAGGCCATTCAGCCCCACTTTCCTGCTGTTCAATGAGGTCATGGTCAATCCGCATCTTAGCTCGCATCTATCTGCCCTGGTTGTTCTGTAAGCCTTAATTCCCCAGCCCGCTGTCTGTCCAAAAAAACCTGTTAACCTCCAGTTTTCAAATTTTCCATTGGCTCTCAGTCGTGACCGTTTCCTTTCGGGGTTGGGGGGTTGGTGGGGCTGATGGGGTTCGTGGGGGGGTGGTGGTGGGTTGGTGGGGTGGTGGTGGGTTGGTGGGTTGAGGGGTTGGTAGGGTGGTGGTGGTGGTGGGTTGGGGGGTTGGTGGGGTGCTGGTGGTGGTGGGTTGGTGCATTGGTGGGGGGTTGGTGGTGGTGATGGGTTGAGGGGTTGGTGGGGTGCTGGTGGTGGTGCGTTGGTGGGTTGGTGGTGGGTTGAGGGGTTGGTGGGGTGGTGGGTTGAGGGGTTGAGGGGTTGGGGGGTTGGTGGGGTGGTGGTGGTGGTGGGTTGGGGGGTTGGTGGGGTGGTGTTGGTGGTGGGTTGGGGGGTTGGTGGGGTGGTGTTGGTGGTGGGTTGGGGGGTTGGTGGGGTGGTGGTGGTGGGTTGCTGGGGTGGAGGTGGTCGGTTGAGGGGTTGGTGGGGTGGTGGTGGGGGGTTGGTGGGGTGGTGGTGGTGGGTTGAGGGGTTGGTGGGGTGGTGATGGTGGGTTGGTGGGGTGGAGGTGGTGGTGGGTTGGGGGTTGGTGGGGTGGTGGGTTGGGGGGTTGGTGGGGTGGTGGTGGTGGTGGGTTGGGGGGTTGGTGGGGGGTTGGTGGGGTGGTGGGTTGAGGGGTTGGTGGGGTGGAGGTGGTGGTGGGTTGGGGGGTTGGTGGGTTGGGGGGTTGGTGGGGTGGTGGTGGGTTGGGGGGTTGGTGGGGTGGTGGGTTGGGGGGTTGGTGGGGTGCTGGTGGTGGTGGGCTGGGGGGTTGGTGGGGTGGTGGGTTGGGGGGTTGGTGGGGTGGTGGGGTGGTGGGTTGGGGGGTTGGTGGGGGGTTGGTGGTGGTGGTGGGTTGGTGCGTTGGTGGGGGGTTAGTGGTGGTGGTGGAGGAGTGCGGAGGTGTAGAGAATTCTAGATTTCCACCAGCCTTTGTGTGAAGAATTGCTCTCTGCCATCACCTCTGAGTGACCAAGCTCCAATGTTAAGGTCATGCCTGCCCCTTGTATTGTTTATCCACCCGGCCAAATTTTGTTAGTCATCTTAAACACCTCAATTAGGTCAACCCTTCCCCTTCCAGAATTAAGCTCAGTGCCTCTATGTCAGAAGGTTGTGAGGTCAAGTCCCACTCCAGAGACTTGGGGTGGAATTTTACACCAGAGGGATTTTACTGCCCTGCCAAAGCCAATGGGCTTTTGAATGGACTCGCCGCATTTTACCCACCCCCGCTGAAATGGGGCTGTAAAATTTCCACCCTTAAGCTCCTCATCTCGTCTGACGCTCCCAGTGAAGTGCTGAGGGTGCGCTGCACTCGAGGTATTGCTGTCTCCCATCTGTCCTCTATGTTGGACTTATTACAAAGCAGAGCAGAGGAGGTCTCCTCCTGGTTGACAATGAGCCTTCACGTGATATCACTCATCATCACATTGCTGTGTGTGTGTGGGAGCTTGCTGTGTGCACATTGGCCACTGTGCCCCCTATCTCACAGTAGCAACTGCACTTCAGAAATGTTTAGCTGTTAGCAAAGTTTGTCAGCTTTTGGGATGTCCTGATGTTATGGTTTTATAAATGAAATTTACTTCTTTCTTTTCTGATAAAAGTTCCTGGCTGGATCTATTCCAAGATACCCCAGGACAGATGGTGTCTTGTCTTCAATAGGTGGGATTATTGCCCGCAATTATCAAACCCATTAATGTAACTGGCAGATCGTATAGCCACAATACGATGAGGTTTCCACTGTGTGCAAGGTCCCAAAGATGGCCCACAATCTTGTCCCTTTCCAGACGTGAATAGATTTTAATAATCAGTCACTTGGTAGTGCAGAACATGTACATTGCTGAAAAGAGAGATAAGTTGCCGAAGCTTTTCATCTTGCACTCATCAGGACAAATGCAAGAATGCCGAATTTCAAACAATCACAACAATTTATACTACAGGAGAAAAGGGTGCTGATTGGTTTGCAGGTCAACTCTGATTGGCTGAGGTGTTGCCATGGAGAATGCAATGGGGAACTATAGATTACCCACGTAATTTAAAAAAGGCGCAAGGCTTGAACATATTCTGTTGAATATATTTTGTTTGCACAGAACAGGTCCCTGTGTATGACTATGTGTCACTTCTTGCAAACATAAATGAGCCACATTAAGAGCTCAATTGATTTTCTGAAATGGGTTCTTAGTATAGCTATTAGCTCACTCAGGATTGTTCAGCAAGTGCTGCCCAATAGCAGAGTCACATCTAACAGTAGATGTTTTATTTTGGGTTTTGCAAGTACGGGCTGGTTGAGTACAGTCTGTACTCTGCCTATTTCAAACAGTGAAGGTACACATTTGATTCAATCAACCAATCACTGGGACATACTGACCTAGGTACCTGGTATCACACCGGCACTGAAATCATACATGACGATGCTGCCCTCAGGCCAGAAAGATGTTCAGCATACCACACAATTGAGCGAAGTCCTGTATGAACTTCAGTGCCGGTGCAATGCCAGGCACATAGGCTGTACATCCTAGTGATTATGCTCTACCTGAATAGCGAGTGGTGTGAGTCACCATTATAAGCTCCAAAATTCCAAATGTGTTATCGATATTAAGCTCCTGTGTGTGGTATCAATATTATTACAGTTGGACAGGCTGGCATCTGATGAGAAGAACTGTATATATGTCCCTGTGTTTAAAATAACCCCTTAATTCAAATGGTTTTGCCTTCTTTTACCAACAGGAAAGAATCAATGACATGCCCCTCCTGCCTGAAAGATAATGAAATGGTTGAGAAAGGTTCAGTGGCTATGTTACAGAAAGTAAGTATGCATGTTATGCTACATACATGTCCTGCTACCAGCTATGAAGAGACGGTGGCCTAGTGTTAATGTCGCTGGACTAATAATCCAGAGGTCCAGGCTAATGCTCTGGGGACACAGCTTCAAATCCCACCATGGCAGCTGGTGGAATCTGAATTCAATAAATCTGGAATATGAAGCTAGTCTCAGTGATTGTGACCATCAATTGTTGTAAAAACCCATCTGGTTCACTAATGCCCTTTGGGGAAGGAAATCTGCCCTCCTTACCCCAGTCTGGCCTACATGTGACTCCAGACTGCCCTCTGAAATGACCAAGGGCAATTAGGGGTGGGCAACAATTGCTGGCCTTGTCAATGATGCCCACGTCCTATGAAGGGAGAATAAAAAATCCATGTTCTATTTATGATCAAGACATGCCATTGAAATGTTTCAACTATCATGATGAAAACTTCAGAAACATCCACACGGGTGGGGTGAGGGGCATTGCCTTACCCTTATCTAAAAATAACTTCTCTGCTGGATCAACACAAAATTCTTTATACGATCAATGTTTTTAACACAGGGCACAAAGAGAAGTCATAATAATTATACACATTTATCCAAGCTGTGGTATTGAGTATAAGCCAAAGCTAATTGCATTACTTAAACATTATTAGCCTATTGGGAACCATGACTCACAGCCTTCACGGTTTAACATCTTGCAAAGCGTCTGTCTCAAGAGAGCTTACCTGATGAAAAATATTGGAGAATATTAAAAGTAATCTGACTTCAGCAGTTAAAATTGTCAGCCAGCCTGGATACCACTGGGATTCTTAGCAGATCCAGTGCAAACCAAGGCTGCTGACATTTCTGATGGACGAGATTGCTATCGATTTACTTTTATTCATGGTTGCTTTCTGTGTCTTGCAGTGCTTTAAGGACAGGGCGATCGCGAAAGAGATTCTGAACCTCCAAGTATCCTGTCAAAACCAGGGCTGTACATGGACTGGTCCCCTGAGAGAGCTGGAGGTAAACCATCATCTTACAGCTTTCCCATTGTCATCACTGCCAATATCTACGTCCCGGTCAATCAGACACAAATGCATATTTCAAATGTTTGTTCAACTTTCAGATACAGCTCCTCCCTCCCCCGCCAAGCGTCATCCTTGATTCTGTGTGAAACGAGGATGGCCCTGGCCTCTCAGTGACATACTTTGTTGGGGATTTCATCTTTAAAAACAAATAACCCGGAAAGCGATGTTAGGGTGAAAGTCAAAAATGCCCAAAGTCTTGGCAACAGCCCAGTTGATATTTGCTTGCCAAATATCACAATAAGGGTCAGTGGGGAGGCAGTGGTGTAGTGATATTAGACCATAAGACATAGGAGCAGAAATTGGGCCATTCGGCCCATCGAGTCTGCTCTGCCATTCAATCATGGCTGATAAGTTTCTCAACCCCATTCTCCTGCCTTCTCCCCGTAACCTTTGATCCCCTTACCAATCAAGAACCTATCTATCTCAGTCTTAAATACACTCAATGACCTGGCCTCCACAGTCTTCTGTGGCAATGAATTCCATAGATTCACCACTCTCTGGCTAAAGAAGTTTCTCCTCATCTCTGTTCTAAAAGGTCTTCCCTTTACTCTGAGGCTGTGCCCTCAGGTCCTAGTCTCTCCTACTAATGGAAACATCTTCCCCACGTCCACTCTATCCAGGCCTTTCAGTATTCTGTAAGTTTCAATCAGATCCCCCCTCATCCTTCTAAACTCCATCGAGTATAGACCCAGAGTCCTCAAACGTTCCTCATATGTTAAGCCTTTCATTCCTGGGATCATTCTCATGAACCTCCTCTGGACCCTCTCCAGGGCCAGAACATCCTTCCTGAGGTACGGGGCCCAAAATTGCTCACAATATTCTAAATGTGGTCTGACCAGAGCCTTATAAAGCCTCAGCAGCACATCCCTGCTTTTATATTCTAGTCCTCTCAAAATAAATGCCAACATTGCATTTGCCTTCCTAACTACCGACTCAACCTGCAAGTTAACCTTAAGAGAATCCTGGACTAGGAATCCCAAGTCCCTTTGCACTCCAGATTTCTGAATTCTCTCCCCATTTAGAAAATAGTCCATGCCTCTATTCTTCCTACCAAAGTGCATGACCTCACACTTCCCCACGTTGTATTCCATCTGCCACTTCTTTGCCCATTCTCCTAACCTGATATTGCCACTGGAGAGCCAGGGTAATGCATCACGGCAGATGGTGGAATGTGAATTCAATAAAAATGTGGAATTAAAAGTCCAATGATGATCATGAAACCCATCTGGTTCACTAATGTCCTTTAAGGGGGCGGGGGGGAGAATATCTGTCACCCTTACCTGGTCTGGCCTTCGTGTGACTCCAGACCCACAGCAATGTGGCTGACTCTTAACTGCCCTCTGAAATGGTTGAGCAAGTCACTCAGTTCTCAAAGGCAATAAATGCTGGTTGAGCCAGCAATGCCCCCCTGTCCCGTGGACGAATAAAAAAGACATTTCTGCCGTGTAAAGCGTTTGAACTTCAGTTCGCTTAGGAAGAAGCGCTTGCTGTTAAATCCAATAGCTGTACATTGAGGAAAGAATGAATCTGAAGCCTAATCCTTCCCCAATTGGGGGAAGCTGCTCTCAATTAGCAACTTAAAGCACATACTCTATCCCAGCCCAATTTCACCATTAACACCTGCCTACCCTCATCCCACTGCCCAAGACCCTCCCCCCAACAAAAAGTTGGACTGGGCAATACAAATCAAAAAGTTCCCTAACTTCGATTCTCGGTCTGAGCTGAGCTCAGTCAGGGTAGCAGGGTAGCTCCTACAATTGGTACGGCGGACCTGGACTGAGAGGAGACAGGGCGAAATCGTCTGCCGTTCTCACTGCTGATCACTATCCAGGGGTCCATTCTGGTATCTGTGTGTCCACGGCGCACAAACATAGAGTGGATTTCGGGTCGGGGTTTAGCTCTGTTGCCTCCCACACTGAATAATAGCCCAACGGCAATCGACTACTTGGACTTAGACACGATGAGCCCGGGCCAGATTGCTGGGGCTGTGTCTCCGAATCCAGCAAGGAGCCAATGCTTTCAGGGGAGCAGTTGAAGAGGTGGAGGGCGAGGGGAGTAAACATCGTGTCCTTTGACTTGCGATCCTTTATTTTAATTTCAATTCACCATCGCAAGTTTTGTTCTTGTCATTGCAGGAAAAGCATAAATTGACTTGCGAGCAAAAGCTGCTGAAGTGCCCCTTTAACGTCGTCGGCTGCACAGAGATGGTGAGTCTGAAGCGCTGAATCCAATTGGGCGAACATTACAGGCAAAGGGAGTGGGTTTTAGTGCAGATGAACTGAGTGGAAGAAGAAAGCAGGAACTTGCATTTATATAGCACCTTTCACGACATCGAGATATCCCAATGCAGTATCCTCCTGAAATGTGGCCATTGTTGTCATATAGGAAACTTGGCAGCCAATTTGTGCACTGCAAGCTCCCACAGGCAGCAATGTGATAATGACCACATCATTTTTTTTAATTCATTGGCTATGCCAGCATTTATTGCCCATCCCTAATTGCCCTTGAGAAGGTGGTGGTGAGCTGCCTTCTTGAACCGCTGCAGTCCATGTGGTGTAGGTACACCCACAGTGCTGTTAGGGAGGGAGTTCCAGGATTTTGTCCATGTGGTGTAGGTACACCCACAGTGCTGTTAGGAAAGGAGTTCCAGGATTTTGACCCAGCAACAGTGAAGGAACGGTGATATATTTCCAAGTCAGGATGATGAGTGACTTGGAGGGGAACTTCCAGGTGGTGATGTTCCCATCTATCTACTGCCCTTGTCCTTCTAGATGGTAGTGGTCGTGGATTTGGAAGGTGCTGTCTAAGGTGAATTCCTGCAGTGCATCTTGTAGATGGAGCATGCTGCTGCCACTGTGCGTCAGTGGTGGAGGGAGTGAATGTTTGTGGATGTGGTGCCAATCAAGTGGGCTGCTTTGTCCTGGATGGTGTCGAGCTTCTTGAGTGTTGTGGGACCTGCACTCATCCAGGCAAGTGGGGAGTATTCCATCACACTCCTGGCTTGTGCCTTGTAGATGGTGGATAGACTTTGGGAGTCAGGAGGTGAGTTACTCGTCACAGGATTCCCAGCCTCTGACCAGTATTTATATGACTGATCCAGTTCAGTTTCTCATCAATGGTAACCCCCAGGATGTTGATAGTGGGGGATTCAGTGATGGTAATGCCATTGAACATCAAGGGGGCGATGGTTAGATTCTCTCTTGCTGGAGATGGTCATTGCCTGGCACTTGTGTGGGACGAATATTACTTGCCACTTGTCAGCCCAAGCCTGGAAATTGTCCAGGTCTTGCTGCATTTGATTTTCTTTTACTGATATTAGTTGAGGGGGCAATATTGGCATCAGGGCACAAGGGAGAACTACCCTTGCTCTTCCTTGAAATAGGGCCATGTGTTTTTTTCAGGTTTATCTGGGAGGACAGTCCGGGCCAGAGTTTAATGTCTCCTCAGAAAAATGGCAGCTCTGAGAGTGTACAATTCCATGGTTACTGGCACTGGGAGTACCGGCCTAAGTTTTATGCTCAAGTGTCTGGAGTGGAGACTTGAAAACATAACATCTTTGCCCTCATGTCTGCCGATCCTTCCACAGCCTGGCACGAAACTTTGTCCAGCTCTGCGTCCCAGCTGGCATCTTCTGCCCCTTCCGACTCAAGCCCAAGTGTCCACTGTGGAGTCACTGCACGGGCTCCGCCCCTCGAACCCATGACCTGTTCTCCTCATCGATCCTATTTTGCTACTTTATCCCGTCTCATCTTGAAAAGCCAGTGACGGCTACTTGCGTCAGCTCCCTAACTCTGTCGCAACCCCTGCTTGGTGTCTGTTCCCTCCCTCCCCCCACCCCCACCTCCCCTGCTTATGCTGCAGGTGCCACTTTGCTGCGGTTGGTGAAGAAAAGGTTAAGGGGTTACGGGTAGTTACTCACGATGGTGAAAGGCAGGAGGTGTTCCACAGGAATGGCTGCCGGGAACCACTACTGTTCACTATTTATATTTGGTGGGATGGAGGAGGTTCATGTGGAGCATAAACAATGGCATGAAGAAGCAGTGGGGAGAATTTTGTTAAAATTATTTCACAGGATGTGGATGTGACTGGCAAGGCCAGCATTTGCTGCCCATCCCTAATTGCCCTTCAACCGAGTGGCTTGCTAGGCCAGTGCAGAGGGCAATGAAGAGTCAACCACATGGCTGTGGGTCTGGAGTCACATGTAGGCCAGACTGGGTAAGGATGGCAGATTTCCTTCCCTAAAGGGCACTGGTGAAACAGACGGGTTTGTTACAACAACTGACGATAGTTTCACAGTCACCGTCACTTACACTATTTTTAAATTCCAGATTTTATTAACTGAATTTAAATTCCACTAAGCCGCCCTGGTGAGATTTGAACCCACGTCCCCAGGGCATTAGCCTGGGCCTCTGGATCACTAGTCCAGTGACGTTACCCCTATGCCTCCACCTGTCCATAAATGGAACCCGTTTATCCTGCTGCGCGCTTCGTGTGATTGAGTACAGCTCCAAAATATGTGGGCAACAGACTTAACACTGAGCCAGACTACGGCTGAATGAATTGGCAAGAAGGGCTGAATGGCCAGCTCCTCTTTCCTGCGCCGAGCTGGGTGCTGGATGTTTCCTAGGTCGCCTCCTTCGTCCAGGAACGTTTTGTAAACCGCAACGCTTAACGAACCGCTGCTGATTGTGTCTCTGCAGATTTCCAGCCACAAGGTCCATGAACACAAGCAGGCCTGCGTGCAGTACCATCTGGAGTGCGTGCTCCAGAGTTTACAGGGACTTGTGAAGCAGGCCAGTATGTCGAGCGAATGCCCCAGCCTGGTGGAAATGATCGAGAAAGACAAGGAGAAGGATCCAGAGTGCAACAGGCAGCACGGGGACAATGAGTTACAGGCTGACAGGACACTGGAGGAGCTAAAAGTGAAAGTGCAGACGTTTGAAAACATCGTCACTGTGTTAAACCGCGAGGTGGGAGACACTCTGAATGCCATGCTAGCACAGGAGAGATTGCTGAGGGAGCAAGAGGCAGTGACTGCACAGCTAAGGAGCAAGGTAAATATTTATTCATGTGTACCGAATGGATACATGATAGCTGGTTGGCCTGCAATAGCGACTGGTCTCCTATTTGTTTATGTCAATCATTTTGCAAGATGTAATAATGCTCGATAAAAATGCAAGTGGCCTTTTTTTGGTATCATTGAATGGTGTAGCACACAGAAAGCCATTCAGCCCATTGTGTGTCTTCGAAAGAGCTTTCCAAAGTAGCCCAGCCCCCGCTCTTTCCCCATGGCCCAACAAATTTTTTCTCCTTTTCAAGTATTTATCCATATCCTTTTTGAAAGTTATTGTTGAATCTGCTTCTCCCCACTCACCTCCCCACTCCCAACCTTGCAGGCAGTGCACGCCAGATCACAGCAACTCGCTGTGCAATTTTTTCCCCCATTCCACCCCCCCCCCCCCCACCCACCCCTCGCCCCCCCACCCCTGGTTCCTTCGCCAATTATCTTAAATCTGTGCCCTCTGGTAACCGACCCTGCTGCCAATGGAAATAGTCACTTATCTTGATGGAGGCGGGGTGCAGCTCCAGTAACACTCAAGAAGCTCAACACCATTCAGGACAAAGCAGCCCACTTGTTTGGCACCCCATCAACAAAAATTCACTCCCTCCACTAATGATGCGCAGTATCAGCAGTGTGTACCATCTACAAGATGCACTGCAGCAACTCACCAAGGCTCCTTCAACAGCACCTTCCAAACCCACAACCGCTACCATCTAGAAGGACAAGGACAGCAGATAGATGGGAACACCACCACCTGGAAGTTCCCCTCCAAGTCACTCACCATCCTGACTTGGAAATATATCGGCCGTTCCTTCACTGTCACTGGGTCAAAATCCTGGAACTCCCTCCCTAACAGCACTGTGGGTGTACCTACACCACATGGACAAAATCCTGGGACTCCCTCCCTAACAGCACTGTGGGTGTACCTACACCACATGGTCAAAATCCTGGAACTCCCTCCCTAACAGCACTGTGGGTGTACCTACACCACATGGACTGCAGCAGTTCAAGAAGGCAGCTCACCACTACCTTCTCAAGGGGCAATTAGGGATGGGCAATAAATGCTGGCCCAGCCAGCGAAGCCCACATGCCATGAATGAATAAAAGAAAACTAGTCGTGAATGGAAACCCTGGCTGTATGTAAACGATTGGGACTCAGGAATCAGTGGTGCAATATTAAAATTTACAGATGACACCAAACTGGGGGGAGGGTGCAGTCTCGTCAATTTTAATAAATGAGGTTTGCAACAAAATACAAGACAGTAATGAGTAGAACTGTTATGTAAATGGCAAATGAGCTTCATTATAGCTAATCCCGAATCTTGCCTTTTGGTTAGAGGGACAAGGCATCTTCCTTGGAAAATAAGAGTCGAAATGGGTTAGAGGAACATAGAGGTCTGGTACGACTCAGATACACAAATCACTATGAGCAGCAATGCGAGTTAACAAGGCCATAAAATTAGAAACGCAGCACCGGGGTTGAGTTAAGAGTTGAACAGCAGGGAAGCTCAACTTGTATTGGACCTTGGTCAGACCCACAATGGAGTACTGGGAGCAGTTCTGCTCTCCACATTATAAAAAAGACAAAGGCACTGGGGAACTCTATGCTCTAAGAGAGTCTCTGTGCTCCAAATTCTATGCCCTCTCCCGTCTTCTTTGCCCGAGGGTAGTGGGGCATAATGTATTTGACCCATACTCCTACCCAAATCAGCTATTTCGCAATCAATCGCAATAGAATCTAGTACCATTGCTTTCTGCATGACTCAGTAGAAGACTGAGTGGTGTGCAGGAAACACTGAGGAGTTTTTGTTTTGTGACACAAGGACAGCAAACAAGCACCCCATTGCTAATCGGTTGTGCTGGCAAGCTTCAGCTTTTCTCTTCACCATCTTAAAATTACTTTACCAGGTACGGCAGCATGAGAAATCTATTTGCCTCAAGGACTTGGTGATAGCTGACCTTCAACTTCGTCTGGAATTCCTGGAAAGCACCTCGTACGATGGCACGTTAGTCTGGGAAATCTCCGATTTCACCCGCAAGATGCAAGATGCCATTGACGGAAGGGTTCCCTCGATCTTCTCCCCACGTATGACTTCATTACTAATTCACCGGGTCATTTAAGACTGAGATGAGGAGGAATTTCTTCACTCAGGGGGTGGTGAATCTTTGGAATTCTCTATCCTGGAGGGCTGTGGAGGCTCAGTCATTGAGTATGCTCAAGACTGAGATCGATAGATTTCTACATATTAATGGCATCAAGGGATACGGCGATAGTGTGGGAAGGTGGTGTTGAGGTAGATGATCAACCATGATCTTATTGAATGGTGAAGTGGGTTCGAGTGACCATAAGATCATAAGACATAGGAGCAAAAATTAGGCCATTCGGCCCATCGAGTCTGCTCCGCCATTCAATCATGGCTGATAAGATTCTCAACCCCACTCTCCCGCCTTCCCCCGTGTAGCCTACTCCTGCTCCTGATCTGTGCAGATTTACTGCCACTTCCTATGTTCCAACAATGGCAATACTTCAGAAGCATCGTCACTGCTGTATCGTAATCTATGTTTACTTGAGCTTCCAGAGTTAGAAAGCATTTGAAAATATCTGAAATCTCTGCCTCTGATGTTAGTTGAACTGAAGGATTTTTGGCTGTGAATGAGCAACTCACTTAGTACCATTCTCCTGCTTTCTCCCAGCAACCCTGTACATTCTCCATTTTTAGATAAGTCTAATTCCCTTTTGAAAGCCTTGATTGACCCTGCCTCCACCCACTCTCAGACAGTGCTTTCCAGACCCGAACCACTCGCTCAATGTTACTTTTGCTTCTTTTACTAATTACTTTAATTCTGTGCCCTCTGGTTCTCAATCCTTCCATGAGTGGGAACAGTTCCTCCCTATCCACTTTGTCCACATCCCTCTATCAAATACCTCTTTCAAATCTCCTCTCAGCCTTCTTTTCTCCAAGGAAAACAATCCTAACTTCCCCAAACTATCTTCATAACTGAAGTTCCTCAACCCTGGAACCATTCTCGTGAATCTTTTCCACACTCTCTCCAATGCCTTCACATGCTTCCTAAAGTGCGGTGCCCAAAACTGGACGCAATGCTCCAGCTGAGGCTAAATTAGTGTCCTATACAAGTTCAGCATAATCGCCTTGCTCTTGTTCTCTTTGCCCCTATGGATAAAACCCAGGATACTATAGGCTTTGTTAACTGCCCTCTCAACCTTTCCTGCCATCTTCAATGATTTATGCACATATACCCCCTGGTCCCTCTGCTCCTGCACCCCCTGTAGAGTTGTACATTTTATGTTATACTCTCTCCATGTTCTCCCTACCAAAATGAATCGCTTCACATTTCTCCGCACTGAACTTCATCTGCCACTTATCCGCCCAATCCACCGACTTGTCTATGTCTTCTAGAAAGTCTATACTATCTTCTTTTTATCTGGAATTTGTTACACCCTTCCTCTTTCAGTTAACAAGCTTTCTCCTCTCTCCAACTCTGTCCAGACACTGGGGCAGTGTCCTGTCCTGTGAACCTTTCACACGGTTTCTCAATGTGAAAAAAAAAGGGTCAAAATTTAATGACGGATCAATGAGGCAAAAGGTACGAGCTTAATATCAATGGAACAGCGTGTATGATTCTGGATGGAATGTTTATGCCTTACCTTTCTGTCTCTTCCAGCATTCTTCACATCTTACTGTGGATACAAGCTCAGTCTGCGGCTATATTTGAACGGTGATGGAGTGGGAGCAAACACTCACCTCTCACTCTTCCTGGTCATAATGAAGGGAAAATATGATGCCGTTTTAGAGTGGCCATTCAGCAAGAAGGTAATTGGACTTTACAATATAATGAGGAATGAATGGAGCAGTGAGCTGGTCGAAGTCATTAGGATTATGAAAGAGTCGGACTCGGTAGACTTAGAGATGATGTTCCCACTTTTCGCCGGGATCAGCAATGAGGGTCTATAAACATAAGACAGTCACTAACAAACTGAATAGGGGACTCAGGGAAAACCTCTTTATTGCTTTAGAGTGGCTAGATTGTGGAACTTGCTGCCACGTGGAGTGAAATAGCATTTAAGGGAAAGTTAGAGAAACACACGAGGGAGAGAGGAATAGAAGGATCCAGTCACACGGTGAGCTGAAGCAAGGTCGAAGGAGGTTCATGTGGAGCATGATGACAGGCATGGATCTGTTGGGCCAAATGGCCAGTTTCTGTTTAAATGCAATGCAATTCTATATGTATGTAATGCACTGAACTAAGTAGAAATGAAATTGAGCGTCCATTCAATGGGTAAAGGCACGTCGGAACCATGCAGGCTAGGAACGGACCCAGGTTTCTCCTCTCCTTCTTTCCTGAAGCAGCTGCGCCTCACACTGGGGTATAACTGGTTTACAGGTGCCAGCCAGTCTCCAATACTTTGCGCAAACAGCCATGCAACCCTCTATCGCTCCACTATTGACAGCTGTGCCTTCAGCTCCTAAACTCTGAAATTCTCTCCCTAGCTTAAAAACTCCCTATCTCTCTCTCTCTCTCTCTCCTCCTCATCCTCCTTTAAGATGCCCTTAAAGCTTAGCTCTTTGCTTACCTACCCAGATACTTCCTTCTGTGGCCCGGTGACAAATGTTGTTTGATGTCCCTTCTGCATGGCACCTGAGGACGTATCACTATGTTAAAGACGATACATAACATTATGATCCCCGTAGAGACTGATAACTTTTTTAAAAAGAGATGAATCTCCCAAATGACCAACAGAAAAAACCGAAGACAAGATTTCCCTTTTTAAGACTTTTATTGTAACAAATAAACTAAAATCAACACAGATCAAACATTAATTAACAGGCAAACTAAAAACAAGGTACCTTACATTGACTAACACAACCAAAATAGGCCTTACAAAACCCCCTTCACTGGGCCCCATGCCTCCGCCAGAATGAGTATCTTTAAAGGAACAGACCCACAGTCACTTCCAGCTCTCCAGCTGCTTCATTTCTCCCTGTCACACCAGTGCAAAACCTCCAGTGTCCTACAGCAATCGTTCCACTCAGACCGAGTTTTCTGGAGCCAATTACCATCACACCTTGGTGACTCCCTACTACATATATCTTCAAGAGCCCCGTCTATTCTTTTCCCTTTCTACTGAACAGAAACCAAACTCTCACAAGCATCCTGCTTGCTTGTTAACACAACAGTTCTTCCTTGCTGTCCCACAGCAGCTGCCCTTTTACTGTGAGATATCATGGAAAGGTACTAAAACATCCATCCCAATCTCAGTGGGTTTCAGCTCGAGTTTTCCCTCCCTGTGACAAACAGATCATGTGGGCATGTCCCCGACTTAAGGCGTTTACTATGACTTCACCATCCCCCTTTTCATAACATTTGGTTTCACCTCAAGTCAAAGGGGACATTTTGAAACATAACCATCTTGTTCAGCCTTCAAAACGATAAATAAAAGTTGTTGTGTTTGTTATCTTTCCTTGAATGGGTGCAAAGTTTGATAGGAGCACCACCTACTGCCAGCCTGGCTGATACTGGGCAATTTGCCATAGACCAGGTCAAACATAAGCCTTACCCAGTCCCAGAGTTAGAGTTTTACAGAACAGAATCTGGCTAAACTGTGATGTCCCTGGACATTGAATAATCAGTCGGCACTCCTTGGAGTTTTCAGTTCCTGTGGCTGTGCCTATTGGGTCGCCCCAATAGGCACATTGGTGGATTGAAGAAATGTTTGGGGAAGACCCCGGCGCAAGCCATTGGAATGCTTTGGCACCATTGCCCAGCTAGAAATCAGCTTTCAGGGCAGGAGAGAAGAACATTGAGATTAGAGAAACTCTTACTGTGCACAAACAGGCCATTCGGCCCAACAGGACTTTCGTAAGGGCAAAGGGACCTGGTGGCGTTGATAGGGAAAGGTTACTCCCCTTGGTTGAAGAGTCAGCGATGAGGGAGGGGGGGGGAGGGGACATCAATTTAAAAGTAGCATCTCAACAGTGAGGATTCAGGTTGGGTTTACATAGACTGTAACAGCACAAGAAGCAAGTCATTCGGGCCAACAGATCCATGCCAGTGTTTATGGTCCACAAGAGCCTCCTCCTACCTTACTTTATCCTATCATGTCAACGTACCTTTCAATTCCTTTCTCCCTCATGTGTTTAAAGCCGTTCACCCCAACCATTCTCTGTGCTAGCGAGTTCCATGTTTTATCCACTCTCTGGCTGGGAGCTCCTGGGAAAGAAGAAAATCCAGGCGTTTTTTTTTTTCCAAATGAGAACAGAACCCAAAGAAAGTGGGGAGATAAAGGAGTGAATTTTCTTTCTTCTTTAACTCCAGGTGACCTTTAAGCTGCTGGACCAGAGTGAGAGGCGTCATCACGTGGCATCAGCCTTCAAACCAGACGTGAGCTCCGCCTCGTTCCGGAGGCCCATCCATCCTATGAACGTCGCCAGCGGCTGCCCGGAGTTCCTCTCCGTTGCCCAGCTCCGCGCCAACTGGCACAACTACGTTACCGACGACGTCATGTTCATAAAAGCCATCGTGGACCTCTAAAGGGACTCTGGGGTGGTTTCCACGGCGACTGCAGCTGGCAAGTCGGCGTCCGGACTTTAACACGTCAGGACCGGGTGCCGCAGTTTTAAGCTTTGTTGTAGCTACCTAGTCACAAGTCAATACGTTCCAGCTGTGGTGAGCTTCAGTATGTGATGAGCACCATGTAAATGGTAGCCTCCTGCTAACATGGCACCAACGCATATTTGACTTCGAAATCTCGGACTCTTAATTGCATCCGATCATGGGCCTTAACTCCTGTTTGTCACCAAAATATGAACCTCAAATTCAGGAATCTGCATATGTAATTTTTTAAACATTATTGATGTTAACTGAACTTTTTATAGATAAAATAAAGGGGGGGGTTTGAGATAAACCACACTGGGAGGGGCCTCCTATGGGGCATGAACGCGATGTCGTCCGGCTGATGGCCTGTTCCTATGCTGTAATTTCTATATGATGCTATTCTTCAGTCCCTCAGAGGCAAGAACAGGCATAAGTTCAGGCTTTCCTCCACTCAGCCCCATTGAAGCCCACACAATTAAGGGGAGACAGACACCTTGTGCAGGTCGCAGTGGGTACAATTGCACTGTGGTCATGTTACTGGACTAGTAATAATCCAGAACTCAAATCTCCCCCCCATGGCAGACCCTCAATTTGAATTTAGTGAATTAAATAAATCCAAAAAGCAAAGCTAGTGTCAATAATGGTGACCTTGAAGCTACCAGAATGTTGTAAAAGCCCATCTGGTTCACTCATGTCCTTTCAGGAGGGAAATCTGCTGTCCTTACCTGGTCTGGTCTACATGTGACTCCAGACCCACAGCCATGTGGTTGACTCTGAAACGACCTCGAAAGCCAATCAGGTATATGAAAATGCTACAAAAAGTCATCACATGGGCTTAAGAAGGCAGCCTCTCACCATCTTCTCAAAGTGGATTAGGGATGGGTGATAAATGCTGGGCCTGCTAGCAACCCCCACATTGCATGAATGAATGAAAAGTGGCCCTGCAGCAGGGCAAGGGGTTCTGCGAGGTCTCAGAGGCCACAAGTGCCCGGGGCTGGTAAAGGGGATGATGATCTTCACTACCTGACTGGCGGCTCCCTACAGACCTGCCTCGAATGCGTTTATTCGAAATCAGGCTCGGCAGGTGAAAGGCAAAAACCCAGCCAAACGCCCCCCACCCAGCAAAGAACGGACAAGTTGTGAATCGGGTGAGTTACTGAGGGATGAGTGGAAAGGTTTGGATTGTTTATTTTTTTCCACACCCCCCCCCACCCCACCCACCCCGCCCACCAAGTTGATACTGGCACTAATGTGTCAGCCAGTGAGTCAGAAGCACATCTGTTGTTAGAGCCTCCGAACTCACAACCCAAACTCGTCATCTCACCATCACAATCCAGTGAGTAGTAGATAGCTACATAATACAAATGATGCACATAAAACCCGTCCCAGTTATTTTCCACAGTGCCGTCTCCAGGCGTGATTGAGGCTGGGATGAGTGGAGTCATTACATGGTTGCTGTGTTTCTCTAATTTAATGAACTATCACATTGCTCCAGTGTTACTGTTGGAAGATTTCTTACACAATTGAAACACTACAGGTTGTTATTTAATCCTGAAGAAGTTAATTATTTTATTTTACATACAGATGCTTAATAAACCCCTCAATCAACAAACAGAATGTCTGGTCATTATCACGTCGCGGTGTGAGAGAGTTTACTGTGCACAAATGGGCCACCGTGTTTCTAATATGACAACAGTGATCACACTTCAAAAGTACTTCATTGGCTGTAAAGCACTTTGGGCCATCTTGTGGCTATGAAAGGTTTTTATTTTATTTATTCATGGCCAGCATTTATTACCCATGCCTAATTGCCCCTTGAGAAGGTGGTGGTGAGCTGCCTTCTTGAACCGCTGCAGTCCCTGTGGTGTAGGTACACCCACAGTGCTGTTAGGGAGGGAGTTCCAGGATTTTGTCCGTGTGGTGTAGGTATACCCACAGTGCTGTTAGGGAGGGAGTTCCAGGATTTTGTTCATGTGGTGTAGGTACACCCACAGTGCTGTTAGGGAGGGAGTTCCAGGATTTTGACCCAGCGACAGTGAAGGAACGGTGATATATTTCCAAGTCAGGATGGTGAGTGACATGGAGGGGAATTTCCAGGTGGTGGTGTTCCCATGTGTCTGAGGCCCACGTCCTTCTAGGTGGTAGCAGTTACGGGTTTGGGAGGTGCTGTCTAAAGAGCGTTGGTGAGCTCCTGCATTGCATCTTGTAGATGGTACACATTGTTGGCAAAGGGGGTGAATGTTTGTGGATGTGGTGCCAATCAAGTGGGCTGCTTTGTCCTGGATGGTATCATGCCAGGTGCCAAGTAATTCAAGCTATTTCTTTCATTTTAAAAGTATCATAGTCTCAGTTATTGGGCATTATAAATAGAGTACAAAGTCCAGGAAGATAAATTACATGTCCATAAAACACTAATTTGTCCCATGCTGGTGTGTTAGGTCCAATTCCGGGCACCACATTTTAGGAAGGACATGAATACTTTGGAAGGGATTTATTAGAACGTTTCTGGGGATGAGGTTATTCCAATTATGTTGACAGGCTGAGAAACTGTTTCCAAATAGCTGAAGGATTGATAACCAGAGGCCACAAACTTAAAGTGATTGGCAAAAGAATGAGGATAAACTTCTTTTACACTGGGAGTGGTTAGGATCGGGAAAAGGGTGGTGGATACATCAACGGTATCCTTCGAAATGGAATCGGCTAAATAGGCTGAGAAAATATTGCAGAGATGTGGGCAAAGGAGCAGGGAAGTGGGATGAACTGGGCTGCTCTCTGAAAGAGCTGGCACAGGCTCGATGAACCCTGCTGGCTCTACTCAGGCCTCTATTATTGAAATTTCATAAACGAGACAGATTCAAATGCAGAAATACAGGGATTAAAATATTTTTCCTGATGCTAAAATCAGATTTCTTTTCCTTCTGCTTTCTCTGTCAAATATTCTCACTCCCTGCAGTCACAGCAAGCCATTAAAAAGGCAAATGGTACGTTGGCCTTTATTACAAGAGGATTTGAGTACAGGAGTAAAGATGTCTTATTGTAGTTATATAGAGGTGAGACTGCACCTGGAGTATTGGAGTATCAATAAATCTCTAGACAGTAAAGATATTGAGGGACATGGGAATAACATGGGAAAATGGCATTGAGGCAGATGATCAGCCGTGATCTTATTGAACCGCGGAGCAGGTTAGAAGGGCCGAATGGCCTACTCCTGCTCCTAACTCCTACATTGAATGGGAAGCGTGACAATTCCACCTGTTTACTGCCTCCACACCTCATGTTGGTGAATGACCTGCTTTCAAGGAGGACGAACACTTGAAAATTGCTGCAGTGTTTGAACACTTATATCACAAAAAGACTGGTGGGGATCTGTAAATTCCTGATCCAGAATTCCTGCAGATGCTGGGGAAGAATTCAGGGCCGTGAGTGTTAAACCCTCTGTTCCGGTACAGGTATCGAAGAGATGGAGAGCAAGGCAGCTAAATAGGGTTGAGATGCGGGCCAGTCAATAATCTGATTGATTGGCAGAGCAGGCACAAGGTGGCGGGGTGGGGGGTTTGGGAGAGAGAGTTTCCTAATGATTAGGCTAGAGAGCAGATTGCTGCCGCCACAGGCTACAGAGCTCAATGCACTCTGCACCATCCATTCATTCTCTGGGATCAGTAAACCCCTCTCACCTGTCACTGGTCTTCCTGTGCTTTCCCTATCTATTTAGCTGATGCATCAGATCTAACCTGTTGGTCTTAACAAACTACCATGAAAATTATTGAGGAGTTCTCTACCACCTTTGGCTAAATCAGTGACTCCTGAACCTTAAAACTTACGCAGTTTACAGTAGAAGCCGCGTTGTTCTCAAGGGTTTAATGCAGGCAAAGCAGGTAAAGACGTCTCTCCTGAATTTTATATTGGGTTTATTTACTATCTTATGTTTAGGACCCCTCAGTCTCCAGACATCTTCCTCGGTCGACCCTATTAAACTAAACATTTTGAAAGATCTCTAGCAGGTTTTTGGGTAAACAAGTGTCCTCTGAACTTGTGACTGGATGTTGAATCAGTCACAAACTGGTATCCAGGTCAAGAGGAGCCGTGCTGAGCTTAAAGATACATAAAAGAAGTATGATTGAAGGAGGTCCTGTGGTGCAGTGGGTAGTCTCTGAGCGAGAAGCTCTGCCTTCAAGTCCCACTCCAGCACTTGGCCAAGGAATGTGTGTTCCTAACAGAGCCAAACAAGTTGAGTATCAACCTATAAACCTTTCCAACACATGTCAAAGACATGTTCTGAGAGCGGGAGATTCCTGGAGTCAGCCATCACTATCTATAGCACCTTCACTATCTATAGCACCAGGCGAACAACATGTATGTAAAAGTGACATCACCACAGCAGCTTGGGCTCTTTGGGGAGCTGGCTGGTCAGATTGGTGCCACCAGTGTGGCTTTCGATCCAAGCTTGGGAGCTGCTTCCTTGCCTCTGCGTGGCGGGGCTTGTGGTTCTGTGGGTCGGACCTGCCTTTGAGCAGAATTAGAAGCAAATACAGGCAAATGCTGAGAATGTAGTTTAATTTCACTAAACACAGTGCACAGATTAAAATCTCGCCCACAATGTGGGCAGATCAGCATGGCGTCATATTAACCTCAACTGATGTGAAAAGTTGCAGCCATTCCATACCTCCCTGAATTAAGTGCGTTTAGGCAGGGAGATGATGGCGGAGTGGTATTGTCACTGGACTCGTCATCCAGAGACCCAGGGTAATGCTCTGGGGACCCAGGTTCGAATCCCACCACGGCAGGTGGTGGAACTTGAATTCAAAAACCTGAAACAACTTTCAAACAAACAATTCATGCCACAATTGGCTTGAAAGGAAAGACACTGCAGCAGCTGTGAACGACCTGTATCGTGAGGGGCCTGTATCCCGGTGGCCTCAGAACAACCCAAAGCGTCTTACGGTCAACGAAACGCTTTTGAAGAGCTGTAACGTAAATGGGGCAGCCAATTTGCACGCAGTAACCTCCCACAAATAGAAGGCTGTTTGTCTAGACGAGTCAGTGGGTCAGAGGATATGGCTGACTGGTGCTGTCAACTCCGACCTGTTGAAGCTCATGTCCCTCATCAGCTGGCCGTGGTGTATCCCGGCCAATGAAAGCAGAGGAAGATCCTGCCCCACAATATCAGGGAGAGAGAGAGAGAGGCCCTTGAAGATAGGAAGAAACCTTGAACTTGTCCCTCCCCACGTGGCATTTGAGTCATTAGCGGACACTTTCAGACAACTTGTTCAAAGCCTGTGAGAGGGCCGTCACCATGTCCAGGATTCTCTGACGGTCTCCCTGTGCCAGGCGCTCCCCACAGCGCTGGGCAAAGCGGTCGGGGTGCCAGACTGCTTGCTGCTGCCGCAGGTACCGCCGGTAGGAGGTGGGCTCGCTCTGCTCCACCCCGTGGAGGATCACCGTCACCATCTCCTCCACCGTGCCCTGGGGGGCCGGCCAGGGGATGTCCCCATACGTCAGCTGGCCACCACTGCCGGCAGCCCGGCCAAAGACGTCGGCGCAGCCGCGCTCGTAGCGGCGCTTGCGGCCGTGCGCCAGCTCCTCTGCCTTGCGCCCGGCGCGCTCCAGGTAACGCCGGTGCTCTGCCTCCAGCTGCTCCTGGAACTCGCGCCGCTCCTTTTCCTTGCGCTGCCGCTCCTCCTCCGCCGCCCTGGCAGCCGTCCCCCGATAGCCGGTGCCTGCCGCTCGCTTGGCCGCGTACTCCTTCGCCAGGCAGTCGGCCCAGTCGTCATACGTCTGCGGTTCGGGATCGGGCAGGGAGAAGTCCTCTGGGTCCACATGGAAGTACAGAAACAGCGAATCAGCGTGACCCAACTAACACGTGTCCCTGATCCCCGAGGTCCCGGTGCCTCCCGGCCTTAGCACACCTCAAATGAAGCTCTGCGGCCTGCACTCTGTCAATCCCCGCGGCTCAGTGGGTAGCAGCCTCGCCTCAGAACGTTGAGAGTTCAGGTCTCGCTCCAGGGGCTTGAGCACAAAATCCAGGTCAGCGCTCCAGGTGCAATACTGAAGGAGGGCCTTTCGGGCGAGATGTTAAACCGAGGTCTCGGCAGCCTCTCAGGTGGACAGAGGGTTTTTTTAATTCTTTCATGGGATGTGGGAAGCATTTGCTGCCCATCTCTAATTGCCTTTGTACTGATGACTTGCTAGGTCACCTCGGAGGGCAGTTAAGAGTCAACCATGTTGCTGTGGGTCTGGAGTCACATGTAGGCCAGACCGGGTAAGGAGGGCAGATTTCCTTCCCGAAAGGACATTAGTGACCCAGATGGGTTTTTACAACAATCAACAACGGTTTCATAGTCGTTATTACTGAGGCGAGTCTTATATTCCAGGCTGATTATTAAATTAATTAAATTATAATACATCTATTAATTAAATGAAATTCAAATTAATTCCAGATTGATTTAATTACATTTAATTGAACTTAAATTCCACCAGCTGCCATGGTGGGATTTGAACCCGTGTCCCCAGAGGATTAGCCTGGGCCTCTGGATGGCTAGACCAGTGACATTACCACCACACTGCCACCTCCCAGAGTATGAGTTCAAAGAAGAGCAGGGGAGTTCTTCCTGTTGCCGTGCTGTCCCTATGACTCAACCAACATCGCTAAAGCAGCTTTAGTTGAATCTTATTGCTGTTTGAGGGAGCTTGCCACACACAAATTAGCTGCCCGAATATTTATATCACAACAATGGCGGTATTTGAAATGTGCTTTATTTACTTCAAAGTAAAGCGCTTTGGGATGTCCTGAGGTTGTGAAATTCTCTTTTCTCTCTCGCCTAGACTCTCCCCACATTACTCCATCTTCAGGCACTATTTCACAGCAGTGGTTTCAGCACACTGGCTTCCTGGCATCAGTTCCTCACCATACACCAGTCAGCCGTTGTCAAAGCCCAAAAGCCTTTCCAAAGTTGGTTAATTCAAGGTTGGGGTGGTTTTGGTATTTGCTGGTGAAGTTGAACATTCAAAGGTTAAAATGAAAAAAAAAACTTGGCCTCAGGATGTCCCAAGGCGCTTTACAGCCAATGAAGTGCATCTGAAGTGCAGTAGGAAACGCGGCAGCCAATTTGTGGACAGTAAGCCCCCACAAACAGCCATGTGACAATGACTGTGCAACCTGTTTCTTTTAAAAGTGATGTTGGTTCAGGAGTAAACACTGGCCAGGGCACCGGAGAGATCAGCCCTGCTCTTTCTTGAAATGATGCCATGGGGTCTTTTTTCACATTCACCTACAAGGGATGACAGAGCCTCCATTTAACATCTAGCACCTGCTGGGGGTTAGTGCACTGCCAGCGTCAGCCTAGATTTTGTGCTCCAATCTCAGGTGTGGGACTTGAATCCACAATTTTGTCACTCGGTGGGGGGGCAGAGAGCGCTACCCACTGTGGTTGACACCACACTCGTTAACTTGAAAGCATTTGCTAAAAAATTTGTTCATGGGATGTGGGCGTCACTGGCTGGGCCAGCATTTACTGCTCATCCCTAATCGCCCTTGTTCAGAGGGCAGTTAAGAGTCAACCACATTGCTGTGGGTCTGGAGTCACATGTAGGCCAGACCGGGCAAAGATTTCCTTACGCTGTCAGTTGGCTGGGGAAGTACATCGGTGTAATGTGTACCAAAAATGCTAATCTTAGATCTCAGGATGTAAGGTTGCAGGCTGGGGGTGCAGGGAGTAGCGTGTTAGGAGAGCAGAGACAGGAAACGTAGATTAAAATTTAGACAACCTGCAATAACAATGAAAGACAATTGCACGTTACAATGGTTGTTTACATTTGTTGTGTAGACAACGACATTCATATCCAACTCAGCCAATCTTGGGCTGGCAGATTCTGCCCTTGAGTTGGGGGTAGTTCAGTGTTGACTAAAGAATGACACTGGAGTCAGAGTGATGGGGGCAAAAGCAAAGGCAGGAGGTTTCAAGAAGAGGAATTTCTGCATTGGGCTATAAAGGACACAAATATCCCCCTTCAGGTCATAAGAGGGTGCTATTGTTTGACACTCTCTCTGGATCACACGATTGTCCAAGCAGGTACAGAGTGCTGTGAATCAACAGCTATCAAAGTAAGACATGCAGATCACTTGTGTGGGGGACTGACACCATTTTACCTGACATGGTATTTAAGGTAGATGTAACTTTGCAACAGCTTCAGCTCCTGAGGTCCTTCAGCTGATATGATCGATGGACATTATGGCTGACTGGCTAAAAAACAGAGTTTGACTGACGCAGGCTAGTACATAATCCTGATATTATTGCTACTGTATATTCTTACGATGTGAACCTTCTTCCCCATTTTATTTTTCCTTGCTTGCACTCGTCAGTGACAGTGAGGAGGTTTTTTGTTATATTAATTCGTGCGATGTGGGTGTTGCTGGCCAGGTTAGCATGTATTGCCCATCCCTAATTGTCCCTGTTCAGACGTAAGCTAAGAGTCAACCACATTGTTGAGGGTCTGGGGGTCACATGTAGGCCAGACCAGGTAAGGGCAGCAGATTTCCTTTCCTAAAGGGCATTAGTGAACCAGATGATGATCGACAATGGTTTCATAGTCATCAGGCTTTTAAAGAAATTCAAATTTCGTCATCTGTTGTGGTGGGATTCGAACCCCTGTCCCCAAGGTCTCGGGAATACAGTCCAGTGGCTTCATTAAAGGTACGTGCATCAGGCCCTGCAGTTTACAGTCTAGTAGCTGCCGCTTTGCAATTTACAGTGTTCCTTTAAATGGGGATGTTGTTATCGATGTGGCTTGCTGGGTCAATGAGCGGTTAATGGCCCTCAGCCAGGTTCTTGGGTTCATCAGGAATCAGGTGGGCTTTTTTTGCTGAATGCACTTTTGCTTAAATAAAGGTGGCTCTGAAGCCTCAGGAATGTATTTGTATTGACTCTCTGCATTGCTTTCAAGGGGGAGATGGACAAGTCTTTAACTGAGCCGGAGAAATGCTTGGCACGGAATGTAAGTGGTTCTACAGATGATACTTGGTCCTTGTGATCTCCAGGACTGGGATTGATCGCCTGATGGGGATCCGAGAGAAATTCTCCAAAATATTCCTTTCCAAAATGTCCCAGTCTCTTTTTTTTTAATCTACCAGGGCAATCCAGGGCTGCAGTGAGGAAAGAGGAAGAGCGGGGGTGAGAACGGTTAGCAATAGGGTGTGGGAGGGGTTAGCAGCAGGGAGCTAGGGTAGTGGGGGAGGGGGAAAAGGGGAAGTGAGAGGGAGCTGAAGTGAATGAGAGCTTGTGGAAGGGATTGCGAGAGCAGGAAGGTGTGAGAAAGAGTAGCAGAGAGACAGAGGTGAGATGGAGTGAAAGGGTGTGGAAAGACAGAGAGGGAGAGAAAAAAAGAAATAGAGAGAAGGCGAGGAGGGAGGGGGAGGGCAAGGAGGGAGGGGGCAGGCAAGGAGGGAGGGCGAGGAGGGAGGGCAAGAGTGAGGAGGGAGGGGGCGGGCGAGGAGGGAGGGGGCGGGTGAGGAGGGAGGGGGCCGGAGAGGAGGGAGGGGGCCGGCGAGGAGGGAGGGGGCCGGCGAGGAGGGAGGGGGCCAGCGAGGAGGGAGGGGGCCGGCGAGGAGGGAGGGGGCCGGCGAGGAGGGAGGGGGCCGGAGAGGAGGGAGGGGGCCGGAGAGGAGGGAGGGGGCCGGCGAGGAGAGAGGGGGCCGGCGAGGAGGGAGGGGGCCGGCGAGGAGGGAGGGGGTGGGCGAGGAGGGAGGGGGCCAGCAAGGAGGGAGGGGGCCGGCGAGGAGGGAGGGGGCCGGCGAGGAGGGAGGGGGCCGGCGTGGGGGAGGGTGCGGGTGAGGAGGGAGGGCGCGGGTGAGGAGGGAGGGTGCAGGTGAGGTGGAGGGCGCAGGCAAGGAGGGAGGGCGCAGGCGAGGGGGAGGGTGAGGAGGGAGGGCACAGGCGAGGGCACGAGGGGGAGGGCGAGGGGGAGGGTGCGGGTGAGGGCGATGAGGGAGGGCGAGGGCGAGGGCGCAGGTAAGGGGGAGGGCATGGGCGAGGGCGTGGGTGAGGGTGAGGGGGAGGGTGAGGATGGAGGGGTGAGGGTGAGAGGAAGGGGACAGGGTAGAGACAGAGGCGGCAGTGTGAGTGTGAGTGTGAGAGGGAGGAGAGACAGAGAGAGACAGAGGGAGGATGAAAGGGAGGCGGGATGTAGTTTCTGCATACTAAGAGCTCCTGTGATGTGTGTGCTAAGTGAGATGGAAATTATTTGCTTTAATCATTAATCCTAGCCAAACCAGCTCCACAAGATGCCGGAGCTGCAGGGTAAGGTGTATGTTAACCTTTCACTAAACAAGGAAATGAGGAGTGAGCGATGACAGGTGTCAAATGTCATGGGGGTGGAGGGGGGGGGGGGGGGGGGGGGGGGGGTGGAGGGAGGGGTGCGGTGGAGGAACTGAACTGGGAAAAGACTCAGCAGCTCAGCCAGTGCCTGGGGACAGAAATGCAGAGTCACTGTTTCAGGTGAGCCACGGTGCTGATGAAAGATCACCGACCTGAAACGAGACCAGCACTAGTGATCTTTAACATAGGATAGTCACCAAGAAATCCAACAGGGAGCTCAGGAGACACTATTTTACCCAGGGAGCGGTTAGAATGTGCAAATTACTTCCACAGGGCAAAAACTGAATTACCTGGAAAAACTCAGCAGGTCTGGCAGCATCGGCGGAGAAGAAAAGAGTTGACGTTTCGAGTCCTCATGACCCTTCAACAGAACAGAGTGAATATTAGAAGAGGGGTGAAATATAAGCTGGTTTAAGGTGGTGGTGGGGTGGGGGGGAGAAGTGGAGGGGGTGGTGTAGGAGCAGATAATCAAAAGATGTCACAGACAAAAGAACAAAGGTGAAGGTGGTGATATTATATAAACGAATGTGCTAATCAAGAATGGAGGGTAGGATACTCAAGGTACAGCTCTAGTGGGGGTGGGGTGGAAAGACTAACAGGGCATAAAAGATATAGATTTAAAAATAATGGAAATAGGTGGGAAAAGAAAAATCTTTATAAATTATTGGAAAAAAACAAAAGGGAGGGGGAAGAAACAGAAAGGGGGTGGGGATGGAGGAGGGAGTTCAAGATCTAAAGTTGTTGAACTCAATATTCAGTCTGGAAGGCTGTAAAGTGCCTAGTCGGAAGATGAGGTGCTGTTCCTCCAGTTTGCGTTGGGCTTCACTGGAACAATGCAGCAAGCCAAGGACAGACATGTGGGCAAGAGAGCAGGGTGGAGTGTTAAAATGGCAAGCGACAGGGAGGTTTGGGTCATTCTTGCGGACAGACCGCAGGTGTTCTGCAAAGCGGTCGCACAGTTTACGTTTGTTCTCTCCAATGTAGAGGAGACCACATTGGGAGCAACGAATGCAGTAGACTAAGTGGGGGAAATGCAAGTGAAATGCTGCTTCACTTGAAAGGAGTGTTTGGGCCCTTGGACGGTGAGGAGAGAGGAAGTGAAGGGGCAGGTGTTGCATTTTTTGCGTGGGCATGGGGTGGTGCCATAGGAGGGGGTTGAGGAGTAGGGGGTGATGGAGGAGTGGACCAAGGTGTCCTGGAGGGAACGATCCCTACGGAATGCCGACAGGGGGGTTGAAGGGAAGATGTATTTGGTGGAGGCATCATGTGGAGTTGGCGGAAATGGCGGAGGATGATCCTTTGAATGCGGAGGCTGGTGGGGTGATAAGTGAGGACAAGGGGGACCCTATCATGTTTCTGGGAGGGAGGAGAAGGCGTGAGGGCGGATGCGCAGGAGATGGGACAGACACGGTTGAGGGCCCTGTCAACGACCGTGGGTGGAAAACCTCGGTTAAGGAAGAAGGAGGACATGTCAGAGGAACTGTTTTTGAAGGTAGCATCATCAGAACAGATGCGATGGAGGTGAAGGAACTGAGAGAATGGGATGGAGTCCTTACAGGAAGTGGGGTGTGAGGAGCTGTAGTCAAGGCAGCTGTGGGAGTCGGTAGGCTTGTAATGGATATTGGTGGACAGTCTATCACCAGAGATTGAGACAGAGAGGTCAAGGAAGGGAAGGGAAGTGTCAGAGATGGACCACGTGAAAATGATGGAGGGGTGGAGATTGGAAGCAAAATTAATAAATTTTTCCAAGTCCCAACGAGAGCATGAAGCAGCACCGAAGTAATCATCGATGTACCGGAGAAAAAGTTGTGGAAGGGGGCCGGAGTAGGACTGCAACAAGGAATGTTCCACATACCCCATAAAGAGACAGGCATAGCTGGGGCCCATGCGGGTACCCATAGCCACACCTTTTATTTGGAGGAAGTGAGAGGAGTTGAAGGAGAAATTGTTCAGTGTGAGAACATGTTCAGCCAGATGGAGGAGAGTAGTGGTGGATGGGGATTGTTCGGGCCTCTGTTCGAGGAAGAAGCTAAGGGCCCTCAGACCATCCCGGTGGGGGATGGAGGTGTAGAGGGATTGGACGTCCATGGTGAAGAGGAAGCGGTTGGGGCCAGGGAACTGGAAATTGTTGATGTGACATAAGGTGTCAGAGGAATCACGGATGTAGGTGGGAAGGGACTGGACAAGAGGGGAGAGAGAAGGGAGTCAAGATAACGAGAAATGAGTTCTGTGGGGCAGGAGCAAGCTGACACGATCGGTCTACCGCGAGAGTTCTGTTTGTGGATTTTGGGTAGGAGATAGAAGCGGGCCGTCCGAGATTGGGCGACTATCAGGTTGGAAGCTGTGGGAGGAAGATCTCCAGAGGAGATGAAGTCAGTGACAGTCCTGGAAACAATGGCTTGATGTTCAGTGGTGGAGTCATGGTCCAGGGAGAGGTAGGAGGAAGTGTCTGTGAGCTAACGCAGTTTACTTATACAGGGAGTGACTGGGGTGAACAGCATAGATGACTATAAAGGTGAAGGATGAGTTTGAAGGAAAGGGTGAGTGGGAAGAAGAAGGGAGGGTGAGGGGGAGGGGGCGGGTGAGAGGGAGCATAGGTGTGAGAAGGAGGGGGAGAGTGAGGGTAGCAGGAGGGTCAGAGGGAGGGGGAGGGAGAGAAGGAGGAGATGGTGAGAGTGAGGGTGAGGCTGAGAGGGAGAGTGAGGGTGAGAAGGAGGGGGAGCGAGGTGGGAGGGAGGGGAAGGGTGAGATGGAGGCAGAAGGGCGAGGGTGAGAATGAGGAGGAGGGTGAGGGAGGCAGGAGGGTGTGAAAGAGGGAGGGTGAGAGGGAAGATGAGAGGGGTGGTTAGGGTAAGAGGGAGGGGAGGGTTGGTGGGGGGAGGGGGTGGGTGAAGGTGGGGTTTCCAAACTCAGAGCTGTTGTGATCCGGAACGCAGTGTTTGGAGAGTGGGCACAAGAGGGTGAATGGCCTCTCTCTGTGCTGCATCTTTCTGTGGTACCACAGCTTGAGAAACTAACACAAAAAAACCCTGAGTGAATGTAAAACATTCACAAACTGCTGTTAACATACACGTTGGAGCTTCAATAAACACTGCACCCCACTGCAAATAAACATGAGTCAACGTCTGTCCCATTAATAGGGCAAGTGATTCATTCTCATTCAGCAGTCGCTGCAAGCATTTTTGTGGAACATTTTCTGCGTACTAAGAGCTCTTGTGAAGCAACTCTTGCCATGTGTGTGCTAAGTGAGATGGAAATTATTTGCTTTAATCATTAATCCTAGCCAAACCAGCTCCACAAGATGCCGGAGCTGCAGGGTAAGGTGTATGTTAACCTTTCACTAAACAAGGAAATGATGAGTGAGCGATGACAGGTGTCAAATGTCGTGGGGGTGGAGGGAGGGGTGCGGTGGAGGAACTGAACTGGGAAAAGACTCAGCAGCTCAGCCAGTGCCTGGGGACAGAAATGCAGAGTCACTGTTTCAGGTGAGCCACGGTGCTGATGAAAGGTCACCGACCTGAAACGAGACCAGCACTAGTGATCTTTAACATAGGATAGTCACTAAGAAATCCAACAGGGAGCTCAGGAGACACTATTTTACCCAGGGAGCGGTTAGAATGTGCAAATTACTTCCACAGGGAGTGACTGGGGTGAACAGCATAGATGAGTTTAAAGTGAAGCTGGATAAACACACGAGGAAGGAAGGAATAGGAGGATATGCTGATCGGGTTTGGTGAAGAGGTGTGGGATGAGGCTTGCGTGGAGCACAGACACCAGCAGGGACCTGTGGGCAGGATGGGCTGCAAATACTAAATAATTCCATGTTTTGGAAGGGTAGGGAAGGAGAACTTGCATTTTTATGCTGCTACGTTATTCCAGAGTGAGGAGGTCCTGTGGTGCAGTGGGTGGCATCCCTGCCTTGGAGCCAGAAGTACTGGGTTCAAGTCCCACCCCAGGATTTGACGGCCCCAGAAGGCAAGGCAATGTGGACTCCCTGATTAAACGGTGACACACCACCTTGGTTACTCCAGATCCCAGACCATGCATTCCACCCCATTTACAGCGCAGCCCCAAGCCGTTCCATTCTGCTCACCTTCATATCTCCCACATTTCTGGTAGAATTCATCCTCGCATTCTGCAAAGAGCTTGTGGTGCCACTCCCTGTCAGCTCGATCCTTCGCCGTGTCGATCTTCTCCTCTGCTGTGAATCCTGGGCATTGCTATTACATTTGGAAAAAAAAAAACACAAGCTGGAACCGAGCGTGGTTTTCTTTTTGCATTCAACGCACATTTTTTCTGTCACTGCGAATACTTTCGCATGCAATGTGGACATGAGTTTTGCGTTCATTTTCTAGCGTAAAGACGTGCGCATTGACTGTGAAATTCACTGCAAGGTCTGTAAGACATCCACAGACGCTGATCGATAAATGCGGTGGGATCAAACATAGAACGCGTGTCACACCCTTCAGCCATCACAACTTGTTTTCTGCCCAAATTCTGCACGCCTTTTAAGAGTTTCAGTCAGAGATAACTCGGAGCAGTCTGGAGAATCACCCCACTAAGGGGTATGGTAGCATCGTGGTTTTGCCACTGGACTGATGATCCAGAGGCCTGGATTAAGGGCCTGGGCGCATGGGTTCAAATCCCACCATAGCAGTTGGGGGAATTTAAATTCAGTTAATTAAATACACCTGGAATAAAAAGCTAGTATCAATAATGGGGGGGTATTAAATACCAGATTGTATTATAAAAACCCTTCTGCTTCACTAATCTCCTGTAGAGAAGGAAATCTACCATCCTCACCCGAACTGACCTACCTGTGACTCCAGACCTACAGCAATCTGGTTGCCCTCTGCAATGGCCTAGCAAGCCACTCAGTGGTATTTAAGAAGGCAGCAGCTCGCCATCATCTTCTCAAGGGCAATTAGGGATGGGCAATAAATGCTGGCCTAGCCAGCGAAACCCACAGCCCGTACATGAATAAAAAATAATTTTACAAACGTGTGAGTGGAATTTATCAAATTAACTCAGTTTTGTCAAAGCTTCCCCCTTTTATTGGTTTCTTCTTTATCTCAGTGACTGACATCTTACTTAGGACCAGGAGTGGGCCATTCAGCCTGAAGAGCCATTCAATTAGATCAAGGCTGACCATCTACCCCAAAGCCACTTTCCTGCACTATACATATCGAGTCCATATCCCTTACAAGGTTGAAAATAAGGCTTGTGACATTAAGAATTAAAAATAAAAAATATCTGATTTCACAATAACTCGAATTACCGATTACATTTATTGTTTATAGCTTCTTTCTTATCTTCATGAAGTCTCACCCTACCCAAAATACCTAGGTTTCAGAATAATTCTTCAAAGATCCATCAATCTATTAGCTGAAGACAACCATAACTTGTACTGAAAGCAATGCAGAAAAACATTCCAAGGGCTTCATAGGTGCACCAACAGATACATTTGTCACTGAGTCACATAGGCTATTACAACAGGTGACAAAAAACTTGGTCAAAGAAGTCAGTTATAAGAAATTACCTAAAAGAGGGAGGTGAAGAGGCAGAGAGGATTAAGGGGGGAATTCCAGAGCTTAGAGTCCAGGCAGCTGAAGGCACAACCGCTAATGGTTAAAGTGATTAAAATCGGGGACGCGCAAGAGGCCGGGAACGGGAGAGCGTGGAGATCTCGGATGGATGTCGGGCCAGAGAAGGTTATGGAGATAGAGAGGGGTTTGAAAGCAAGAGTGAGCATTTTAAAATTGAGGGGTTGCCGTACTGGGAGCCAATGCAGGTCAGCGGACACGGCGGGGGGTTGGGTGCTGGAGGTGGCGGTGGCGAGTGAACGGGACTTGTTGCGAATTACACTACAGGCAGCACAGTTGCTGGTGAGCTTGAGTTTACAGGCCCATCATGCTGTCACTTGCGGACAGTTTAAAAACTCTGCCCTTGCCTGCGAGTCGCAGGATGCAGCAGTTGACAATTACACAATGTGGAGCAGGATGAGTTGAGTCTTACACTTGTTAAAACGTCCCTGCAAACGCCCCTTACTCAATCGCAACTCATTACGCGCTGTTAGATTTTCACAAGTTGCGTCAGGTAGCTGGCTTTCTGGCTGCTGTTTATCAGTTTGCCAGGGAAATGCTTCCAGGCTGGAGGAAGAAGGCTTTGCCCAGTGGCTCAGGCCACTGTGAATCAGCCACTGTGCCTTACAAGTCAGCAGGTCAATGGGTTCCATTCCCCAGATTGCGCTGAATTGACTCATCTCCATCCCAGGCAAGGCCAGTCTCGGTATCAGCCCCTTCTGCAAAATATGAAGCGCGCTCAAAATCCAAACTCGGGTCAAGTTGTTCATGCTGGAAGGCCATGGGTGTGGAAAGGAGTCGGAGGCTAGCCGGGGATCACTTTCAGAAATCATGATTACCTGGTGCTGCTTCATCGACCTCAGTACATCTCTTGCACTGACTCCATCCTCATTGAGCACATCCATAGCGGCAGGGCAACACTTCCTCAGAGGAACCACGAGATCTTCGAAGACTGGGCAGAAACAGAGCGTGTGCAATTAGACATTAGAGCTCTTTGCAATCTTACAGCCGTGGGTCAGAGGGTAGCACTGGCGCCTCCGAATCAGACTGGTGCGGGTTTGAATAACGCACAAAGACTTTAGGGCAATGTGTAGGCTGACACTCCCACTGCAGTTTCAACTGGACGGAGAAGAGGCCACAGCTGGAAGTGCGTACACAGTTCTGGTCACCACATTACAGGAAGGACATAATTGCTCTGGAGAGAAGGCAAAGGAGATTTACAGCCAGAGCTAGAAAATTGCAGCGATGAGGAAAGGTTAGGTAGGCTATGGTTGAGGCTGAGGTGTACAAGATTATGAGGGGCCGAGGTAGAGTAGACAGGAAAGACCTGTGTCCCCTAGCGCAGAGGTCAATACCAGGGACACAGATTTAAGGTGATTGGTAGGATTAGAGGGGTAAAACTTTTTCACCTAGAGTGTGAGGGGTGTCTGTATAATTCGCTGCCCAGGTTGGTGGCCGAGGCTGGAACACTTAACTCATTTAAAAGGTACCTGGATCTGCACCTGAAGTGCTGGAACCTGCAAGGCTACGGAGCAGGTGCTTGAAACCGGGATTAGAGTGGGCAGCTACTTTCTTCACTTGGCGCAGACATGATGGGCTGAATGGCCTCTTCCTGTGCCATAACTTTTCTGTGGTTCTAAGATCCTTCACCCACTATCTCAAAGAAAGCTGAAGACTGGTGTCCCCCGACAACATTTATCCTGCAACCAACAGCACTAAAAAAGTTATCTGGTCATTACCACACTGCAATTTGTGGAATCTTGCTGTGCACATACTGGCTGTCTCATTTCCCAACAATCAACACCCCAAAACATGCTTCAGTGGGTAAGAGGCACGTTGCAACGCCCCACATAAGAAGTGAAAGGTGCTACATAAATGCAAGCCTTACTTTATTATTCTCCAAATGCTCTCATTTCCAACCCCTTTATTGGGCTGGCTTCAGTTTGCAGTGCAGGTCACCAAGCCCAGCCCAGGGACCTGCTGTCACTTTGTGCAGCACAGTGCAGGTCACCAAGCCAACCCCAGGGACCTGCTGTCACTTTGTGCAGCACAGTGCAGGTCACCAAGCCCAGCCCAGAGACCTGCTGTCACTTTGTGCAGCACAGTGCAGGTCACAAAGCCCAGCCCAGGGACCTGCTGTCACTTTGTGCAGCACAGTGCAGGTCACAAAGCCCAGCCCAGGGACCTGCTGTCACTTTGTGCAGCACAGTGCAGGTCACAAAGCCCAGCCCAGGGACCTGCTGTCACTTTGTGCAGCACAGTGCAGGTCACAAAGCCCAGCCCAGGGACCTGCTGTCACTTTGTGCAGCACAGTGCAGGTCACAAAGCCCAGCCCCGAGACCTGCTGTCACTTTGTGCAGCACAGTGCAGGTCACAAAGCCCAGCCCAGGGACCTGCTGTCACTTTGTTCCGCACAGTGCAGGTCACAAAGCCCAGCCCAGGGACCTGCTGTCACTTTGTGCAGCACAGTGCAGGTCACAAAGCCCAGCCCAGGGACCTGCTGTCACTTTGTGCAGCACAGTGCAGGTCACAAAGCCCAGCCCAGGGACCTGCTGTCACTTTGTGCAGCACAGTGCAGGTCACAAAGCCCAGCCCAGAGACCTGCTGTCACTTTGTGCAGCACAGTGCAGGTCACAAAGCCCAGCCCAGGGACCTGCTGTCACTTTGTGCAGCACAGTGCAGGTCACAAAGCCCAGCCGAGGGACCTGCTGTCACTTTGTGCAGCACAGTGCAGGTCACAAAGCCCAGCCCAGGGACCTGCTGTCACTTTGTGCAGCACAGTGCAGGTCACCAAGCCCAGCCCAGGGACCTGCTGTCACTTTGTGCAGCACAGTGCAGGTCACAAAGCCCAGCCCAGGGACCTGCTGTCACTTTGTGCGGTGCAGGTCACAAAGCCCAGCCCAGGGACCTGCTGTCACTTTGTGCAGCACAGTGCAGGTCACAAAGCCCAGCCCAGGGACCTGCTGTCACTTTGTTCCGCACAGTGCAGGTCACAAAGCCCAGCCCAGGGACCTGCTGTCACTTTGTGCAGCACAGTGCAGGTCACAAAGCCCAGCCCAGGGACCTGCTGTCACTTTGTGCAGCACAGGTCACAAAGCCCAGCCCAGGGACCTGCTGTCACTTTGTTCCGCACAGTGCAGGTCACAAAGCCCAGCCCAGGGACCTGCTGTCACTTTGTGCAGCACAGTGCAGGTCACAAAGCCCAGCCCAGGGACCTGCTGTCACTTTGTGCGGTGCAGGTCACAAAGCCCAGCCCAGGGACCTGCTGTCACTTTGTGCAGCACAGTGCAGGTCACAAAGCCCAGCCCAGGGACCTGCTGTCACTTTGTGCAGCACAGTGCAGGTCACCAAGCCCAGCCCAGGGACCTGCTGTCACTTTGTGCAGCACAGTGCAGGTCACAAAGCCCAGCCCAGGGACCTGCTGTCACTTTGTGCAGCACAGTGCAGGTCACAAAGCCCAGCCCAGGGACCTGCTGTCACTTTGTGCAGCACAGCGCAGGTCACAAAGCCCAGCCCAGGGACCTGCTGTCACTTTGTGCAGCACAGTGCAGGTCACAAAGCCCAGCCCAGGGACCTGCTGTCACTTTGTGCAGCACAGTGCAGGTCACAAAGCCCAGCCCAGGGACCTGCTGTCACTTTGTGCAGCACAGGTCACAAAGCCCAGCCCAGGGACCTGCTGTCACTTTGTGCAGCACAGTGCAGGTCACAAAGCCCAGCCCAGGGACCTGCTGTCACTTTGTTCCGCACAGTGCAGGTCACAAAGCCCAGCCCAGGGACCTGCTGTCACTTTGTGCAGCACAGTGCAGGTCACAAAGCCCAGCCCAGGGACCTGCTGTCACTTTGTGCAGCACAGTGCAGGTCACAAAGCCCAGCCCAGGGACCTGCTGTCACTTTGTGCAGCACAGTGCAGGTCACAAAGCCCAGCCCAGGGACCTGCTGTCACTTTGTGTAGCACAGTGCAGGTCACAAAGCCCAGCCCAGAGACCTGCTGTCACTTTGTGCAGCACAGTGCAGGTCACAAAGCCCAGCCCAGGGACCTGCTGTCACTTTGTGCAGCACAGTACAGGTCACAAAGCCCAGCCCAGAGACCTGCTGTCACTTTGTGTAGCACAGTGCAGGTCACAAAGCCCAGCCCAGGGACCTGCTGTCACTTTGTGCAGTACAGGTCACAAAGCCCAGCCCAGGGACCTGCTGTCACTTTGTGCAGCACAGTGCAGGTCACAAAGCCCAGCCGAGGGACCTGCTGTCACTTTGTGCAGCACAGTGCAGGTCACAAAGCCCAGCCCAGGGACCTGCTGTCACTTTGTTCCGCACAGTGCAGGTCACAAAGCCCAGCCCAGGGACCTGCTGTCACTTTGTGCAGCACAGTGCAGGTCACAAAGCCCAGCCCAGGGACCTGCTGTCACTTTGTGCAGCACAGTGCAGGTCACAAAGCCCAGCCCAGGGACCTGCTGTCACTTTGTGCAGCACAGTACAGGTCACAAAGCCCAGCCCAGGGACCTGCTGTCACTTTGTGCAGCACAGTGCAGGTCACAAAGCCCAGCCCAGGGACCTGCTGTCACTTTGTGCGGTGCAGGTCACAAAGCCCAGCCCAGGGACCTGCTGTCACTTTGTGCAGCACAGTGCAGGTCACAAAGCCCAGCCCAGGGACCTGCTGTCACTTTGTGCAGCACAGTGCAGGTCACAAAGCCCAGCCCAGGGACCTGCTGTCACTTTGTGCGGTGCAGGTCACAAAGCCCAGCCCAGGGACCTGCTGTCACTTTGTGCAGCACAGTGCAGGTCACAAAGCCCAGCCCAGGGACCTGCTGTCACTTTGTGCAGCACAGTGCAGGTCACAAAGCCCAGCCCAGGGACCTGCTGTCACTTTGTGCAGCACAGTGCAGGTCACAAAGCCCAGCCCAGAGACCTGCTGTCACATTGTGCAGCACAGTGCAGGTCACAAAGCCCAGCCCAGAGACCTGCTGTCACTTTGTGCAGCACAGGTCACAAAGCCCAGCCCAGGGACCTGCTGTCACTTTGTGCAGCACAGGTCACAAAGCCCAGCCCAGGGACCTGCTGTCACTTTGTGCAGCACAGTGCAGGTCACAAAGCCCAGCCCAGAGACCTGCTGTCACTTTGTGCAGCACAGTGCAGGTCACAAAGCCCAGCCCAGGGACCTGCTGTCACTTTGTGCGGTGCAGGTCACAAAGCCCAGCCCAGGGACCTGCTGTCACTTTGTTCCGCACAGTGCAGGTCACAAAGCCCAGCCCAGGGACCTGCTGTCACTTTGTGCAGCACAGTGCAGGTCACAAAGCCCAGCCCAGGGACCTGCTGTCACTTTGTGCAGCACAGTGCAGGTCACAAAGCCCAGCCCAGGGACCTGCTGTCACTTTGTGCGGTGCAGGTCACAAAGCCCAGCCCAGGGACCTGCTGTCACTTTGTGCAGCACAGTGCAGGTCACCAAGCCCAGCCCAGGGACCTGCTGTCACTTTGTGCAGCACAGTGCAGGTCACAAAGCCCAGCCCCGAGACCTGCTGTCACTTTGTGCAGCACAGTGCAGGTCACCAAGCCCAGCCCAGGGACCTGCTGTCACTTTGTGCAGCACAGTGCAGGTCACAAAGCCCAGCCCAGGGACCTGCTGTCACTTTGTGCAGCACAGTACAGGTCACAAAGCCCAGCCCAGGGACCTGCTGTCACTTTGTGCAGCACAGTGCAGGTCACCAAGCCCAGCCCAGGGACCTGCTGTCACTTTGTGCAGCACAGTGCAGGTCACAAAGCCCAGCCCAGGGACCTGCTGTCACTTTGTGCAGCACAGTACAGGTCACAAAGCCCAGCCCAGAGACCTGCTGTCACTTTGTGCAGCACAGTGCAGGTCACAAAGCCCAGCCCAGGGACCTGCTGTCACTTTGTGCAGCACAGTGCAGGTCACAAAGCCCAGCCCAGGGACCTGCTGTCACTTTGTGCAGCACAGTGCAGGTCACAAAGCCCAGCCCAGGGACCTGCTGTCACTTTGTGCAGCACAGTGCAGGTCACAAAGCCCAGCCCAGGGACCTGCTGTCACTTTGTGCAGCACAGTGCAGGTCACAAAGCCCAGCCCAGGGACCTGCTGTCACTTTGTGCAGCACAGTGCAGGTCACAAAGCCCAGCCCAGGGACCTGCTGTCACTTTGTGCAGCACAGTGCAGGTCACAAAGCCCAGCCCAGGGACCTGCTGTCACTTTGTGCAGCACAGTGCAGGTCACAAAGCCCAGCCCAGAGACCTGCTGTCACTTTGTGCAGCACAGTGCAGGTCACAAAGCCCAGCCCAGGGACCTGCTGTCACTTTGTGCAGCACAGTGCAGGTCACAAAGCCCAGCCCAGGGACCTGCTGTCACTTTGTGCAGCACAGTGCAGGTCACAAAGCCCAGCCCAGGGACCTGCTGTCACTTTGTGCAGCACAGTGCAGGTCACAAAGCCCAGCCCAGGGACCTGCTGTCACTTTGTGCAGCACAGTGCAGGTCACAAAGCCCAGCCCAGAGACCTGCTGTCACTTTGTGCAGCACAGTGCAGGTCACAAAGCCCAGCCCAGGGACCTGCTGTCACTTTGTGCAGCACAGTGCAGGTCACAAAGCCCAGCCCAGGGACCTGCTGTCACTTTGTGCAGCACAGTGCAGGTCACAAAGCCCAGCCCAGGGACCTGCTGTCACTTTGTGCAGCACAGGTCACAAAGCCCAGCCCAGGGACCTGCTGTCACTTTGTTCCGCACAGTGCAGGTCACAAAGCCCAGCCCAGGGACCTGCTGTCACTTTGTGCAGCACAGTGCAGGTCACAAAGCCCAGCCCAGGGACCTGCTGTCACTTTGTGCGGTGCAGGTCACAAAGCCCAGCCCAGGGACCTGCTGTCACTTTGTGCAGCACAGTGCAGGTCACAAAGCCCAGCCCAGGGACCTGCTGTCACTTTGTGCAGCACAGTGCAGGTCACCAAGCCCTGCCCAGGGACCTGCTGTCACTTTGTGCAGCACAGTGCAGGTCACAAAGCCCAGCCCAGGGACCTGCTGTCACTTTGTGCAGCACAGTGCAGGTCACAAAGCCCAGCCCAGGGACCTGCTGTCACTTTGTGCAGCACAGCGCAGGTCACAAAGCCCAGCCCAGGGACCTGCTGTCACTTTGTGCAGCACAGTGCAGGTCACAAAGCCCAGCCCAGGGACCTGCTGTCACTTTGTGCAGCACAGTGCAGGTCACAAAGCCCAGCCCAGGGACCTGCTGTCACTTTGTGCAGCACAGGTCACAAAGCCCAGCCCAGGGACCTGCTGTCACTTTGTGCAGCACAGTGCAGGTCACAAAGCCCAGCCCAGGGACCTGCTGTCACTTTGTTCCGCACAGTGCAGGTCACAAAGCCCAGCCCAGGGACCTGCTGTCACTTTGTGCAGCACAGTGCAGGTCACAAAGCCCAGCCCAGGGACCTGCTGTCACTTTGTGCAGCACAGTGCAGGTCACAAAGCCCAGCCCAGGGACCTGCTGTCACTTTGTGCAGCACAGTGCAGGTCACAAAGCCCAGCCCAGGGACCTGCTGTCACTTTGTGTAGCACAGTGCAGGTCACAAAGCCCAGCCCAGAGACCTGCTGTCACTTTGTGCAGCACAGTGCAGGTCACAAAGCCCAGCCCAGGGACCTGCTGTCACTTTGTGCAGCACAGTACAGGTCACAAAGCCCAGCCCAGAGACCTGCTGTCACTTTGTGTAGCACAGTGCAGGTCACAAAGCCCAGCCCAGGGACCTGCTGTCACTTTGTGCAGTACAGGTCACAAAGCCCAGCCCAGGGACCTGCTGTCACTTTGTGCAGCACAGTGCAGGTCACAAAGCCCAGCCCAGGGACCTGCTGTCACTTTGTGCAGCACAGTGCAGGTCACAAAGCCCAGCCCAGGGACCTGCTGTCACTTTGTTCCGCACAGTGCAGGTCACAAAGCCCAGCCCAGGGACCTGCTGTCACTTTGTGCAGCACAGTGCAGGTCACAAAGCCCAGCCCAGGGACCTGCTGTCACTTTGTTCCGCACAGTGCAGGTCACAAAGCCCAGCCCAGGGACCTGCTGTCACTTTGTGCAGCACAGGTCACAAAGCCCAGCCCAGGGACCTGCTGTCACTTATGCCACAGTGTCTGCTCAAACTTTCCAATCCATCTGGAAAAGAAAGTGGAAGATTCGTAGAGATTCACCCATTGAATGTTAGACAGGCATACAATTCAAAGGATGGGCCACCAGGGCACAGGGTGGATTTGATGGCTCGATGGGTAAATGGTTTGTCAGTTGTGACAACGAACCAGATTGGAATGCAGGTACAACCTTCATTGTCTGCTGAGTTAATACATCACTATGGTGCAGTAGGACAGGTTCAATTAAAGGCTCCTCTTCCCAATGATTAACCAATGTCCTCTACTGGAGTGAACAAATCAGACTGAGACGCAAAATCAGGCTGGCTGGTGCCTGGTGCGGGTAAGAGAATAAAGTCACCTCATGGGATGTGCTTCTAAGGATTCAGGTACATTACAATGACAGACTGAAGCTTAAACCCACAGCAAGTCAAAATGTACATGACCTATTTGATGGAAAAGTATAGAGGGAACTTTATCTCTGTATCTAACCCTGTGCTGTACCTGTCCTGGGAGTGTTTGATGGGGACAGCGGAGAGGGAGCTTTACTCTGTATCTAACCCTGTGCTGCACCTGTCCTGAGAATGTTTGATGGGGACAGTGTAGAGGGAGCTTTACTCTGTATCTAACTCCGTGCTGTACCTGACCTGGGAGTGTTTGATGGGGACGGTGTAGAGGGAGCTTTACTCTGTATCTAACCCCATGCTGTACCTGCCCTGGGAGTATTTGATGGGGGCAGTGTAGAGGGAGCTTTACTCTGTATCTAACCCCATGCTGTACCTGTCCTGGGAGTGTTTGATGGGGACAGTGTAGAGGGAGCTTTACTCTGTATCTAATCCCATGCTGTACTTGTCCTGGGAATGTTTGATGGGGACGGCGTAGAGGGAGATTTACTCTGTATCTAACCCTGTGCTGTACCTGTCCTGGGAGTGTTTGATGGGAACAGTGTAGAGGGAGCTTTACTCTGTATCTAACCACGTGCTGTACCTGTCCTGGCAGTGTTGGACAGGACAGTGTAGTGGGAACTCTAACTCGTGCTGTACCTGCCTTGCTGCGCTGCCTTAAGCTGACAATGGTGGTCGAAAGGGGAAGCATTCCTTTCCATTCCCCATCCCCGGCATCCCTCACTTGGATAAAAACAATATGCAGGTCCAAAATCTCAGCTCGGATTTTATACTTCAAGCTTCCATTTCATTTCATTCCAGACACGACATTACCTCTCCCTCCTTTCTTCACTGCCTCTCTGGCCGCCAAGTGCAGTGGAGTATTTCCCTTGTGGTCCTGGGTTAAAGGGTCAGCTCCATGTTTCAGCAGTAACCGCACGGCCACTTCGTCTCTCCGCGCACAGGCCACGTGCAGAGGGCTGCGGCCCTTCCGTCCAGCAAACGTCACCGACAGCCCACGATGCTTGCGGAGGTAGGACTTCAACTTCAGCACGCTCCCCTCCTCTACGTAACGCAGCAACTTCTCCTGCTTCCGGGAGACCATGGTAATGGTCAAAGCCCTGAAATTTAAAAAACATAAAGGGTAAATAGCCTTCTGCAAGAATAACCAAGGTGGCATGAACAATTGACATTCGACTTCAAGGGGAACAGTGTGTGAGATGCAGACTGCAATTGTTTACACTGAATTTAGGATTCAGAAATGGGACCAGCCCAACCAACCCTTTCATAATATACCAGGTCAGTCTTTTCTTTTCTAGAGTAACAGGCAACAAATTGGTTCAGCTTTTCCTGACAGGTGCAACCTCTCAAGTTCTGGTATCATTCTAGTAAATCTCTTTTGCTTTTCTTTATTCTTTCATGGGATGTGGGCACCAATGGCAAGGCCAGCATTTGTTGCCCATCCCTAATTACTTTCAAAGGTGGCTTGCTCAGCCACATTGCTGTGGACCCAGAATGACATGTAGGCCAGACCAGGTAAGGATGGCAGATTGCCCTTAATGAACTGGAGGGGTTTTTACAACTGTCGATGATGGTTTCATGGTCACCATTACTGAGTCTATACTTGCATAAAAACTGTTAAATCTCCAACTTCAACCAGTTCGGATGTAAGGCCCTGAAACATTAACACTATTTATCTCTCCGCTGATGCTGTCTGACCTGTTTAATGTTTCAGCATTTTTATTTTTTATATTCCAGTTACCTCCCAGACAGGGAATAAAGGAGTCTGGGGATGAGAGTTAATACATAAACCAGGTCAAATATTACTCAGGTTGGTTCTCACAAACCGCCTACCCACCAAATCAATGCTGGTCAGGACTTAATAACTATAATAATGTAAAAGCAAAATACTGCGGATGTTGGAAATCTGAAATAAAAACAGAAAACGCTGCAAAAACACAGCTTGCCTGGCAGCATCTGTGGAGAGAGAAAAATCCCATGGCCCTGCTCTCCCCATAATCGCTTCCTCTGGTTCCAATACTGAATCAATTTTCCCTCAAAAAGCTTTCATGTTGTCTACCCAAACCACACCCCGTGGCAAAGCACCCATGCCTCAGTAACCAGGTATGCGAAGAGGTTTCTCTGAGCTTCGTTCCTCAACCCTCTGCGAATAATTTAAACCGGTGGCAGCCACAACACTTACTCAATCCCCAACCAGGGGAAGCAGTCCGTCATCATGAGCTCTAAGAGAAGGCTGCCCCGTTTAATCATTAATTTCCCCATAAATTTCCAAAACAAACTTTACAAGGCAAACAATGGCAGCTTAATTAAATAGACACTATAGATATGCACACAAGGACCAGGCTGAGGAGGAGGAAGCAGAACAGGAGAGAAAGGGCATATCTTGAAACTTCAAACCCATTGCCCGCGCCTCTTCATCCTATGGGGGAGCTATCGCTTATCAAAGTTTGAATGGATTTTCAATGGCAGCAACAAGTCCAAACTCCGCTTCCAGTCAGAAATAAGCCCCAGGTCTCACCCAAGTGTGCAGCTCCGTGGACCAAAGCAATACTAACACGACAAGTACACGTGTGGGCAGCTAATACTGGAAACGCGTTTGGCTATCAAGGTGAAAAGGGCGACCACAAGGCTGACAAGAAAGTCACCGCATGTGGAGGATGCTTGTTGACGTCTCGCTCCTCTCTCCTGAGGGGGACGGATTTTGCAGCAGGAAACCACTGGTCCTCCGCTCAAAGAGACCCGGGTGAAACACGCTCCTCCTCTACTGTTCCCGCGGACACACTCAGGCAAACTGATGGAAGAAAGAAGCAGCAGCGCTCAAAACCCAGCTCACAGTGCAAGGACGATGTGGAACTGGCACAACACACATTTGCTTCGAAGATAATAAATCACATACACGCAATCAAACATTGGAAATATTTAAACTTATTAACATATGTGTATAATAAAGGAACAAGTTTCATATGGTTAAAAGGTTTACATCTGAGAAATTGCATATAAAATATACATTTCATGAAATATATACTTTATACAAACATAGGAACTATAGATAATATCGTTATATTACATAAATAAAAATATGTGAAACTACTCTACCTTGATATGTATACAACTATATATAAAACTTTAAATATTTACAACAGTATATTTGATATATAACTTCACATATGGAACTATATACATTCAAATGTACATATAAATGTTGTAATAACAACAAGAACCTGTATTTATATAGAATAAAAACAGAAAATTCTGAAAAAAACCTCAGCAGATCTGGCAGCATCTATGGAGAGAGAAACGGAGTTAACATTTCGAGTCCGTATGACCCCTCTTCAGAGCCACACAGACTCAAAACATTAATGTTGTTTCTCTCTCCACAGATGCTGCCAGACCTGCTGAGTTTTTCCAGCATTTTGTTTTTATTTCAGAGTTCTAGCATCCGCAGTATTTTGCTTTTATCTTTGTGTTTATATAGCATCTTTAACATAAGAAAATGTCCCATGGCACTTCACATAAGCCTTATAAAGCAATACAGGTGAGGTGAGGATAGGGTGTCAAACACTTGATCAAAAAGATAGGTTTTAAGGATTATCTTAAAGGAAAAAGGGCATGGAGTGGTTTAGGGAGGTATTTCCAGAAGTCCAGGCCCAGGCAGTTGAAAACATAGCAGCCAATGGTGGGCTAATTAAAACTGGGGATGTTCAAGAATCCAGAATTAGAGGAGCACAGATATCGTGGAGGTTACAGAGATAGGGAGGGGTGAGGTCATAGAAGGGTTTGAAAACAAGGGTGAGAATTTTCAAATCAAAGAGTTGCTTAATCGGGAGTCAATATGAGCATGGATAACTTCCCCAATAGCACATGTAAATTACCATCCATGAATGCCAGTTTAAAATATGAAGGCACTATAGCTTTGCCACATTTGTTTCTCTGCAATGTCCACACGTTTACTTTCCAACCGAGATATTGGGCAGTGGTCAGGGGTTGAAACCATGGCTATTATTTCCACCCCCGCCCCCCTCATTTGTTTACTCAAGAATGTATTTGGAAATACAAAATTATTTTGCATTGAATGAGTCCAAAATATTTATTTTCTTTCACTGCTCTCCTAGTCCTTACCAACTATCTTCTCCAATTTAATTCTACCCAAAAAAAAAACAGTTTCAATGGGAATGCATCTCAGAGTCAGAACTCAGCACTATTCAGCACGCATTGCCTGACTTTGCCTGTGCCTTGGCTCATCTGCTGCGGAGACCTTCCTCTGTGCCTTCTCCAAATGTCCGTTACTTTGAGACTTGACCAATCCAACACAATCAGGCTTCTACTCTCCACAAACTTGAGGTCATCTAAAACTCTGCTGCCTGTGTCTGAAGTTGCGCCAAGTCCAGCTCCCTTATCACCCCTGTGCTTGCTGACCTACATTGGCTCCCAGTCAAGCAACGTCATGACTTTAAAATCCTCATCCCTGTTTTCAAATCCCACCTTGACCTCGGCCCTCCCTATCTCTGTCATCCCTTCCAACCCCACGATCCTCTGAGTTACTTGTGCTCCTCTAATCTTGGGCTGCTGGGCATTCCCAATTATAATTGCTCCACCATTGGTGGCTGCGCCTTCAGTTGCCTCGGCCCCAAGCACTAGAATTCCACCTCTCTCCCTCAATAAAGTACTCCTTAAAACCTATCTCTTTGATCAAACTTTGGTCACCTGACAGAATATCTCCTCCTGTGGATTGATGTCATACTTTGTTTCATTCTCCTTCTTCTTGGCAGTCCCTCGGGATCCAGGATGACTTGCTTCCACTCTGGTTCAGGGGTCCTGAGATAGCTGAGAAGTCCCATTTGCGATCTGCAGACTCTGCCACATGCTGGGCAGGCGGTGGAGCACAATGCTCCTGGTCTTATTTCTTATGTTCTTGTACAATTTATTCCAGTATGATTGCACTCTTATATATTACAAAGGATTAATTGTATATACAGCAGGGAAACAGGCCTTTCAGCCCCACCAGCCGATGTTTATGCTCCACTCGAGCCTCCTCCCATCTTTCCTCATCTAAATCTGTCATCATAACCCTCTATTCATTTATCCCTGAAATGCATTTAAGGGGAGGCTCGACAAGCATCTATATTATTCACTTCAACCACTCCCTATGGTAGCAAGTTCCAAATTCTAACCACTTTTTGGATGGAGAAGTTTTTTTATGAATTTTCTATTGGATTTTTTGGTGATGACCTTATATTGATGGGGCTCTTTCTCACAGTCGGAAGCTGTCATGATGATAACTGACTTTGTGTGTGTATGTGTATGGATTTGAGTATTCGGTACTATATGGTACTTGGATTGGATAACACTGTATTACATATGGGGTCACCTTACCAGGGGCGGGGGAGGGGGGGTTAGGTTTGAAGGTCAGATACAGGTTAGGGAGTTAGCCAGCGTGGCAGATTAAATAATGTTGTTCTTACAGTTAAATGTGTGACTTGAAGTGTTGTTCTTTCAGCCTGAGATGTGACAGAAACACTCGCTTGGTGTCCACTTTGTCAAAACATTTCATTATTTTAAATGAATACTCTTATATTCAAGTTTCTAGGCCTCAGCTAATAAAAGCAAGTATCCCTTTTTTATTTGTTTGTGGGATGTGGGCATTGCTGGCTAGATCAGCATTTATTGCCCATCCCTAATTGCCCCTTGAGAAGGTGGTGGTGAGCTGCCTTCTTGAATCGCTGCAGTCCCTGTGGTGTAGGTACACCCACAGTGCTGTTAGGGAGGGAGTTCCAGGATTTTGTCCGTGTGGTGTAGGTACACCCACAGTGCTGTTAGGGAGGGAGTTCCAGGATTTTGTCCGTGTGGTGTAGGTACACCCACAGTGCTGTTAGGGAGGGAGCTCCAGGATTTTGTCCGTGTGGTGTAGGTACACCCACAGTGCTGTTAGGGAGAGAGTTCCAGGATTTTATCCATGTGGTGTAGGTACACCCACAGTGCTGTTAGGGAGGGAGTTCCAGGATTTTGACCCAGCGAGAGTGAAGGAAAGGTGATATATTTCCAAGTCAGGATGGTGAGTGGCTTGGAGGGGAACTTCCAGGTGGTGGTGTTCTGACGTGTCTGCTGCCCTTGTCCTTCTAGGTGGCAGAGATCGTGGGTTTGGAAGGCGCTGTCGAAGGAGCCTTGGCGAGTTCCTGCAGTGCATCTCGATGATGGTACGCACCGCTGCCACCATGCAGAGTGGCTTGCTCGGCCAATGCAGAGGGCAGTCAAGAGTCAGCCACGTCGCTGTGGGTCCGGAGCCACCGGGTAGGCCAGGCCGGGTAAGGATGGGAGATTTCGTTCCATAAAAGGGACGTGAGTGAACCAAGCGGGGTTTTTTTTTATATATATATATATATAATCGACAACAATCGACGATGGTTCCGCGGCCACCTTCGCTGAGTCTAGGCTTTTATTGATGGAATTGAGATTCCAGCAGCCGCCGTGGACACGAGGTGACCAGTCCAGTGGCATTAGCACCACGGCAGCAACTCTGCGGCGAGTAAGAGAGTGGTTGCAGTTTGTTCTTCTCTGGGGAGGATGGAGTGGAGCCTGAGGCCTTGTTTCTGGTTGTCAAGGGAAGGGAGGGGGGGGGGGGGGGGGGGGAAGTGGGTTGTGGGTTGGGTGGAGGAGGAGAGCTGGTTGCTAAGGCAGCGTCACTTCCGGGTGGGGCGGAAGTTGGGCCTGGCTGGAACCGGGGTGCCCGAGGGCGCGGACTGAGGACAATCCGGGGAATCGCGGACCCTGTCGCTGGTTTGCCAGAGAGAGTCCCAAACACACACAACACAGACTGAAAAACAAAAATCTATATACACATATATATATATATCTTTAAAAAAAATCAGCGACTCTCCTGACCGGTAAATCTTTTATCAATCTTAATGCATTTGGTTTTTGCTTATGTCGCCACAAACCCTCGAATGGAAAATGCTAGCGATTTAAATCGGAGAGCGGCGTTAGCTAAAGAAGGTAGAAAAAACACGTTTGGGGGAGAGAGGGGGGGCGGGAAGGGCGAAAAAAAAGCAAAGGGAGATCGAACGGACTTTTTCCTCTCTGGGAGGGGGGAGCGGGGGGGGCGGAAATCGGCGAAGCCTGTCTGACTAGGCCGCGTTGCTAGGGGGAAAGGGGGCGTAAGCGACGGGGAGATGGCCCCGCCCTCTTCTCCCGTCGTCCAATCGGAAACCCAGGCCGCTGAGGGCGGCGGGCACCGATTGGTTGCCGCCGCTGTCCATCAAACCCCCCCCCCCGAGTTATGGTGAATGGAAAACATATTTTTATTTTTCTCTCTACATATATATATATATATGTCTAATTGGTGCGGAGACGACGATAAGGTTCGGGTTTAAATTCTAATTCCGAAAGTACCGGTCTTGGCGATCGCTTCAATCGGGAGCCAGTTCCGCGAACGTCCGTTGGTTGGTTGCTTGGTTGGGGGGGGGGGGGGGGGGGTGGGAACGAGCCGCGTTGCATGACGGAGGTTGCAGTTTGCGGCGGCGGAAGTGGCGTCGACGCCGGACTACAAATCCCGGCGTGCGCTAGGCTGGCAGCATCCTCCCGCGCAAGCGCAGTGGGCGGAGCGCTGCCTTCTCCTCCCCCATTTCAAGGAGAGCCACATTTTGTGGTGCTGTCTGGTTCTAAGGTGGCTGGACCCCTCCTCCCAAAAATCACCCAGGTAATTGCCTGTGAATTCAAAACATCAAACCTGGAATAGAGCTGCTGACCGTCTCCCGGGTGACAGATTAGAATCTCTTGCTCTTTTTATTTTTTATGAGGTATTGCTCTTAACTTCCCTCTCCATTGAACATGATCTGTTTCAAATTTATGCATGCCTCTTTTGGATGGTTCTGTAGGTCTTCCGAGGTGAAACTGAGGGTGGGGGGGAAGACACTCTAGCATCACCTTGTTTATAATCACTGTATTTGCTGGTTTTGCTCCTGCATTTATTTAAATTCTGAGTTCGGGTCGCAAGGTGCAACGCGCTGAGTTTGTAATCTCACAGCTACTTAAATGTAGAAATGATTTGATGAATTTTTTTCATTGTTTAGATATTTTGAAGTCTTGCGGTAAAGTAATTGGCTCAGGTAAACGGTGAACCTGCAAGGATTACTTTTCATTGCTGCCTGTTTGGTTTATTCATCTGTGGAGTAATGGAAAATAATTCTCCCTGCAGTTGTGTGTTTTGTTTTGTTACTTGAATCTCAAAGTAATGTTTAATGTTTTGAAGTAGGGGTCTCTTAGCTATCGTTGTATTTCTAAATGTATGGTGTGCACTTAGTGTTAAATGTTATAAGTATTTTAGTCCATGCATAACTTACTGAAAGGCTTTCTGAAGCATTTGAGAGGGAATTAGATGATTATATGTTTCTTTTCAATGCGCATGGCTTTGGGGAGAAGCCAGGTAGGTGAATTGCCCTTTCAGAGAACTGTGCAGAAACGATGGGCCAAATGGCATCCTTCTGTGCTGTAACAATTCTGTGATTCTGTAGTTTATCTTTTTGGCCATTTTCTTTATATAATTTTCCAGGGATTAGGGGATGAGAGACACAAATCTCATTTGGGAGTCATTGTGCCTCCAAGATGGCAAACCTCATGATGCAAATTCAAAACAAAGTTGACCTCCAGTGGCCGCCTTGGTGATCCAATACATAAACAAGGCAAGTCTGAAGAACTTTAGGCAGTGTTTAGGATTAATCATCCAACCTGGCTCACTAATGTAACATGGAGTTGAACCTGTCACAGAGCCTCTGCTTATCACCCCGCCAGCTATGGCAGCAGAAAGTTTACCAGTTCTCAATATTGGTAAGGTGTTTGGTTTTAAGTGGTTAATCTTGAGCAGTATACCCTTGTGCACTGCACCCTCCTCAGCACCTCAGCTTGGACTGGGGTGCTGTATCCCCACAAGCTGAGAGCATGCAGTTAGGCAAATTTAGATGGTACAGGTGTTGAATTCTCAGTACAATGATTGTGTAACTTTTAAATGTGACTTTCTCAAATCACTTTGGGCTGACTAAAAGTTTTCATGATGATGTTATGAAAACTATGTGACATGAAAAATAGGAGCAGGCGTAGGCCATTAGGCTTCTTGAACCTGCTCTGTCAGTCAGTATGACCTTAACTCCTCCTCTTACTTGTCTGCCCCAATAACCTTTGTCAACACACAATCTGTCTAACTTGTCCTTTGAATGTATTGAATGATCCAGCCTCCGCTGTTGCCTGAGGAAGAGAATTCCACAGACTAACATTTCTCTTCGTCACTGTCTTTAATGGGGGGCCCTTTATTCTGTAATTGTGCCTACTAGTTCTAGATTTCCACCCAGAGGGAAACACCCTCTCAACATCCACCCGGTCATGTTGTTCAGAATCTAATTTCTTTTACTAAGACCCCCTCATGCTTCTTAACTCCAAGTAGATGTTCAACCTGCTCAATCTTTCCCTGTCAGACTAGCTGCTCATCCCAGGCATCAGCCTAGTGAACCTTCTCTGAAGTGCCTCCAATACAGATATGTTCCTCCCTGGATCTTTATTATTGTGGAAACAATGCCTCATTCATGAAATTTTGCGGTCCTCTTTTTGAAAAGACTTGTATTTCTTCAGTACCTTTCCACAGCATCAGGACGTACTTGACAACCGCAGAAAGTATAAGCGTGACTGTAGTATAATGTAATGCAAAAATCAAGCCCCTACAAATATCAGTGTGAGAATGACCAGTGGTTTAAGTGGTGATGTTGATTGAGGGATAATTATTGGTCAGGACCCTGGGGAGAATGCAGCTGCTCATCAAAAATGGCATTTGTGGCAAGGGTGATGGAATGTAGTAAGGAAGTGTTGTTGCAGCTGGGCTGGACCTTAGACCACACCTCAAGCATTGTGTACAGTGTTGGTCTCATTACTTAAGGATATAATTGCATTAGAAGTCGTTCAGAGAAGGTTCTCTCGACTGATTCCTGAGATGAAGGGGTTGCCTTACAAGGAAAGGCTGAGCAGATTGGACCTGTATCCATTGGAGTTTAAAGAATGAGAGGTGAAAGATCCTGAGGGGTCTTGACAAGGTGGATCCTGAGAGGATGTTTCCCCACGTGCGGGAGTCTAGAACTAGGGGACGCAGTTTAAAAACATGGGACCTCCTGTTTAAGACTGAATAAGAATTTTTTCTGAGGGTCATTTAGTGTTCGGAATTCTCTTCCTCAGTGACCAGTGGAGGCTGCATCATTGAATATGTTCAAGGCAGAGTTGGATATATTTTCGATTGGCAAAGATGTCAAGAGTTATTGGGTGGGCAGGCAGGAAAGTGGAGTTAAGGCCACAGTTGGATCAGAAGTGACCTATTGAATGTCAGACCAGCCTCGAGGGGCCGAATGGCCTAATCCTGCTCCTTTGGTTCTAAAATGGTGTCATGCTTACGTTCATGTTCGTGTCCTTGGTTTGACGTCTCATCCAAAAGACGACACCTCCACCAGTCCCTCAGCACTGACCTGGAGTGTCAGCCTCTCTGTATATCCTTGAGTCTCTGAAGTGAGACTTGAACCCAGAAGCGCCTGACTCGGAGGCGAGGGAATGCTACCCAGCGAGCCACGACTGAAAGATGTCAGGCTTCCAAACAGCAACAGCACCACGCTTTTTAAAAAAAAATACCATCCCCCTTCAATTTAAAAAAAAAAAATTACAGCAATCGGTTTACATTCCACAGTGTTTCATAACATTGAATTAAACACCTGGACTAAACCTTCCTTTGTAGTTGGCTGCATTTCTTCAGATGAGGTGAAAGGAATCAAAAAAAGCTTTGTTAACTTGGAAGGACCTGGGGTTTGCAAGTTACTTCTTGCACGATAAGCAGCAGCACGATGTACTTGGCTGTTTTGTCTTTCATGAGCTGTTAATAATAACTTGTTTTTAGTTAACACTTATGGTTTCAAAGCTGCCCAGTTCTCCTTCACTTGCTGACGTGTATTCTTGGCAGGAATGTAACAGTAACCATCAAGGAAAACCAGGAGGCTTTCATTGTTTGAAAGTGAATTACAGCAATAAAGGTAGTGCTTCCTAGTGTTGATGTTGAATTAAAGTTGATAAAAATGTAGAAGAGGCATCCTGTCTGAATAAGATGCATCCCAGCTTAAAGAGAAGTTTAAGTGTTGAAGTTGCAGAGGCTCCAATCCTTTTTGGATGCAGGAGTGGTGCTGGGGGACTGCAGGATTTCAAAACTTGCAGGGCCAACCTGGCCACTGTAGGCCAGTCATCCTAGCATTAGTGCTGAGGAATCTATTGAAGGCATCAACCTGCAACAAAATAAACTGGCATTTGGAATTGTATGGGCATGGATTTGTTGATGGTGATCCGTGTTTGAATAACTTGACTGGGTTCCATGAAGCAATGAGAGGATTAATGAGGGTAGTGTAGTAGGTGTGTGGGGGGGGGAAAAAGCTTTCATTGGGCATTTGACAAAGTGCCACCAAGTGGACTTGCTAGTAAGATTAAAGCCCATGGGATTGAAAGGACAATGGCAGCATGAATGCAAAATTGGGACAGAGAACAAAGTTGTGGTGAACAGATTTTCAGATGGGAGGGTAGTATACAGTTTTATTTCTACCTTATAGCCTATTCCGATCCCTCCACACCCCCACTAGGGCTATCTGTACCTTGCTCGCCCTGCTTTCTACCCCTAATGTCATCTATTAGCACATTTCTTAGCTAATATCACCAATGTCAATACCTCCATGTCCTTTTGTCTATGACATCTTTTGGCTATCTTCACCTATCATTGGCCCTCTATCCAGCTCTACTTGTCCCACACCACCCCCCCACCCCACACCACCCCACCCCCCCTCTCTCCCCCCAACCAGCTTATATTTCACCTCTCTTCTATTTTTCCTTAGTTCTGTTGAAGAGTCATACGGACTCGAAATGCTAACTGTGTTCCTCTCCGCTGATGCTGCCAGACCTGCTGAGTTTTTCCAGGTATTTTTGTTTTTGTTTTGGATTTCCAGCATCCACAGTTTTTTGCTTTTATCTTAGTGTACAGCCATGTTCCCCAGGGATTGTTTTTTGGATTACTGCTCTTTTAGATATAGATAAACAACAACCTGATCAAACGATAAGTTTAAAGTTTGAAAGATAATGTGAAACTTGGAAATGTAACACGGTGCAATTGTGACAGACTTCCAGAGGATGTAGACTAGTAAAATGAGCAGTCACACAGTGGATGAAATTTAGCATAGAGTAGCGTGAAGTGAAAATTAGCTCTTGTGGCGCAGTGGGTATCGTCCCTACCTCTGGGCCAGAAGCTCTGGGTTCAAGTCTTGCTTCAGGACGTGGAAGGTGGATTCAGAATGTGGCCAAGCAGGTTGATCAGCCTGTAAGTCCTTCCAAAACCCCTGATGGCAGGCGGTAAGAGCGGGGTCACTCCTGGTTAGCCACATGCAGAAGGCAACATCAACCCACTGCAGTACTGTGCCCGAGCATAATCCTGGACCAATCCAGTAGAAGTCCAGTCCCCTCTTAGGAGGAGGTTAGACAAATTTGCTAACAAAGGAATCAGAGGCTGTTAGGGGTAGGTGGGGATATGGAGTTGAGGCCACAGGTCGATCAGCCATGATCATATTGAATGAGGCAGCAGGCTCGAGGGTGACGTTTCCTACTGCTGCTCCAAATTCGTGTGTTTGTAATGTGTGCATTGGGCTAGGGTCATGTTTTGCACATTGGATGGTTTGAGCTCTGACTCTCTTCTATATGTCACAGGGAGTTTAATATTGAGACCACCTTCCCATATAAATAGGCATTTGCTTGAAAATCATTTTATTAGCGTTCCTTCTGGAAAGCAATCTGAATGAGAGGAGAGGACACAAGATGTTGGCAACTTAATCCTCTGAGCACTGAGAGCTGATCTGTTTTCACAGGGTGAACTAATACTGTGAGTATTGCTGAGAAAAGAGACCTGTTATCAAAGCTTTTCATTTTGCACTCACCGGGGCAATGCGCTCGCCTTCAATCAGAGTCGACCTGCCTAGTTTCAGTTTGAGTAAAGTGGGCAGGTAACTGTTCCATGCTGCGTTCTCCATGATGACGCCTCCGCCAGTCAGAGTCCACTTGCCAACCAATTGGCACACTCTTCTTCTCATGCAGTATAAATTGTTGTTCCCCTGTTACTGTTGGTAATCTGATGAGTGTAAGATGCAAAGCTTCTACAGAATGTCTCTTTTTTTTTTCAGCAATATCCGGTTCTGTACTACCAAGTATCTATAACTAATACCTCACAGTTGTTTGTATATGCTGATAAACCTCTGAAAGTAATTTTGATCCAGAGAAGCAATCATCATTAGTATAGAGAAGGCTAAGAGGAAATTTGATAGAGCTATTTAAAAATCATGAAAAGTTGAGGTAGAGTAAATAAAGAGAAGCTGTTTCCAATGGCTGAGGGAATGCTTGTCAGAGGGTGCAAATTTAAGGTGATTGGCAGCAAAGTGGTTGGGATTTGGCACTCCCCTGCCTGTTGATGCAGTGGAAACAGATTCAGTAGTGCTTTCAAAAGGAAATTGGATAAATACTTAAAGGAGAAAATAAAAATTGCAGGATGATCCTTGAGGTTTCCGGTGGCAATGGTGTAGGGATGGAAAGCGAAGCTATCGCTGGCAATTCCCTGGCAATGACTCAATCCATCAAAATAGAACAAAGCCAAGACAGTTCCATTCAGCTGGTCTCGAAGAGGCACTAGAGGAGGTTGTAAGTGTGGATTTCTGCAGATAGGAAGGATTAAGAGGGATAGCTTGCCATTATAATGGTCACAAAGATTGTCAATTTTGACTTTGATAAGACCACAAGACGTTGCTACAGAAGTAGCCATTCGACTCATCGTGTCTGCTCTACCATTCAATGAGATCATGGCTGACCTGATAACCCTCAACTCCACTTTGCTGCCTTTCACCATAACCCTTGATTCCCTTACTGATTAAAAACCTGTCTATCTCAGCCTTGAATATACTTAACGACCCAGCCTCTACAGCCCTCTGTGAAAAAGAATTCCACAGATTCACTACCCTCTGAGAGAAGAAATTCCTCCTCATCTCTGTCTTAAATGTGCAACCCCTTACTCTGAGATTATGCCCTCAGATCCTAGACTCTCCCACAAGGGAAAACAACCTCTCAGCATCTACCTTGTTCAAGCCCCTAAGAATCTTACATGTTTCAATAAGGTCGCCTCTCATTCTTCTAAACTCCAATAGTACAGGCCCAACCTCTCCTCATAAGAAAGGAGATAAGGATTGTTTCTGAATGGTGGAACAGGCTTGAGGGGCTGAATGGCCTATTCCTGCTTCTATTTTCTCTGTTTTAATATCGTAGAATGTCTGAAAATCTGATTGAAGGATTCGACCATGGAATTGCAGGAAAGGATTTGGGAGTTGACACCGTGTTCAAGTGCTGGAAAAGGCAAGAGAGGTTCGAGATGGGAGTTGGGGGGGGGTGGAGAAATGTTTGTAAGGACAAAGGGCTGAAATATTTTTTTTAAGAGCGGTGATGACTGTAGATTTGAAGGGTGGTGGGGGAAAGAATACCCCAGGAGAGGGAACCGTTAACAATATCAGCTAACGCCCAGCCCAGGAAGGGAAGTCAGCTGGGCAATAACTGGGTTGAATAGGATGACTTGGACAGGAAATGGGGCTCATAGTGAGGATGAGCTCAGTGAGAGGAGTCATGAGGTGTTGAGATAAGAGTAGTTGGAAAGAAACTCCTCCCATTGGCAGAAGGGTCTATCACCAAAGGACACTGATTTAAGGTGATTGGTACAGGAGGAAAACCTTTTTATTTAATGCAGTGAGCGGTTAGGCTCTGGAATGCAGTGCCTGAAAGGGAAATCAAATTGATTTGTGCCTTTCCAGAGGGAAATAGATAATGGTTTGAATGGGGAAAAAATACTGGGCCACGGAGGAAAAAGCAGGGGAGTGGGACTATCTGGATTTCTCTTTGAGAGCTGACATGACAGTCTGAATGGCTGCCTTCTGTGCTGTAACCATTCTATGATTCTGTATGGGGAAAGATCAAGGGAGTGGGGCTAAATGGATTGCTCTTTGAAGAGCCACCAACTTAATAGACCCTTTCTTTCTATGATGCATTTAAGCAGGAATATTGAGAAGATGCAATATAAACATAACGGTCCAATTTTAAAGCTGGCTGTAGGAACTGAGACACCTGACTGAGAGATTTCGGTCCATATTCTACGTGGCTGGACAAGTTGCAAAAACCGGTGGCATCCTTGCTCCTATTAATAGAGGAATCTACTGCAAAGATAAAGGCAGAAAATGCTGGAGATACGCAGCAGGTCTGGCAGCATCAGCGGAGAGAGATTTGTCCATGATGAAAGCTCAGAACCTGAAATGTTAACCCTGCTTCTCTCTCCGCGGCTGCTGCTAAACCTGCCGAGCGTTTTCTGCTTTGATTTCAGATTTTCAGCAGCCGCAGTATTTTGCAGTTGTAAGCTTCACTGGAGATTTGGTCAGAGGTGCTCAGGGTGATGTAGGATTTTGTTAAGCGTCACCTAAGAAGGAATTGTTTCCACTGGCGGAAGAGTCAGTGACCAGAGGGCATAGATTTAAGGTGATTGGCAAAGGAACCAGAGGGTGGCATGAGGAAACTTTTTTTCCGGAATTGCACTGCCTGAAGGGTTGGCGGAAGCAAATTCAAAGGGAAAATATTCCCGGGAAAGAGCAGGGTTGTGGGATTTATTGGATGTCGTGTGTCAGCTGTGGCTTGTTTGGTAACACTCTTGCCTCTAAGGTTTTGGGATCAAGAACCCACTCCAGGCTTGAGTACAGAAATTGAAGCTGGCCTTGCAGTGCAGTACTGAGGGGGTGCTGCACCCAGAAGTGCGCCTTTCGGATGAGAGGCTAAACTGAGGCCCCATGTGGCCTCAGCTACATTCCCTCCTAACCCTGGTAACCTTTGACTCCCTTGTTAGTCAAGAATCTATCTACCTCAACCTTAAAAAAAAAAATTCCACCCCACCTCCACTGCTCTCTGGGGCCAAAGGCTAACAACCCTCTTAAGAGAATAAAAATTCTCGCCATCTTAAACGGCAGACCCCTTAGTTGTAACCTGTCCGCCTGCTCAAGTGGAGGTAAAAGGTCCCCTGGCACTGTTTCAAAGAAGAGCAGGAGAGTTCTCTCTGTTTATCCCTCAATCAACCTCTCAAAAAAAAAAAGCACAGGATCTGGTGGTTATCACATTGCTATTGCTGGCAGTTTGCTGTACACAAGTTGGCTGCTGTGCCCCCTACATTACAACAGTGACTACACTTCAAAAAGAACTTCATGGGCTGTAAAATGCTTTGAGGCGTCTGGTAGTCGAGAAAAGCCATGTCTGTGTATATATACAAGTCTCTGCGCCTCTTTGGTAGAGCTATAATGGGCCGAGTGGCCTCCTGTGATGTTATTGTATGATTCAAAGAATTGTGAGTAGGTGCTTTTCAAATGTTGTTAACAGTGTCAGTTTCTTCAGTGTTCCAAGAAAGCTATGTGGTATTGAGTAATTACAAGTTCAGGAAACTGACCAGGCTTTGTGGTGCGATGTCTTCCTGCCGGCTAGCTAACAAGTCTCATCTGAACCAGAGAGCGAGAAAGTTCAGTGGAAAAGCATTGGAACCGTGGATATCTCTTTAAAGAATGGAGCTGCTTCCAATGATACTCGTTGTTAATTTGGTCAGACACTGTGTTTAAAAATTGACATGAATGACTCTTTAAAAGCGGTTTCACGAGTACTTTTCAAAAAGGGGAAGCGGGTGTATATTTGGAATAGAAACCATTGCACAGCTGTGGGGCAGCGGTATTGCTCTTTCAGAGCGCTGACGCCAGCAAGGTGGGTTCCGATCCTGTGTTGTGAGGGTTTAGTTACTCGGTGCCTACTGCTGCAACAGGAGCAACATTAAGAATTGCTGGACGGGCTTAATGATGCAGTCAGCATATGCCTGCTGAACCACGGAAGGATTAGTTTATCGTTCTAATTTTAACATTGTGTAAAGCCAAGATGTTCAGATGGGAGCTTCTAGATTTCAGGGTGTTGTCCAGAGGATCAGAAGGCATGTGACTGTTCCCCATCCAGCAATAGCCTGGAATAACCTAGCGATGAATTGTAAATAGTATGTTCTGGCGGGGAAGGAGACGACGCAGACTTTACAGAACCTCTGGTCATTTCGAAAGTGTCCATTATTTCTTCCTGTACCTTCCACTTTTTGAATCCTTGAAGGACATTTAAACTCATCCTGCTGCCCTCCAGCTCCCATGTGTATTGGTGAAATGGCAGTGTGTGATTAAAACAAAAAAACTGCGGACGCTGGAAATCCAAAACAAAAACAGAATTACCTGGAAAAACTCAGCAGGTCTGGCAGCATCGGCGGAGAAGTAAAGCGTTGACGTTTCGAGTCCTCATGACCCTTCGACAGTTCTGTCGAAGGGTCATGAGGACTCGAAACATCAACTCTTTTCTTCTCCGTCGATGCTGCCAGACCTGCTGAGTTTTTCCAGGTAATTCTGTTTTTGTTTTGTGTGTGATTAAGACAGTCTCGTTGTGCACCAGGTGCGCTCCATGTTTATTTAAACCCCCCCTCCCCCACCCCCAACCTCATTTGAGGATCCATTTAAGCTGCTGTTTGCACAGTTGTCCTGCTTCTGTGTACAGTACCATGTTTAATCAAACAACAAAAACCTGGCTGGGCAGCTTACCCAACGCTCCTGCGCAATCAGTTCCCACTTGTTTGCATTCCTCTCCTTCCGGGAATGTTTTTAACAAGGATACTGCTCAGGGGAATTAGGTCAGTAATTTTTAATGTTGGGTGCTGCTTAATTTGTCAGCTCGGAGTGCTTGGACTGTTGCATACTCAGCTCTTGAGTCACGGACATGGGCTGAAGCTTCACGCCAGAGACTGTAGTAGCAAATTTAGACTTTAGAAATGCGCTGAAGGAAAGCTGCACTGTCAAAAGTGCCATCCTCCTGGCCCACCCCCAAGACCTGTGTTCTTAGTGGAACATAGGAACAGGAGAAGGCCATTCAGCCTGTCGAGCCTGCTCTGCCATTCAATTGGATCATGGCTGATCATCTACCCCGAAGCCACTTTCCTGCGCTATCTCCGTATCGCTGGAAATGACATGAGTGGTATTTCTGATATGTGGATGATATGTTTGCTATATTTAAATCCACAGCTGCATGTCATAAACTTCCTTGTTCCTTAAAGGCTCCATCCTTCACTCAAATTCACCTTTGAAATGGAGCAGTCCTTTCTGTATTGGTTGAGAAATCTGCTGGGGGCTTGTCTTCCACGGTCTACCGCCCGCCTGCCTTCACTGGTCAGTACACGCGTTGAGATTCTTCCAGTTCCACGTGCTATAAGATCAGCCTAGTAAATAGGGCCCGAGCCATTTGCTCACCAGGCAATCTTGATGCTGAAATAGGCATCCAGTGGGATAATGGTGACTGATCAGATCGTTTCACGCTGTATATCACACAGACTCATGAACGGGCCTAAGGCCGTCACTTTCGGCCCTGAAAAGTGCCCAGTCTACCTCCGATTACCCTGGAAGGGGAAGGGATCTCAGAAATTTGAGCAACAGTAGAGTAAGCTGTTCCACGCTGCTACTATATAGTAGCAACAGGAGTGTTCACCACTAACAGGATTCTGCTGTCAAGCTAAAAAGACATTCTGCCTATCACAAATGAGTAACATGGTATATGAATTTTAGTGCAGGTAGATGTAAAAGATTCAGCACAAGGGAGTTCTCCTGGTATTCCTGCTAATATTTATCCTTTGCTGAACAGTCTAAACAGATCTGCTCATTTAATTTTGTTGTTTGTGGGATGTTGCTGTGTGCAAATTGGCTGCCATGTTTCCTGTATTGCAGCGCTTCAAGAAGTACTTTGGTTGTAAAACACTTTGAGATATCCTGAGTCTATGAAGGCACTATGGAAATGCAGAGCCTGTGTATTTTTTTGACGAACTTGCCTATCCTGGTAATAGCAAAAAAACTGCGGATGCTGGAAATCCAAAGCAAAAACAAAAATACCTGGAAAAACTCAGCAGATCTGGCAGCATCTGCGGAGAGGAACACAGTTAACGTTTCGAGTCCAAATGATCCTTCAACAGAACTAAGTAAAAATAGAAGAGAGGTGAAATATAATCTGGTTTAAAGTGGGGTGGAAGGGTAGAACTGGATAGGGGGCCAGTGATAGGTGGAGATAACCAAAAGATGTCACAGACAAAAGGACAAAGAGGTGTTGAAGGTGGTGATATTATCTAAGGAATGTGCTAATTAAGGGTAGAAAGCAGGACGAGCAAGGTACAGATAGCCCTAGTGGGGGTGGGGTGGGGTGAAGGTACAGATAGCCCTAGTGGGGGTGGGGTGAAGGTACAGATAGCCCTAGTGGGGGTGGGGTGGGGTGAAGGTACAGATAGCCCTAGTGGGGGTGGGGTGAAGGTACAGATAGCCCTAGTGGGGGTGGGGTGGGGTGAAGGTACAGATAGCCCTAGTAGGGGTGGGGTGGGGTGAAGGTACAGATAGCCCTAGTGGGGGTGGGGTGGGGTAAAGGAATCAAAAAAGGCTAAAAGGTAGAAATAAAACAATGGATGGAAATACATTTAAAAATAATGGAAATAGGTGAGAAAAGAAAAATGGCCAGCAACAGGGAGGTCTGGGTTCCTGTCGCTTGCCAGTTCAACACTCCACCCTGCTCTCTTACCCACATGTCTGTCCTTGGCTTGCTGCATTGTTCCAGTGAAGCTGAACGCAAACTGAGGAACAGCTCCTCATCTTCCGACTAGGCACTTTACAGCCTTCCGGACTGAATATTGAATTCAACAACTTTAGATCATGAACTCTCTCCTCCAACCCCACCCCCTTTCCGATTTCCCCACCCCTTTTTTTCCCACCTACTTACAATTAAAAATAATGGATTTCCATCCATTGTTTTATCTCTACCTTTTAGCCTTTTTTGATTCTTTCACCCCACCCCACCCCCACTAGGGCTATCTGTACCTTGCTCGTCCTGCTTTCTACCCTTAATTAGCACATTCCTTAGATAATATCCCCACCTTCAACACCTCTTTGTCCTTTTGTCTGTGACATCTTTTAGTTATCTCCACCTATCACTGGCCCTCTATCCAGCTCTACATGTCCCACCCCCCACAAACCAGCTTATATTTCACCTCTCTTCTATTTTTACTTAGTTCTGTTGAAGGGTCATTCGGACTCGAAACGTTAACTGTGCCCCTATCCGCAGATGCTGCCAGACCTGCTCAGTTTTTCCAGGTATTTTTGTTTTTGTTTTTGTTTTGCCTATCCTGGTCTTTGTTCTCCAGACGCAAGCCTGGTTTTTGCTGCAGAGCTTTTCACAGTTCAGGTGAAAGCGGTGAATATTTCTCTTACCATTTACTGAACTCCTTGCTGCAGCATTGAATTGTCTCTGGTGTTTTGCTCAAACTGTTCAGTACAAACAGGTTGGAAAGCACAGTCGTCAACCCAGCAGTCTTTCCTTTTTGCAGGCAAGTCATTGTGCAGGAAGAGCCGGGGGGTGGGAGCGGGATGAATTAAATCTGCTGTTCAAAGAGACGGCACGAGCACAGTGGGCCAGAGGGCCTTCTCTGTCGTCCGTCCATCCAGCTGATACATTGGGTGGGTGGGTGGGTGGGGATGGATGTCTCCAGCCTGATGGCCTCTGCTGTCACTACAATCGCTTCATGTCCATGCAGCAGTTCCTTAGGTGGCATAGTTCCTGTCTTGATTGGCGGTGCACGCAGCCAATTTTATCCTCCTGGTATGTCAGGGCATAAAGGAGGGTGGTCGATGTTGTCACCAGGATTTTAATGAAGCCTACTAATGAGAGGTGAGGTTTATTTATTTGCCCCTGTAGTTGAAGGGGGCAGTTTGGAAGCAGGAAAGGAGGTTGAATAAACTTGACTCTATGCAGCAGAGTGATGATTTTTGTTGCTGAGGATGCAGGCATTGGCTGAGGCATGAAATCCGACCAGGTCAAAGTGGCTCTCATTTGGTGGTCTTCTAGATGACAGTATTCTAGGAACATAACAGTTATTTTGGCAAACACCGTATTAATTTGCTCAGGCCATCATCTTTCAAAGCAAAAATACTTCTCACTCCGAGCTGCGCAGAGTTACCTTTAGGTGTGCCTCACTTGCCAAATATAAATGAGGCTGGTGGAGCTGGGTGAAAGGAACAGACGGTGATGTGGTGAACAGGAATAGAATGTTCTGGGGTTAGATGAAGAGTGGGAGGAGGCTTGTATGGAGCATAAACACCAGAATGTATCTGTTGGGCTGAGTGGCCTGTCTGTATGTCCTCGTGCTCAGTGAGGACATGAGGTCATTGTGCAACAATGCAGTGATTGGCTCTGTCTGCACTTGAGGCTGTGCCTAGAGAACTATTTAAACTCTGAAAGCAAGAGTTAGTGGTTACAGGTCCTTCGCTAATGGTAGAAATAGTAAGAGCAATTTTAAAGTGGTGAATTAAGTCAATAAACCAACAATCGTATTACCTAACGTTGAGCAAATTGGCTGGTGCAGTAGTTGCTATAATATAGGAACATTTGAAGGCCACTCAGCCCCTTGAGCCTGCTCCACTGTTCCATGAGATCATGGCTGATCTGGATCTTCATTCCATCCTTCTGCCTTGGCCCCAAATCCTTTTCTACCTTTACCGAGCAAACTCCTTCAATCTCTTGATTCCAAAGGATTAACCGAGCCAACATCTCTTGCTGTTTATAGCCAAGAGCCCCATGCTTCTCCTGTCCTTTGTGTAAAGAAGTGTTTCCTAACCCTTTCCTCAATGGCCTGGCTCTGGCTTTATGGTGTTCCTTTGCCCTGCGCTCCTCCAGCTGTGGAAAAAGTTTCTCTCTCTCCCTTCCGATTAATGTGTCTTTGATTGCTAACTGTGAAGATACAGTTGGAAAACCAGTATGGGAGAATACTGGATCTGGGTGAAATCAAGGTTGATTTGTGATGAATTCCATGGTGCAATTGCAGACTGTTGTTACCTGCTGACGAGACTCTTGAGTTCGACACTGTCAGCAGAGCAGGGTTGCACAAGATTTTGGGGATAATTGGTTGCCCACCAAAGCTCCACAGTCTGATCTCTTTCCATGGTAGAACCGCACTGTACAATTCGATGGCTCCATTTCCAAAAGTTTGAGTGAAGAATGGAGTGAAACAGGGCCGTGTACTAGCCCCCACTCTGCTTGGCATCTTCTCTGTGCTCCTGACCTTTGCCTTTCCTGCAGGCATGGAAGGAGTCCATTTGCACACTGGGTCAGATGGCAAGCTCTACTATAATCCATCCAGACTGAAGTGAAGATAAAAACACATTGCATCCTGATCAGTGAACTCCTCTAAGCTGATGATGCTGCGCTAGTCACCCACACAGAAACTCAGCCACAAGGACTCATGGACTGTGTATCCTGTCAGCCTCAAGAAAACCATGGCCACGGGACAAGGTGTTGCATCTCTGCCCCCCCGATCACTAAATAACATCCTGCTGGAAGTGATTAGCAAATCCTGTTACCTCAGGCCCACAGTGACAGACCATCTGTCCCTGGATGCCGAGCTCAATACACAGATAGGGAAATCTTTGGCTGACGTGCCCAGGCTAACACCAAGCTGATCCTTAGGACTGAGCTGATGGTCTATAAGGCCTGTGTTCTCAGCACCTTGCTGTACGGCTGTGAAACGTTGGAGACTTGCAGCCACCAGGAAAAGAAGCTCCACAATATCCACCTTCACTGTCTGCACTGTGTTATGGCAGGGCAAAAATCACTGATGTGGCAGTGCTCCCAAGTGTGGTACTCATGAAACTGAGGCAGCTTTGGTGGATCAGGTCTGTCCATTGAATGGAAGATGGGCTGTGTACCCAAGAACATCCTGAATGGTGAGGTGGCTGGAGCCGGCTGACCAGCAGGACAGTCAAAGCTCCACTTCAAAGATGCTTGTATACGTGAGGTGAAGGCCTTGAACATTGACTCTCACATGTGGGAGTCACTAGCTGGCGAAAGAGGAAAATGGCAACACCTCCTACGGGCTGGTGTGCATCACCATGGTGACCAGTGGCTGCGGCAGCTTGGCAATAGATGCCAGTGCTGAAAACAGCAACCCATAATGGCACTTGGCGGACTCTCATGTGGCACTTGTGGCAGAATCTGCCTGCCTCTCCCTCAGCGAATGGTCTTTTCAACCATCGACAGAGGTTGAAGACATTCCACATGAAGACGTTGCTTGAGTGTCCATCATCCCTCACAAATGGGAGGACGCCAACATAGACTCTTGAGTGAAATGGCCAAAGTAGCAGCTGGCAATTTTAGCCCCAATTTTACTGCAGAAAGTCGTGAGCTGGCAAATGCAGAAGCAGAAAGCCCAAACAGCATCGAAATCAAAAAATGCCGGGAAAACGCAGCAGGTCTGACAGCATCTGTGGAGAGAAAGAGAGACAGATAATGTTTCGAGTCTGTATGACTCTTCAGATCTGAAGAGGCATACAGACTCTAAATGTTCTCCCTCTCTCTCCACAGATGCTGTCAGGCCTGCTGAGTTTTTCCAGCATTTTATGTTTGTGTTTCAGTATTCAGTGCTTGCCAGCTTTTGTTGGGTGAGAGTTACTGCTGGGTTGTAGGCCTGTTGTTAGTGATTGAGAACAATTTTCGGGTGCTAAGTTAAGAGCATGGCAGTTGAAGTGCAGAACTTCTCAGAGCATTGCGAGCTGGGTGACATAAGCCATCAGTGACCTTGGTTGTAACCCGCTGGTGATGTCACTAACCTGGCTGGACCATTACTCACTGTGGCCAGCTGGTGACTTCATCTGGCACTGTGACCGGCTGCTGATGTCACAGTGGCCGGCTGGTGACCTCGTCTGGCCTTGCCTGTATGGGACTTGTTAATTGCAGCGAGGACATTGTCTCCCTCTACTGTCCGAGCTGCAACTAACTATGCCTAGGCACAAGACCGCGAATAATTCTTTTCTGCAGGTTGGGCAGTTTCAGCCCGTGTCCTCCTCTGAAAAGCACAGTAGGTTATTTTAACGTGGAATCAATCACTGTTTTCAGATACGCATGTGCAACAGTTTTATATCCTGTACATATGTCGAAACTAAGATAAGATGGTTCGGAGTATTCTGTGCCTTTGTTCATACTGCCTCTACCACTGTCTTGCAGTTACTGTATACTCAGAGTGGCAGCAACTAGGAACTAAAGAATGTATCGGGACCGAGGGAAAATCCCTTCAGTTCTAATTCCATGTTACCATCTTCCCTACACCACCCGTAGACAATTAATGAAACCACCATTAAAAATTCCCAATTGGAAATCCAAATATTGTAGATGCTGGAAATCTGAAATAGGGGAATGCTGGGTATACTCAGCAGTTATGGCAGCATCAGTGGAGAAACAGTTTCAGGTCTGCGACCTTTCATCAGAACTGGGAAAAGTTAGGTTTCAAGCAAGGGGCAAGTGGGCCAAGGGCAAAGAAGGAGGAAGGCCTGAATTAGGGTGGAAGGCAGGAGAGATTGAATGACAGAGTTAGTCCCCCAGAGCCAAATGGAATGGTGATGGGTAAGAAAAGGAATAATGTGTCAAGAGCAGGTGCACTGCTGTGTGAAAGAACAGGAAAGAAACAGAGATTATCTGAGATTGTTGAACTGAGTCCAAAAGGCTGTGAAATGCTAAATTGAACGATGATGTGCTGTTGCTTGAGCTTAAAATCCCTGTTTTGTTTTTCAACCCTTTAAGCAGCTTTTTTTGCAGAGTAACTTGAGAAGAGAAGCTTTAAGCTTGAGGGTTCTGAAATTACATTTTATAACCTGGGTTTTATATCTTGGTTTCAACCATATCCAAGCCTCCCCTAGCCCCACAAGCCTTCAAGATCTTTGCGTTCCTCCAATTCTACACGCCTTTGGTTTTAGTCGCTCCATACTTGGAGGTTATGCTTTCGGCCTTAAGCTCTGCAATTCCTCCCCTAAATCTGTGTGTCTGCCTCTCCTCTTGAAATGCTCTTAAACAACCTCCCCCTTTTGATCACGTTTTCCTGATTTCTCCTCTTATGGTTTAGTGTCAAAAAGGTTTTGTGATATTGCCCTTGTTAAGCACCTTGCCATTTTAGTGCATTAAATGCAAGTTAGAACCATAGAATGCTTACAGGACAAAAGGAGGCCATTTGGCCTGTCATGTCCCTGCCAGCTCTCTGCAAGAGCAACTTGGCTAATCTCACTCCACCATCCTGTACCTTTCTGGTGCTTGCCCAAATCCCTTTTGAATCTGCTTTCACCATCCTTTTAGACAGTGCATCCCTGATCCTAACTACTGGCTGCATTTTCTTTTAAGGAAAGCATCTTCCTTATGTCCTTTTCCAACTGTCTTAAATCGGTGTCCTCCTGGCTCTCAACCCTTCTGTCAATGGGGACCGTTTCTCCCTATCTGCTGTGTCTTGATCCCTTGTGATTTTGAATACCTCCATCAAATCTTTTCTCAACCTTCTCTTCTCCAAGGAGAACAACACATTTATCATATAACCGAAGTTCCTTATCTTGAGAACCATTCTTGTAAAAACATTTGCTGCATCCTGTGGAGTGCCTTCACGTCCTTCCTAAAGCTTGGTGCCCAGAATTGGACACACTACTCCATTTGAAGCCAATTTCAGTTTTAGGAAGGTTCATTGTAACTTCCTTTTTGTCCGCTGTGACTCTGTTTTATAAAGCCCAGGATCCCATCTGCCATTTAACCCCTCGCTTAACCTACCTTACCATCTTCAACAATTTGTGCACATACACTCCCAGATCTCCCTGCTCCTGCATCACTCTTTTCAATTGGACTCTTATGTTTTTATATTGCCTCTCCTAGGTCTTGGTACAAAAATGTAGCACTCCACATTTCTCTGCATTAACGTTCATCAGCCACGTGTCCACCCATTCCACCAGCCTGTTTCTGACCTGTCCGAAGCCTGTCACTGTCCTGGCAGTTCACACTGCTTTCTAGTTTGACATCTGCAGATTTTGAAATTGTTCCCTACTCACCCCAAATCTAGGTCATTTAATATATATCAGGAAAGCAGTAGGCCTCCTACTGATCCATGGGCAATCCCACTGTATACCTTCCTGCCGTCTGAAAAACAACTGTTGACCATTCCACTCCATTTCCTGTCACTCAGCCAGTTTTATATTTGTGCTGCCACTGTCCCCTTTTAGTCCATGGGCTTTGACTCTGATGAGCCTGTGCTGTGACGTTTTTTATCAGAAACGTTAAGGAAGCCCATGCGCATCACATGAACTGTGTTACCTGCAACAACCCCCTCCGTTACCTCATCAAAAAAGCTCAATCAAGTTAGTTAAAATTGACTTGCCCTCAAATCAACACTGACTTTCCTTTAATCCACATTTGCCCAAGTGGCTGTTAAATCTTGTCTCTGATTATTGTTTCTAGAAGCTTCCCCACCACCGAGGTTAAACTCTGTGGTTGCTGGGTCTGTCTTTCCTCGACCCTTTTTTTGAACAAGGATGTAACATTTGCAACTCTCCAGTCCTCTTGCACTACCTCTGTCCCTAAAGGAGGATAAGAAAATTATGGTCACTGCCTCTGCAGTTTCTGCCCTTCCCTCAGTATTTTTTCTCTCTATTCGTTCATGGGATGTAGGTGTCACTGGTGAGGGCAGCATCTCACCTGGTCCTGATGGCTTTTCAAATTTAAGTATAGCCAGCCTATCTTAATACCTCTTGATCAATGCTTAGCCCTTCAACTGTCTCGATTAACTTCACTATCACTATGAATTGGGCAGCTTTGTCTTCCTTTATAATGACAAATGCAAAGTAGTTTAGAACTTCATTGCCCCCTTGCCTTCATCCTTTTGTCTTGGTCTCTAATTGGCCCCACCCTTCCTCTTATTCCAGTACCAGGTATGTTTTGGTTCCCTTTTTATGTCAGCTGCGTCTCATCCATTCATTTGCCCCTTTTTTAAACTTTCCTTTTTCACTACCCCTCTGAATTTCTTACATTCGGCCTGGCTCTCAACCTGACATCTGTCGTATGTCTCCCCTTTCTCTGCTTCATCTTACTAACTTTTGGAATTGGCATTTTGAGTATTGGGATTTTGAGTAAAGCTCTGATCAGGTGTCTGCAATGTAGAGCTGGGATGTGTACAGAATTGTCACAGGCTGACTAGCGGGGTGTGTGCATGTCTGCTTTTTTGCTGTTTTATGACCCAGTTCACGCTGGAGTTTGGACAATGACTCTTCAGCTGAAGTCTGATATCAGGCTATAGCTACTTCAGCTACTGTGCGACTTTCTTGAGGAGCTTTAGTGCAACTGCAATTAACAGCAAACAGTTTGTTTTGGAGGAATTGTGTTGCTGCTTTAATACCTCAAATGCCATGTGGGTAACCTAAACATATGTTCCTGTCCAGCTCTTCTGCTTCCTCCCCTGAAAGCTAGTCTCAGAAATGGAGGCCATGAAACTATCACTCTAAAAACCCACCAGGGTCACTGATGTCCTTATGGGAGGGAAATCTGCCATCCTTACCTAGTCTGGCCTACATGTGACTTCAAACCCATAGAAATGTGGTTGGCTCTTAACTGCCCTCTGAAATGGCTGAGCAAGCTACTCAGTTCAAAGGCAATTAGGGATGGGCACCAAATGAAGGAAAAGAAATCTCACGAGCAGTAAGCTGTACTCTAGACTTGGTTCAAAGCTGTTTAATTCAGGTTAAACTGATCTGTTTTATTTTAGCATCAAATTTCTAATGTTCTGTTGCCTTGCTTTAATTCAAGTGGTCTTCTGGTGCGTTTATCTGGCAGACTGTGTACGACTGGAGAAATGTCCACCTTTCTCCTTGCCCTGATCTAAATGTGCTTTGCTACAGGGGTCAAGATGGGGACCAGGAGTCTTTGGGTTTTCTCCTGCCCTCAAGCCAAAACCAACTGGAACATTTGACCAGCTACCATGGCATATCCTGAGAGTCAAACTTGGATACTCAAGTTGCTGGTTGGAGACCCAGCACTTAGGGATTAGATATGTTATGCAGCACCCTTATTGCTGCAGGATATGTGCCAATACAGCTATCTGATGGCAATGAGAATGGTCAGTTACCAATGAACAGAAAGTAGCCGGAATAGAAAAGGACGAATGTTTTGCTTCACCTGTGCAAGGCCTGGGTGAGACCACACTGAATACGGTGTACAGTTTTGGCTCCTCCTCCTTTCAGAAAGGAAATAAATTCATTGGAAGTAATTCAGAGAAGGTTCATGCGACAGATTCCTGGGATGTGGAGGGGTTGTCTTATGAGGAAAGGTTGGGCAGGCAGGACCTGTATCCATTGGAGTTTAGAAGAATGAGAGGTGACCTTATTGAGTCATAAAAGATCCTGAGAGAACGTGACAGGGCGGATACTGAGAGGATGTTTCCCCCTGTGGGAGAAACGAGAACTAGGAGAGACAGTTTGAAAATACACAAGAGTCTCATATTTAAAACTGAGATGAGGAGAAACATTTTGAGAGTCGAGTCTTTGGAGCTCTTCCCTAGAGAGCGGTGGAGATTGGGTCATTGAATATTATTAAGGCGGAGGTAGATAGATTCTTGATCAACAAGGGAGCCAAAGGCTATCAGGCTAGGCGGAATGTGGAGTTGAGGCCACAATCAGGTCAGCCATGATATGGCAGAGCAGGCTGGAGGGGCCGAATGGCCTACTCCTCCTAGTTTGTATGCTGAAATTTGGGTGAATTGCAGATACCGAGCTTGTGGATTAGCTCCATTCATTAAACCCGGTCAGAAGTGCCCCAAGTTGTTCAGTTCGTTCTGAACAGCTGATCCACTGGGTATGTGGAAAGGGATTATAATTGTTTTTTTAAAAAATCCTGCACTTATCTAGTGCCTTTTGTGTCATCGGGACATCCAAAAGTACTTTGCTGCTAACGAATTAATGAAACACTTTTGAAGCACTGTTTGGTTGGCAGGGAGTGGAGATCAATTAGTGGAAATGTGGGAAACGCAGTAGCCAATTTGCACCCAGCAAGCTCCCACAAACAGCAATGTGATAAGGACCACGCAATATATTTTGGTGATACTAATGTATAAAATTAGTGATATTACTGGCAGGATAACTGTTGACCAAGAGACCAGGTTTAACTCCCCTGCTCTATCTTGAAACAGTGCCTCCTGCCAATGCAAGATGGCCACTGATACCTGTCCACGCGTGCCCACGAAACCCAGTGATGTCATTTGCAGGAGATATAGTGCTGGTTGGAGCTTATTTGGATTCTGGATTACAACCTCCATATATGGCTTTTGCTGCTCCAGGGCTGCTTCCTGATAGCAGGCCCGTGTTAAGGAGCAGAGGGCCCGGAGTGGGAGATTCAGAAACCTTGGCGAGGCCACGCCCAGACTGCCCAGCTGCTGCGGGGCTCAGCAGCTGGATCAGTGCCTCAAATAAGATCAAACTGGAAGAATCCCTGGAGCCCCGAAGGTGGGGGATGGAGGTTGTAATATCTGGGATTGCGGCTGTCACTGGATGGATCAGAAGGCTCCCATCCCAGTCCCCAGCTCCATTCCTCCCCCAAGCTCCACCCACTTGGAGGAGGTGAGTCTTCACTGTCTTTAAAAGCTGTTTGATCAGCACCTCTGCTCCTGGCTGCTGCCTACTCCCCCATTTGCATTGGCGTTGTGGAATAAGACAGTACAACTGCATGTGCACCATGTTGGCAGCAAACGCAGCCATTTTGAAATAGTGCTGTGACATCTTTTGTGCCCATCGGAGAGTGAAGATGGGTCCTCGACTTAATGTCTCCTTCACGAGATAGCACCTCTGACCCTGCATCGTTCCCTCAGCACTGTACCGAGAGCATCAGCCTCCCCTTCTCTCTAGTCTCCGGAGTGGGACTTGAACCCATGACCTAATGACTTGGACACCCGCTGAGCCACAGCTGGCATGTTGGCTTCAAAGCCCCTGAGCGAGGAGCGGGCGGGTGGAGCCATTTGTGGGTGCTTGGTTGTGATGACTGTTCGGCCACTCCTGCTGAAAAGTACATATGGAACATCAGATAACACTGTGATCAACTATTGCCTGTGATGTTCCCTGTGATCACAAGCTGCGAGTGGAGAAAGCTTGAAGGAGAGGCTCCCATTGGATGTAGAATCGCAGCGAGTTTGAAGTGTTTTATCTTTTCTGATCTTTTTACTGGGCCAGAGGCGTGTTGAGCGTTAAGGCTGTAAGTGAAGGGGAGATGGGTGACCAAAGGCCTATGGGCCATTTACTCTCTCCCAGTGTTAGAGTCATACAACACAGGAGGAGGCAATTTGGTCCATCCTGCATGTGCCAGCTCTTTAAAAGAGCTATCCAATTACTCCCATCTCCACTACTCGTTCCTTTTTCCCTCTGTAGATTCTTTCTTTTTCAAATACTTTTCCAGTTCTCCTTTGAAAGGTACTATTGAGCCTGATTCCAGAGCCTTTTTCAGATGGTGCATTCCCGATCATCTCTTTATTTTTAATTCATTCATGGGATGTGGGTGTCGCAGGCTGGGCCAGCGTTTATTGCCCTTGTTTTGGGGGCATTCTTTTTTAAGAATTAACCACATTGCTGTGAGCCTGGAGTCATATGTAGGCCAGACCAGGGTAAGGTCAGCAGGTTTCCTTCCCTAAAGGATGTTAATGAACTGTTTGGGTTTTTATGGCAATTGGCAATGGCTTCATGGCCGTATTTTTCTTTCTCTCTCCCTGGACATTTTGCTATTAATCTATGACCTCTGGTTGCTGAACCGCTGCCTCTTTTTTGGGTCAGTCACAAGACTTGGTGTTCTTTCTGCCCGTGAGGCTATGACTGGCTTGAGTAAGAGAGGGAGAGGTGCAGAGGGGCAGGTGTCTTTGAGGTACTGAGGGAAAACTGATTTCTCCGTCTTCCCCCACAGCAGGCATGGTTTCAGTCAGCTGATCAAAGGGATGTTGGTGACGACACTTGGGCAGTAAGTTTGAGAGTATTTCCCCTTTGTTGCCCACCCTTCCTGCAGAAAGAGGATGTGCGGTGGTGAGTTCAGTTATTCTGGTAAGAGTGCAGTGATTAACATGGGAACTAATCAGGGACCCTTGGTGAATTGGTATTAATTGTTGAAACTTGAGATTTCACGCATTTTGATTCTGCACTCCTTCCTTGCTGCGCTCGAGACTCCTCCTACACCCCCCTCCTTTCCCTTTCTATCTTTAGTGTCCAGAAGAATTAGAAAGAATCATAGCCATAAGCAGTGATGAATGAACGACATCTTGCTTTCTTGCGGCCCTGTGAAGAGATCACTTCTGATGCTGATATGCTTTCTAGTTCTAGCTGTTATCAGAGCTGTAATCCTCTTATCAAAGAATACCTCCTATCCACTCCAGTCATAACCTTCAGCCAAATTCCCACCAAAATAGCTTCAATTCCCATCAGTGAATTTAGTGAATATGCGCAGAAGGATTAATGATGGTGAGCCTGAAATAAATGAAAGATTCTGATTAATATGCTATTTTTCAGGATCTCCTAATGCTTGTTTTTTTTTTAATTCATTCATGGGATATGGACTTCACTGGCTGGGCCAACGTTTATTGCCCATCCCTAATTGCCCCTTGAAGGTGGTGGTGAGCTGCCTTCTTGAACTGCTGCAGTCCACGTGGTGTAGGTATACCCACAGTGCTGTTAGGGAGGGATTTCCAGGATTTTGACCCAGTGACTGTGAAGGAATGGTGATATATTTCCAAGTCAGGATGGTAAGTGACTGGAGAGGAACTTCCAGGTGTTGGTGTTCCCATGTGTCTGCTGTCTTCGTCCTTCTAGATGGTTGAGATCGTGGGCTTGGACGGTGCTGTCGAAAGTCCCTGGGTAAGCTCCTGCAGTGCATCTTGTAGATGGTATCCACTGCTTCCACTGTGCATTGGTGGTGGAGAGAATGATTGGTTAAGATGGTCGATGGGATACTGACCAATCACCTGAAAATTGTTGGGCCCTAGGACACTCGCCACCTGGAGGAACTGCTCCCAAAAAGCTGTTTGGGGTGGGGGTGGGGGGGGGTGCGGTTGTGCTGTCCACTGAAAATTTCGAAACTGAGACTGAGATTTTTTTTTTGGTTTGGCAAGAACCTTAAGTGTTTCAGAACCAAAATGGGTTGATGGAATTCAGAAACACATCAGCCATAATCTAACTGAATGGTGAAGCAGGTTCAAGGGGTTGAATGGCTGCCTCTGTGGAGTTTGTGTTGTTTCCCTGCCAGTTAAAGGCTAAGTAACTGAAGAGCCCGAGCACTGTAGTGATTGACAGTATTTCTTTGAAAATGTCACCATGACGTTTCTTGTTGATCGCTGCATTGACTTGGAATAATACTGTGTGCAGTTTTGGTCTCCTTATTTAAGGAAGGATGTAAATGTGTTGGAGGTGGTTCAGAGGAGGTTTACTAGATTGATACCTGGAATGAGTAGGTTGTCTTATGAGGAAAGGTTGGGCAGACTGGGCTTGTTTCCACTGGAGCTTAGAAGAACGAGGGGTGATTTGAATCAAGTATACAAGATCCTGAACGGCCTTGACAAGGTGGATGTGGAAAGGATGTTTCCTCTTATGGGTGAGTCCAGGACTAGGGGGCACTGTTTTAAAATTAGGGGTCGCCCTTTTAGGACAGATGGGAATTTTTTTTGAGGGTTGTGAGACTTTGGAATTCTCTGTGGAGGCGGGATCATTGAATATTTTTCGACAGATGTAGATGGATTCTTGTTAGGCAAGGGGATCAAAGGTTATCGGGACTAGAGGGGAATGTGGAAATCGAAACATAAGATCATCAGCCATGATCTTATTGAATGGTGGAGCAAGCTCGATGGGCCGAATGGTCCACTCTTCCTATTTCTTATGTTCTTATGGTCTTGAGCTGTGCAATAGGCTGATGGAGGTCATTTAATTTCAAGCATTGGAAAATGAAATTTGCTTTCTTTATATATAAAAAAAAAATCTTTAACCAGTCAGTAACTGGTAGCTGGACACCGAACAAATTGGCAGATTTTCAGTTGCTGCGGTTTTTAAAGGGAATGTTGTATGTAATTGCACCATGATAGCTGTCCCTTGTTACCGAGTGCATCTGACTGTGTAGCTGTCTGTTAGCCTGGTCAGTTGTGTCTGTCTGTCTCTCTCTGTTCAGGGCTGCTGCTCAAAGTGCCTGGCAGCAGTACAGTTCCGGCTGGTTTCCTGCTCTGACCATATTGTTCAGCCACCATGAAGGTCGACGCACATCTCGTCTGCTGACCCATTCGTAAAGTCACCATGGAGACTTGGTTGGGAAGGCCTTTAAACCTGACCTCCCACCATCTTCTCACTACACCAACTTGCAAAGCATTGTTGCACATTTACCTGTTTGTGTGTCTGTACCCATTCCAAGGTGTGCCTTTTTGAGGTTGCTGGGGCAATTTGCAGGTTTGTCTGTCCCTAATCAGCATTTCTGTAGGGACAATGTGACTGCAACACCCGAGATACGGAGATATCTGCTATTCACAATATTTATTGGGCAATTCCAATTACTCCTCCCATTCAAATTTCATTCGCCTGATAACCCCTAGACACAGCCATGTGGAATTGATCTTTGTACTCTGCTTATCCTCCACGTACCTGTTGTTGTTTTAATGTATGCTTTCAGAAGTTCCACCTTCAGCAATTGCAGAAGATTGTGATCAATGCCAGTAATTTTGCACTGTTAGGGCGTGCTTGTGCCACACACTGCTAGTCAGGTTAGTAGAGATGCTTTTATTCCATCCCTTCCAGATAGCATCAGAAATAGGAGCAAGAGTAGGCCATACAGCCCCTCAAACCTGCTCCACTCCTCAGTACAATCAGGGCTGATGTACCACGGCTCCACATTCCTGCTCTATTTCTCCATCCCTCCATTTCTGGTGACAAAAAAGCTATCCATCTCGGGCTCCAATATATTCAACGATGGCGCTTCCATAACTCTCTGGGGTGGAGAATTCCAAAGGTTCACAACCCTCTGAGAATCTCTCCTCACCATGGTCTTACCCTGAGACCATGATCGCATATTCTAGATTCTCCAACTGGGGAAAGCAGCTTCTCTGTTAAGTCCTCTATTTATAAAACAAAACCCTGGACCTTTCAATGCCCTGATTTGTGTAGCTTTTTCTAAATGGCCAAGACTGGTCCATAGCTCCTCTGATGTCATGTTCTGAGATGAGGCTAATGCTTTGAATTCTTGTGCACATCTTTCACTGGTGGCTTGAGGGAAATGGCTGGGAAGCATTGTGTTGCCGCTTTATAATATGGCTCCGAAAACACACTGGAAACCCCAAAAGGAGATGATTAAAGCGCTGCTGCTGCTGGGATAAGCTGTGCTGCTGGGACTGATACCTGTAATGAGTTAATTGATGCAAGCTGGGGAAACAGGAGTGGCTGTGTAATATGTTTGCAGTGCTCCCAGGATGGGGAGTGGAAAAGTCAGTCAGCTCATGCTCTGACTAATTCCATCGATCCTGAGAGAGTGTGTGAATGTGCAAGCGGATGAGATTGGACTTGACTATGATGCCTTTCATGAGGAGAATAGACGATTTGTTGTGTAGGCTGATGTGTGCAGAAGGGCCACTTGAGGCAGAGAGGGGAAGACAATGGAGTGCAGTTTGAGGCCAAAATGTACAGTGCTGAGAATGAGTGGGATGTCCAGGCACTAATATTAAATGGAGAAATAGAGGCAGGCTGTTATCAGTGGGTGAGCAGGTGCGCTACGAGGGGCTTTGGTCTTGCTGGTCACTCACTAACTCTCCTCCCTCTTTCAGAGGATACCAAGATGAGCAGCTCGGAGGAAGTGTCGTGGATTTCCTGGTTCTGTGGACTGCGTGGCAACGAGTTCTTCTGTGAGGTGAGTGTCTGAGCGAGTGCTAGCTTTGTTAGCCCAGTGCGGTTAACTAGCTGTCCAAGAGCCATGGACTTTTCCTGTTGCTCATGGGGCCTGAGCTCACCCACATGTTCCAGTTATTGTTGGGGCAGCCACTTCAATCCACAGAACTATACACGTTCATTGGAAAGTTAGTGGGGAATTGTAAATATCCTAAATGTAACTCAACCTTGCAATACAATGTCAGCCATTATCATGTTGCTATTCTAGCAATGTTGAACAGATATATTGTGTGGTGCTGCACTGAGAAAGTCCCTTTTCCCCCGGCAGCCACAGGTGACCAGGTCTATTAAATTCGCTTTCGTGACTTTCCGTGTTGGGGTTTGACCTCTCGGCCTCTGCTGTTTAATTTCGCTCACCTGTGCTGTCATTGTCTCTTGTATCATTTCAACCAGTTCACCGTCTCCCAGGTCTGCACCCTGTGTCACGTAGTCCAGTGTCATAGCCACTACACCACTGTATCTGCTAAATTCTGGAGGAGTAATGGGGACATCGCTCACAAGCAAACTGAGAATGTAAAGGTTTTCTTGTGATTCTTGACTGCATGAGTCAGTCCTGACATATGAAAGTGCTGTTTTGACATCATACCTGCATTGCATTCGCTTGGAGCTGATTGCATTCCTGAGAGGTTAGGGAATGCTGTGTTCCCTCCCCTTTTGAATTCCATTGAACATGGGAGATTACAGGGTGACCTGATTGAGGTGTGTAGGATGTATTGCTGAAAAAAGGGGCAGACACTTTCAACTAAACAAAATAAATAACTGCATTGCCCTGAGGAATGAACCAGCAAATGGCTTTGACCGAGCAATCAAGTGCCTGGTCTAAATTTCAAACAGTGCTTGGCGGTTAACTGTCAGTCACCATTAACTGGCGCATTCTCCATGGCAACGCCTCTATCAATCAGAGTCCACTTGCACTCTTCTCACACAGTATAAATTGTTGTTCCCTTTACATTTGGTATTCTTGTGAACTGTCCTGATGAGTACAAGATGATAAACTTCGGCGAAAGTATATTTTTTCAGCAACACTCAAGTTCTCCATTATCAAGTGTCTGTGCATATAAGATGATTGAAGAATTTTACGCGACAAAGAGAAATTATTTCTCTGGTGGAAGGGAACAAGGGGGCATAACCTTAAAAAGATAGCTAGGCTGTTGAGGGGTGATTTCAGAATCACTTCACACATAGGTTCAAGGGAGCCTGGAACATTCTCTCCCTCCCGCACCCCCCTCCAAAAAAAAAAAAAGCTGCTGAGGGTGGGGGTGAATTGAAAATTTCAAAACTGTGAGATGGATAGGTTTTGGTTAGGCAATTGCATTAAGAGTTATGGAGCCAAGATGTGTAGTTGGGGTCAAGTTATAGGTCCACCATGATCAAACAGAATGGTGGAACAGACTTAATGGGCTGAATGGCCTGTTAGTACTTTCCCTTCAGGACTGCCCAGATAAATTTGAATCATTGCACCTGCATGGCAGTAGCCTACATGTGAAGTTGTCTCCATTTGCTGCACTGTGGTTTTCCACATTTTGATTTTGCAGTCACGCCACATGATCAGTTTGTCCTGATCATTGAAGGATAAACTGGATATAATGCAGAACAGGGCTGTTCACCTGTCATGCAGTTCTGGTGTGCTGCACTTCAACTGCTGATCCCTGTTTTTATTTATTCTTTCATGGGATGTGGGCTTCGCTGGCTGGGCCAGCATTTATTGCCCATCCCTAACTGCCCTTGAGAAGGTGGTGGTGAGCTGCCTCCTTGAACTGCTGCAGCCTGTGTGTTGTGGGTACGCCCACAGTGCTCTTAGGGAGCAAGTTCCAGGATTTTGACCCAGCAATGATGATATATTTCCAAGTCAGGATGGTGAGTGACTTAGAGGGGAACTTCCAGGTGGTGGTGTTCCCATCTATCTGCTGCCCTTGTCCTTCTAGATGGTAGTGGTTGTGGGTCTGGAAGCTGATGAATTCCTGCAGTGCATCTTGTAGATGATACACACTGCTGCTACTGTGCGTCGGTGGTGGAGGGAGTGAATGTTTGTGGACATGGTGCCAGTCAAGTGGGCTGCTTTTTCCTGAACGGTGTCAAACTTCTGAGTACTGTGAGAGCTGCACTCATCAAGGCAAGTGGGGAGTATTCCAAATGACTCCTGACTTGTTCCTTGTAGAGGGTGGACAGGCTTTGGGGAGTCAGGAGGTGAGTTTCTCATTGCAGGATTCCCAGCCTCTGACCTGCTCTTGTGGCCAGTCCAGTTCAGCTTCTGGTCAATGATAACCCCTGGGATGTTGATTGCGGGGGATTCAGTGATGGTAATGCCATTGAACATCAACGGGCGATGGTATATTCTCTCTCCTTGGAGATGGTCATTGCCTGACACTTGTGTCACACGAATGTTACTTGTCACTTGTCAGTACAAGAATAAGTAAATCCTCTAACAATTGTGTAGGATTCTGGTGAAACGACACCTCGAATACTGTGTGCAGTTTTGATCACCATATCTAAGAAAGAATATAATTGCCTTGGGGATGAAGGTTCGTTAATTTGGTCCCTGGGATGAAAAGATGAGAGGCTGATGAGTAAATTGGGTTTATATTCTCTGGAGTTTAGAAGAATGAGAGATGACCTCATTGAAACATGGATTCTGAAAGGGCTTGATAGGGTGGCCACTGAGAGATGGTTTCTGCTGGTGGGCAGGGAATCTATAACACGTGGCACAATCAAGGGTGGGGAACTCGTGGCCCGTGGCACCTTTTCATCCAGCCCATGGGGAGATTTCAAAATCAGGGCTGGTTTGGGATTGAGACAGAATGAGAAAGGAGAGGGAGAGAGACCAAGAATGGGAAAGGAAACTGAGCAAAAAGTTGAACTGAATTGCAGGAGGCTTGTGATTGAGACACACAAGCTGTGCTACTTATTAAGGAAAAGCAAACTCAGCCATTGCATTAAAGCAGTGGGTGAGGTAAACGTTTCTGTATTCTCTCTCTCTTAAAAATAAATTAAGTTGGTGTGTGTGTGTGTATGTATATTTGGGGCTGTAGGCAAATGACTGACACAGATGTGCACAATTTTACTCAAATTGGCATAGGGAGGTGGCCTGGGCTAAAAACGTTAAATTAGGACAACTGGTTACATAAGCCTAGGCTTATATTTCCTTGACAGAGATTTATGCATGGTCTGAGATGATTGAAGGGGTTAGATAATAGTGATCACATTCCTCTGGCCAGTGGTGGGGACTGGGGGAAGCAAGTGCAAAATCTTAAGATTAAAACAAGGGTGATATCAGGAAGCACTGCTTCACACACAGGATGTGGAAATCTGGGGAACTCTCTCCTCAAAAAGCTGCAGAGGTTGGGAGCTGATTAAAACATTTTGGATTGCAAGGGCATTAAAGGTTACCAAACCAAGGTGGATAGAGTTACAGTCAAACGGAACAGGCTCAAGGAAACCGAATGGCTGAATCCTGATTCTATGTTCCAAACTGACACTTGAACTGCAAAAACAGACTTATATTTCCTTTGAGCTTATTTGCCACAGGACATCCAGAACAAAAAGCCGTGGGCTGCTTAATTCACCCAACAAGTCAAAATACCCTCCCTACCCCACATCTGGGCAGGCCTCATTTGCCGAGTTTATTGTTAACTCTGTTTTGTAATCTTGAGCTGCACTTTGGGCACCTTGCGTTTTTCCTTTAAAGCCAGCCTGGTTTCCCCACCTTGAGTTGCCCTGCTAGTCTGAACGTCTGAAAGCCCCAGCCCACTGGTAGTGAGTACCTGAGGGGGTTTAATTGTTCACCAATCAGACAGCGTGAATCTTGTGGGACTCACTTTAATCATCTGGGGTGTGTGGTATTGTTTGCCCTGGGGTTAAGTCAATGCACTTATTTATCTCCTGCAGTTTATAGACAGCCGAGCCATTCCCTCCTCTTGCCATACCAGGTCTTGGCTTGTTCTTGTATTTCACCAATGTATAGGTTGATTCAGTTATTGGGGTGGCATATTTAGTTGGCCCTGGATTATTTATTTAGTAGTGTATAGCCAATTCCAACCTCCTACCCAGGCAGTACTGTCTGTTTACCCCTCTGTTTCTCTAATCTAGGTTGATGAAGATTATATTCAGGACAAGTTCAATCTGACAGGACTGAATGAGCAGGTGCCTCATTATCGTCAAGCGTTGGATATGATTCTCGACCTCGAACCAGGTACATTGTAAAGCTGGCATTCGTGTTGCTTCGATGTCGGTACTGTGATAGTAGGAATAGTCCCCATGGTCACTTGCAGCCCAGCTGCTCTGTCCCTGTGGTCCCTCCCCTCTCAGCTGATGCAGGTTGCTGCTGTTGCTCCAGCTGTAGCTGTCTCCATGCTGCATGGTATTGTTCAGAGCCGGAGCAAAGCCCAGTCTGCTGGCCGCTGAGAGGCAATGATGGAATTCCTTTGGGAACGTTCCTAGCTTCAGTGGAGTTGGGCCTAAGGAACATTGTTGACTAGATGTAGAAGGCAAGCCCATTGAAATGCTGGGAAGGGATTTCACTCTTTCCCAAGTGCCCAGCAATAAATCCACCCGGCAGAGCCAGAAAACAGCTGCTTTAATGGTTTGGGTGGGGTCCTGTTCAAATATCTGGAAAGTGTGCTGTACGTGGAGAATGTTTACCGAGTTGCTCTATTAAGCTGGGTGCTTTTGAGGAACAAATTCTATCTTAAAGTACAGTTCTTCTACCAGAAGGTGGTGCAGTTTGCTGCAGTGTGAGCTCCAAGCACCCAGAGAGTACCTACTTGTACCAGTGTAACATTTTTCCATTTCCACTGTAATATTCAGTTTTCCAGACTGCCGTGCCTCTGCATGAGATCACCAGCTTGGAACAGAGCTAGGTGCGGCTCTGTGCTGTGGACCTGTGCCCACTTGGAATAGGATTGAAACTGTCTGGATGAATTTCCTTCAGCCCCATGTAGCGAGAGCACAGAATGAATATTCACTAGTCTGGACCTGTATTGAACCCATTTCCCAAAGGTGAAAAACAGGCGTGCTCATCAGCTGTTTGACTGCAAGTCTTTTCTTTTTCCCCTAGCTCGAGCCCCCTGATGCCAATGTCTGCCAACATTGTCTCCATTAGTCTGATTAGATCAGCCAGTGTTTCCTTTCGCTGTGTGGTTTGATGTTTTTTCATGCTGCTGTCACTAGCACCTGGCCTGCGCTCTGCTGACTTAAAAACAATATTTCAGCCCAGTGTGCTCTCACAGCTCAGCTCATTTTGTGCCTTGTGGGGAAACTGGAAGCAGTGCCAGGGCACGAGATGCAGATCATCCCCTCGGTCCTGTGGACAAGCAGCTGGCATTTGCTTGGCAGTTCCTGACACTTAGTTCACCAGGAAGCCAGTGATGTGAGGAGATCATGATAGTGTCCCATTGGCCTGGTAATCCAGAGACCCAGGCTTGGGACACGGATTAAAATCCATCACAACCTGGTGGAATTTAAATTCAGTTAGTAATATCTGGAATATAAAGCTAATCTCAGTCGGGGTGACTGTAAAACTATCATTGATTGTTGTAAAAACCCACCTGGTTCACTAATGTCCTCTAACAGGCAATTTTTCCTTATTCTTTCACGGGATGTGGGCATCGCTGGCAAGGCCAGCATTTGTTGCCCATCCCTAATTGCCCTTGAACTGAGTAGCTTGCTCCGCCATTTCAGAGGGCAGTTAAGAGTCAACTACATTGCTGTGGGTCTGGAGTCACATATAGGTCAGATTTCCTTCCCTGAAAGACATTAGTGAAACAGCAGGGTTTTTATGACAATCAGTGATAGTTTCATGGGCGCCATCACAGACTAGCTTTCGATTCCAGATTTATTAATGGAACTTAAATTCCACCAGCTACTGTGGTGGGTGTCTCCCCCCCCCCCCCCCCCCACTGTCCCCCGTCCCCAGAGCATTAGCTTGGGTCCCTGGATTACTAGTCCAGTCACATTACCTTTACACCACCATCTTCTTCCAGGCGATTAGGGACAGGCAATGAATGTTGGTCCTGCCAGCAACATCCATGAAAAGAATACATTTTAAAAAAGGAATAAAGAAAGGACTTGCATTTAGCAGTGCTTTTTGTGACCCCAGGACATCCAAGAATGCTTCACAACCAGTGAAACACTTTCTTGAAACATAGGCACAGTTTGAATGTAGGAAACGAAGCAAACAGTTGGTGCACAGGGAGCTCCCGCCAAACAGCAATACATCCCAATATTCTGTTTCTCGTCAGTAGCTGGTTTAGGATTAAATGTTAACCTGGACACCGGGCTGCCTCCACCTGAGAAAAACCGAGGCTGTGTCTGTGCTAACATCTTAACCTAACGATGGCGCCTTTGAAAGCCAGAGTGTCTCCTTTGTGCTCAGGCCTCTGGAGTGTGGACTTGAACTTCTGACATTGAGGCGAGTGCTGTGAGACTGAGCTCCTTGCCCTCTGTCAGCATCCTGGTGGGGCTTACCATTGACCAGAAACTGAACTGGACTAGCCATATAAATACTGTGGCTACACGAGCAGGCCAGAGGCTGGGAATCCTGCAGAGGGTTACTCACTTCCGGGCTCCCCACAGCCTGCCCACCATCTACAAGGCACAAGTCAGGGATGTGATGGAATACTCCCCACTTGCCTGGATGAGTGCAGATCCCACAACACTCAAGAAGCTCGACACCATCCAGGACAAAGCAGCCCCGCTGGATCAGAATTCCATCCACCACCTTTAAACATTCACTCCCTCCACCACCGACACACAGTGACAGCCGTATGTACCTGTACTGCTGCAACTCACCAAGGCTCCTTTGCCCACAGGCCAAGGGTATGATCAGCATCAAACAGCTGGCAAACTCGTGACCTCTAGCACTTAGAAGGGCAAGAGCAACAGACACATGGGAACCCCACCACCTGGAAGTTCCCCTCCAAGTCACTCACCACCCTGACTTGGAAATATATCGCCATTCCTTCACTGTAGTTGGGTCAAAATCCTGGAACCCACCCCCCACGCCTAACAGCACTGTGGGTGCACCTGCACCACATGGACTGCAGTGGTTCAAGAAAGTGGTTCACCACTAAAAAGGCAATTAGATGGGCATAGGATGCTGGGCTTGCCAATGCCTACATCCCATAATGAATGGATAAAAAAATAAATCCTAATATTCATACGCAGCCCATGTCTGTGTTCCAGCAGCTGGTGTTGCCCTAGATGCTTTAAAAACCTTCTGAAAAACCTAATGTGCATGAAAACCCACAGCAAACTGCACTTTAAGGAAGTAACATGCATATGTGCCTAAGCTTTGAGTGAAGACTCAACTGAGATTACAGAACTACCAAGTGTTCCAAGAACGTTTTGAGTGAGTAAATTATTTGAGTATCCCCTGAATCCACAGCTCACTTATTGTTTTTGTGGCACTATACACAGCAAACATTCTCTGCCTTAAGCAGTATACTTCAGTGCACAATATACTACTTGTGCATGGCTTCTAATTCCATTGGTGACCAACCAGTTCATCTGACCTTGGTGTGCAGCTCTGAATGTTCTCTCCAGACATACCCTTGAATTTGGAAGGACTGAATCTTAACCATCCCATTGAGATATCTCTCTCGGTTCATAGGATTTTATAGCACAGAAATGGGCCATTCAGCTCAACTGGTCCCATGCCTGTGCGTACGCTTCCCATGAGTCTCCTCCTCTCACCCTACTTCTATTTCCTTCTCCCTTTTGTTTATCCAGCTTTGCCATAAATGTGTCTGTGCTGTTAATTGTATCAATTGAGGTTAATTAATGACAAATGGGTAGAGGGCATTGATTGGTCCCTTGAGCACATATAAAGAGAGACTTGCGCAGGGGTAGAGTGGAGTCAGGAGATATATACCTGTAATATTTCGCTCCATGAATAAATCTATTCCAAGTAAAGACTGGCTTTGGTTTCTTCTTTCACCAACTGGCTAACGGGATTGTAACATGTGCTGTTCACCACATCAACCGCCCCTTCTCATACTCTGGGTGAATTCTTGAAATCCCTATTGGATTTATTTGTGACTAGCTTACATGACAGCCCCAGAGTTTTGGTTTCCTGCACAGGTTGAAACATCTCTCTTTACCCTGTCAAATCCTTTGTTAATTGTAAGGACCTCTATCAGATAATATCCCTTCTCTTTTCTGGTGGGAAAATGCCCCACCCTGTTCAGGCTTTCCTTATGGGGCTATTTGTTACTGACAATTTAAAGATTTTTAACTCTATTTCGAGAACTGACGTTTTGTTAAAATCAGGTGGGCGCAATATGAAACTTTTTTTTGTACCCCCTGCACTAGTTCACTGAAAACATGCTGGTGGGAGAACTGTTTGCTTTGGAGAGGTAGTGTGTTAATGTGAACTTCTCTGACATTTCAATGTTCCTGTTACCAGATGAGGAGCTGGAGGACAATCCAAACCAGAGTGACCTGATTGAACAGGCTGCCGAGATGCTGTACGGACTGATCCACGCTCGCTACATTCTCACCAACCGGGGGATTGCACAGATGGTAAGTTGACTACAAGGCTTCCCTCCTGAAAGTCAGACGTAGGGACCTTCCCTTGAACTTAGGAGACAAAAAGAAACAAAAATTCATAAAAGGCTGGAGACTGCAGTGTAAAGCCTAGAAATGCACAGAGTTGGCGAGAAGTGTGGGCTAATGTTTTGGGTGGGGCCTTTCATTGGAGCTTGTCGCCTACAATATGTGTAAGCATTGTGTCTGAATTGGGAAAGAGGCCAGAAGAAAATTTCCCAGCCCCCCCTGCATTGCAGCCCCTATGGTAGAAGGCGGTGCAATGCACTGTGGACTCGTCTTGTAATAATAACCTCGGCCAGCCAAACAGAACAAGACTGCTTCAGAAGGCAAGCTTCCACTGGCACAGACTTGCCCACTGACCTTGTTTTCTTCGTTGAGAATTGGTCATTACAGCAGCTTGAAGCTTTAGCGCACTGAAGGGCCAGAGAGGTGAGCAGTCCCCCATCAGGACCTTTGGATAAGTCAGCGCAGGTATCCACAGAGAGGTTTTGAGATGCTGCCAGCGTTTGTTGAGTTCATGATCACAGGAGCCTGTATTTATTTTTACTGAGCCTCTCCTCCTCCCCAGGCCTTGTCAAGCCTGTTTATGAACTTGGCACCAAGCCATGCTTCTGACACCATGTCAACTTCCATCATAAAAATCAGCTAGGTCCATCACTTAATATACAAACAAACAAATTAGGAGCAGGTGTAGGCCATTCGACCCCTCAACCTGCTCTGCCATTCAGCAACTACATAGCTGATCTGACTGTGGCCTCAACACCACTATCCTGCCAGTCTCCCCTAATCTTTGATGTTTTATTTGTTCATTTCATGAGATGTGGGTGTCTCTGGCAAGACCAGCATTTGTTGCCCATGCCTAATTGCCCTTGAACCGAGTAGCTTGCTAGGCCATTTCAGCAGGCAGTTAAGAGTCAACCACATTGCTGTGGGTCTGGAGTCACATGTGGACCAGACCAGGTAAGGACGGCAGATTTCCTTCCCTAAAGGGCACTAGTGAATCAGATGGGTTTTTACGATAATCGATAGTTTCATGGTCACCATTACTGAGACTAGCTTTCAATTCTATATTTATTAATTGAATTTAAATTCCACCTGCTTCCAGAATGAGATTTGAACCCATGTCTCCAGAGCATTAGCCTGGCCCTCAGGATTACTAGTCTAGTGACATTACCACTACCTTGCTGTCTCCCTCACTTCTCGATTTAACAAGGAATGAATCTACCTCTGTCTTAGAGTGTTTAATGACTTTGTGTGTCTCATTTTCTGGGGAAGAGTTCCACAGAGGGGATCTGATTGAAACATATAAAATTCTAATAGGACTAGACAGATTGGATGCAAGGAGGATGTTTCCCCTGGTTGGGGAGTCTAGAACCAGGAGCCACAGTCTCAGGATACAGGGCAGGTGATTTAGGACTGAGATAAGGAAAAATTTCTTCATTCAGAGGGTGGTCAATCTTTTTTTATTCACCCACGGGATGTGGGCTTCGCTGGCTGGGCCAGCATTTATTGCCCATCCCTAGTTGCCCTTGAAAAGGTGGTGGTGAGCTGCCTTCTTGAACCGCTGCAGTCCATGTGGTGTAGGTACACCCCCACAGTGCTGTTAGGCAGGGAGTTCCAGGATTTTGACCCAGCAACAGTGAAGGAACAGCGATATATTTCCAAGTCAGGATGGTGAGTGACTTGGAGGGTAACTTCCAGGTGGTGGTGTTCCCATCTACCTGCTGCCCTTGTCCTTCTAGATGGTAGCTGTCGTGGGTTTGGAAGGTGCTGTCTAAGGAGCCTGGGTGAATTCCTGCAGTGCATCTTGTAGATGGTACACACTGCTGCTATTATACATCAGTGATGGAGGAAGTGAATGTTTGTGGATGTGGTGCCAATCAAGCGGGTTGCTTTGTCTTGGATGGTGTCGAGCCTCTAGAGTGTTGTGGGAGCTGCACTCACCCAGGCAAGTGGGGACTATTCCATCACACTCCTGACTTGTGCCTCGTAGATAGTGGACAGGCTTTGGAGTGTCAGGAGGTGAATTACTCATCACAGGATTCCTAGCCTCCGACCTGCTCTTATAGCCACAGTATTTATATGGCTAGTCCAGTTCAGTTTCTGGTCAATGGTAACCCCCAGGATGTTGATAGTGGGGGATTCAGTGTTGGTAATGCAAGTGAACATCAAAGGGTGATTGTTGGATTCTCTCTTGTTGGAGTTGGTCATTGTCTGACACTTGTGTGGAGTGAATGTTATTTGCCACTTGTCAGCCCAAGCCTGGATATTGTGCAGGTCTTGCTGCATTTGGACATGGACTGCTTCAGTATCTGAGGAGTCGTGAATGGTGCTGAACATTGTGCAACCATCAGCGAACATCCCCACTTCTGACCTTATGATGGAAGGTAGGTCATTGATGAAGCAGCTGAAGATGGTTGGGCCGAGGACACTACCCTGAGGAGCCTGTGGAATTCTCTACCACAGAAAGCTGTGGAGGCCGGGTCACTGAGTATATTCAAGAAAGAAATTGATAAGTTTTTAGATATTAGAGGCATCATGGGGCACGGAGAGAAAGTGGGAATATGGTGTTGAGATCGGCGATCAGCCATGATCATATTGAATGGCGAAGCAGGCTTGAAAGGCCGAATGGCCTACTCCTTCTCCTATTTTTTATCTTTCTATGAATCACGACTCAGAGAAAAAAATTTTTCCTCATCTCCATCTTAAATGGGAGACCCCTTATTTTTAAATTGTGCTCCCTGCTTCTGGTCTCTCCCACAGGAGGAAATATCCTTTGAGCATCCACTCTGTCATGTCCCCTCAGAATCTCATATTTGCTTCAATGTTGCTCTCCTGTACCCTCACCTCAGCCACCCTCCTCCATGCTATTGTCACCTGCAGACCCGACTAGTCCAGTAATCACCTCTTCACCTCACCATACACTTGAGCTCATTCAAAACCTCTTGTTGCCCTTAGCTTTTCCAGCTCAAAGTCCCGCTTGCCTATTGTACCTGTCCTTGTTGACCTACGTTGGCTGGTAGTTCTGCAATATCTCAAGTTTAAAATTCGCAGTTTTGTGTTTAAATCCCTGTGTGTCCTTTCCCTTCACTATCTTTGTAACAGCCCTAGAATCCCTCCACAGCCCTTTCCTGAGCTCTCAGTGGGATAGTGGAAGATCAAGCTGATCGTCTCAAAGGGCCTATTCCTCCTGTTTCTTATGTCTCCTCCTCAAACTCTGGCTTCTTGTACATTCCTGCCACCTTTTCACCATCGACGGCTGTGCCTTCAGCATTCGGGACCCAAGCTGGGGAATTACCTAAACTTTCCTTTAAGATCAACCCCTTCCTGCTATCTCTCTGTTTGACTCCATGTCCACTTGTCTCTCCAAACAACTGAAGATCCCGCATCCATGGTGATTCTAGTGAATCTCCTCTGTACAGTTTGAGATGTTGCATACTCCCTAAAACACACCTGACATTCAGTGTGCCCAACACTTCAGAGTGTGGAATGGTCAGCATTCTAAATCAGTGCTGAGGGGAGGAAAAGTACTTGTTCAGTTCCCAGCGACAAAAAAAGATAATATTTAGTAGTGTAAAGTTGTTTTATTTATTTATTCACGGGATGTGAGCATTGTTGGCTGGTCCCAGCACTTATTGCCCATCCCTAATTGCCCCTTGAGATGGTGGTGGTGAGCTGCTTTCTTGAACCGCTGCAGTCCATGTGGTGTAGGTACACCCACAGTGCTGTTAGGGAGGGAGTTCCAGGATTTTGTCCATGTGGTGTAGGTACACCCACAGTGCTGTTAGGGAGGGAGTTCCAGGATTTTGACCCAGTGACAGTGAAGGAATTTTGGATACATTTCCAAGTCAGGATGCTAAGTGACTTGGAAGGGAATTGGAGGTGGTGGTGTTCCCATCTATCTGCTGCCCTTGTCCTTCTAGATAGTAGTGGCTGTGGGTTTGGAAGGTGCTGTCTAAGGAGGCTTGGTGAATTCCTGCAGCGCATTTTGTAGATGGTACACACACTGCTGCTACTGTACATCGGTGGTGGAAGGAGTGAATGTTTGTGGATGTGGTGCCAATCAAGCTGCTTTGTCCTGGATGGTGTCAAGCTTCCTGAGTGTTGTGGGAGCTGCACTCATCCAGGCAAGTGGGGAGTATTCCATCACACTCCTGACTTGTGCCTTGTAGATGGTGGACAGGCTTTGGGGAGTCACGATGTGTGTTACTCGCTGCAAGATTCCTAGCGTCTGACTTACTCTTGTAGCCGCAGCATTTATGTGGCTAGTTCAGTGCAGTTTCAGGTCAATGTGCTAACTGTGTCTCATTCACCTTCTTTATAATCTTTGGACAGTCCTAGGTATGGTGTGGGAATGGGGAGGCTAGGGATTTCCCTGAATTATTGGGGCATCTTCATTAGTTAAACTCCTGTGGCTGTTTTTCTTAATTCAGTTAAAACAGCAAGATATCTCTCTGGCAAAAGGCACTGGAAATGTAACCATGAGTCACTCAGTTGTCAAGACAGATTTTTGACAGTTTGTGTACCTGAGAGTTGCTCATGTCCAAAATATCAGGAACCTATGAACAGAGATGCACTCTTCCCTAAGGTAAAAGCAAAACACTGCGAATGCTGGAAATTTGAAACAAAAACAGAAAATGCTGGAAAATCTCAGCAGGTCTAACGATGTCTGTGGAGAGAAAACAATTAAAGTTTCAAGCCCTTATGACTCTTCAGAGCTAAAGAGAAGTAAAAATGTAATGAAATTTATACTGTTTAAGGGGTGGGGGGTGGAGTGGGGGAGGGTGGGGGGGTGCATGGAGTAGGTGAAGCTGGATAGGAGGTCAGTGATAGTTGGAGACAAAGGAGAGATTACCAGAGATTTCATGGACATCAGCAATGTGGTTGACTCTTAAATGCCCTCTGCAATGGCCTAGCAAGCCACTCAGTCATATCAAATCACTACAAAGATTCAAAAAAGGAATGAAACTGGACAGACCACCTGGCATCGACCTAGGCACGGGAAACCACAATGGCCATCGCAGCCCTGTCAATCCAGCAAAGTCTTCCATACTCACGTCTGGGGGCTAGTGCTAAAATTGGGAGAGCTGTCTCTCACTGATTAGTCAAACAACAGCCTGACATAGTCATTCTCACAGAATCATACCTTACAGATAATGTCCCAGACTCCACCATCACCATCCCTGAGTATGTCCTGTCCTGCCAGTAGGACAGGACATACCCAGCAGAGGTGATGGCACAGTGGTATACAGTCAGGAGGAAGTTGCCCTGGGAGTCCTCAACATCGACTCCATGAAGTCTCATGGCATCAGGTCAAACATGGTCAAGGAAACCTCCTGCTGATTACCACAAACCACCTTCCCTCAGCTGCTGAATCAGTGCTCCTCCATGTTGAACATCATTTGGAGGAAGCACTGAGGGTGACAAGGGCACAGAATGTATTCAAACTTCAAAGTCCATCACCAAGAGCACTGCTACTGACCAATCTGGCTGAGTCCTAAAGGACATAGCTGCTAGACTGGGTCTGCAGCAGGTGGTGAGGGAAAAACATATTTGACCTCATCTTCATCAAAATGCCTGCAGCGGATGCATCTGTCCATGACAGTATCGGTAGGAGTGACCACTGCACAGTCATTGTGGAGACGAAGTCCCACCTTCACATTGAGGATATCCTCCATCACGTTGTGTGGCACTACCACCGTGCTAAATGGGATAGATTTTGAACAGATTTAGCAACTCAAGACTGGGCATCCATGAGGCGCTGTGGGCCATCAGCAGCAGCAGAATTGTACTCGAACACAATCTGTAACCTCATGGCCCAGCATATCCCCCACTCTACCATTACCATCAAGCCAGGGGATCAACCCTGGTTCAATGAAGAGTGCAGGAGGGCATGCCAGGAGCAGCACCAGGCATATTTAAACATAAGCTGTCAACCTGGTGAAGTTATAACACAGGAGTACATGCGTGCCAAATAGCATAAGCAGCAAGTGATAGACAGAGCTAAGCGATCCCACAACCAACGGTTTAGATATAAGCTCTGCAGTCCTGCCACATTCATTCGTGAATGGTGGTGGACAATTAAACAACTCACTGACTCCACAAATATCCCCATCCTCAATGATGGAGTAGCCCAGCACATCAGTGCAAAAGATAAGGCTGAAGCATTTGCAACAGTCCTCTGCCAGAAGTGCCGAGTGGATGATCTATCTCGGCTTCCTCTGGAGGTCCACAGCATCACAGCTGCCAGTTTCCAGCCAATTCGAGTTACTCCATGTCATATCAAGAAATGGCTGAAGGCAATGGATACTGCAAAGACTATGGGTCCTGACAACATTCCGGCAATAATACTGAAGACTTGTACTCCAGAACTTGCTGCACCCCAAACCAAACTGTTCCTATACAGCTACAACACTGGCATCTACCCGGCTAAATGGAAAATTGCCCAGGTAGGTCCTGTACACACAAAGCAGGACAAATCCAACCCGGCCAATTATCGCCCATCAGTCTACTGTTGATCGTTAGTAAACTAATGGAAGGGGTCATCAATAGTGCTATCAAGTGGCACTTGCTTAGCAATAACCTGCTTACTGATGTCCAGTATGGGTTCCACCAGGGCCACTGAGCTCCTGACCTCATTACATCCTTGGTTCAAATATGGACAAAAGAGTTGAACTCCCGAGGTGAAGTGAGAGTGACTGCCCTTGACATCAAGGCAGCATTTGACCGAGTGTGACATCAAGGAGCCCTAGCAAAACCAGAGTCAATGGGAATCAGGGGGAAAACTCTCTGCTGGTTGGAGCCATACCTAGCACAAAGGAAGATGGTTGTGGTTGTTGGAGGTCAGTCATCTCAGCTCCAGGACATCACTGCAGGAGTTCCTCAGGGTAGTGTCCTCGGCCCATCCATCTTCAGCTGCTTCATCAATGACCTTCCTTCCATCATAAGGTCAGAAGTGGGGATGTTTGCTGACGCTTGCACAATGTTCACCATTCGCGACGACTCAGATTCTGAAGCAGTCCATGTCCATTTGCAGAAAGACCTGGACAATATCTAGACTTGAGCTGACAAGTGACAAGTAACGTTCACCCCACACAAGTGTCAGGCAATGACCATTTCCAACAAGAAGGAATCCAACCATTCCCCCCTTGTTCAATGTTCAATGGCACTACCATCATTGAATCCCCCACTATCATCATCCTGGGGGTTATCATTGACCAGAAACTGAACTGACTAGCCATATAAATACTGTGGCTACAAAGAGCAGGTTGGAGGCTAGGAATCATGCGATGAGTAAGTCACCTCCTGGCTCCCCAAAACCTGTTAACCATCTGCAAGGCACAAGTCAGGAGTGTGATGGAATACTATCCACTTGCCTGGATGAGTGCAGCTCCCACAACACTCGAAGCTTGACACTATCCAGCACAAAGCAGCCCACTTTATTGGCACCACATCCACTCCCTCCACCACCGACGCACAGTAGCAGCAGTGTGTGTACCATCTACAAGATGCACTGCAGGAATTCACCAAGGCTTCTTAGATAGCACCTTCCAAACCCACGACCACCACCATCTAGAAGGACAAGGGCAGCTTGTACATGGGAGCACCACCGTCTGGAAGTTCCCCTCCAATTCACTCACCATCCTGACTTGGAAATATTCCTTCACTGTTGTTGGGTCAGAATCCTGGAGCTCCCTCCCTAACAGCACTGTGGGTGTACCTGCACCACATGATCTGCAGCGGTTCAAGAAGGCAGCTCACCACCACCTTCTCGAGGGCAACTAGGGATGGGCAATAAATGCTGGCCCAGCCAGCGAAGCCCACATCCCGTGAATGAATTAAAAAAAACTGTTACATCTCTAACCTTACCCAGCTCTGATGGAAGGTCATGGACCTGAAGCATTAACTCTGTTTCTTGCTCTCAGCAGATGCTGCCTGACCTGCTAAGTTTTTCCAGCATCTTCTGCTTTTAATTGCTGGAGAGCTGCTTCATGTGAGCACCCCCTTGTGTGCTGAAGCTGCCAGCATGTACATGTTAACTGATCTATTTTGGGTGGTGGTGAGGTGCAGAGATTGATTCTTGGAAAGGAGGTGGATTGGGGAAGCTAGTCTTGCATGCGCACAATGCAGCAATCCTACTGTACAACGGTCAACAACAGACCAGAATGTAATGACTCTGGAATGATCTAAAACGTAAGAATTTACAACCCAGAAACAGGTCATTTGGCCTAACTGGTCTGTGGCACTGTTAATGCTCCACACAAGCCTTCTCGCATTTTACCGTATCTCACCCTATTACCATCTCTCATGTATTCAGCTAGTTTCCTCAAGTGCATCTATACTGTTTGCTTCAACTACTCACTGTGGTAGTGTTCCACATTCTCAACGCACTCTGGGTAAAGAAACTTCATCTTGAATTCCCTAATGAATTTATTCGTGACTATATTTTATTTACGGCTCCTAGCTTTGGACTCCTGCATAAATGAAAACACCTTCTCCATGTATACCCTATTGAGATCTTTCATAATACTTAATGAGTTCCATCAGGCCAGCCCTGAACCTTGCCTTTTCTCAAGAAAGGAGCTCCAGCCTGCTCAGCCTTTCCTGATGTGCATAACAGCTCAATCCCAGTGTCCTCCTTGTAAATCTCTTTAGATCCACGCCAATTCCCAAACTTTTACCTAATTAAAACTCATTTGAGATGGTGCTCCCAGTTAAAGCGGGTTGAAATGCTGCTGCTTATGGCCTCCAGTTTCTCTCAGTGGGGCCAGAGCACTAGGCTTACATGTTGGCTTACATGTCCGGCCACCTCTTTGCGAGCAATAAATACACAACGATTTGCCCCTGTTGACCAAGGATGCAGATTAGCAGCCAGTGACTCTCTCATTGCTTTTTATTTGTTGGCTATTTTCTGCCTATGCACTGGTTGGCGAACAATTCCACGCATTCGGGCAGCAGCCGGACAACATTGACCAGTCTTAACGAGTGTACGGAATCTATTTGTCTGTGGGAATGATTAAAGCTGGTTAAAGCTTGCTCATTATGTGTATGTCCATGTGCCTTCACAAGGACTAAAAAGCAATTCCACTGAGACATAAGAGCAGAGGGAGGCCCTTGGAGCCTGTTCTGCCATTTAATTAGATCATGTATCGTTACCTGCCCTGGTTCTTAAGTTCTAGTTTGGCTAAGGGACTAATCAGTCTCCATTTGTAAATTTTTATTGACCCTTCCCACATTCTCAACAGCTTTTTACTGTGAATAAAAACCGTCTTTTGCTGTTCCTAATGCATGTTATGTACTTACTTTCAGCTGGAGAAATACCAGCAGGGAGACTTCGGCTACTGCCCTCGAGTGTACTGTGAGAACCAGCCCATGCTTCCTATTGGTAAGTGAAGAACAAACTTGCAGCATGAGCGACTTCCATTCCCATGGACATTCCAAAGTGCTTTACAGCCAAGAGAATTACTTGAAGCGTAGTCCCTGTTGTAATGTGGAAAACATGCCAGCCAGTTTACACGCAGCAAGCTCCAACACCAGCACTGTGGTACTGATCAGAGAATCTGCCTTCAATGGGTGCTCTCCTGGGATAAATATTGGCCAAGACACTAGGGAAAAACTCTGAGCTCTTCATCGCATCATGAAATCTGTTCACGTTCACTAGAGAAGGTAGACAGTGCATCATTTTGATATCTCATCTGAAAACTGGTACCTCTGACAGTGCAGTGCTCCCTCAGTACTGTACTGGGAGTGTCATCCGAGGCTTTATTGTCCAGTCTTTAGTCTGGAGCTGAAACCCATGACTTTGTGAGGAAAAAGTGCTAGTGAGCCATAGTTACAGCCAAAGGAACAGCTACATTAAGCTCTGCACATTTGTGAGTAGTGATGGAATGGCCAGCTATCCTCCTGCAACTGAGGACGTGACAGGCTGAGTGTGTCAGGGCTGGTCTTTGGAACAGTCATGTCCTCGAGTCAGGAGCTTATAGGCTGAAATCTCACTCCAGAAGTTGAGCACGGAAATCAAGGCTAACATTCCAGTGTAGCACTGAGTGCTGCACTGCTGGAGGTGCCATCTGTCGGATAAGAGGCTAAACCAATGCCCAGCCTGCTCCCTTAGGTGAATGGAAAAGATTCCATGAGTCTGTTACAAAGAAGAACAGGTGTTCTGGCCAATATTTATCCCTCAGTCAAACCACAAAAGCAGATAACCCTGTTTGGTGAGCTTGCTGTGTGCAAATTGGCTGGCATGTTTCCCATATCACAACAGTGACTATTTCAACAAGAATTTCATTGCAGGAGTGCTTTGGGGTGGTTGAGCGGAGTGCTTTGGGGTTGTTGAGCGGAGTGCTTTGGGGTGGTTGAGCGGAGTGCTTTGGGGTTGTTGAGCGGAGTGCTTTGGGGTTGTTGAGCGGAGTGCTTTGGGGTGGTTGAGCGGAGTGCTTTGGGGTGGTTGAGCGGAGTGCTTTGGGGTGGTTGAGCGGAGTGCTTTGGGGTGGTTGAGCGGAGTGCTTTGGGGTTGTTGAGCGGAGTGCTTTGGGGTGGTTGAGCGGAGTGCTTTGGGATATGCAAACTTTTTTTTCAAAAAGCATTTAATAAAAGTTCACCTTTTCATATGGATTTTGGTGCCCTGGGTGTTTCATGGTGAATGGTTAGAAATCAACCAGAGCTCTTGTTAAAGGAACAAGCTGATGTTGAAGTGGGAAGGCAAGTGCAGCTTCTTTCCAGATAGGTTGCCTGGCCTTAGTCCTTTGCAATTGTCTTATAAATCCCTCCATAAGTGAAGGTACTCCTTTTGAGCAAGCAAGCACACTGTTAAATTTGATATCTGTCTAACTGAGGTGCTCAATCTGTTCGCCTAATGCTCAGTGATGCTTTTCATATTCTTCATGCGACTCCAGTGGTGCTGTTTATTCCAAGTTTAAAAATTGCAGTGGCCCCGTCATTTGCTCCTGAATCCAAATTCACCCAGGTCTTCAAGTTCCTTCTTCCTTCCCTCTCCCCTGAAGGTGCTGGCCCCTCGTGGCCGCAATTCCCTAGCTGCTGGTCGTCCTCCACTACCCCCTGCAGGCAGCGAACAGTGAGAAACTATCTTATTAAGGGTGGTATCTCAGTCGCGTCCGACGCTCCTACCCACTCATGCAGTTTTCCAGCTCAGAAAGTGAGGAAGAATTCCATGCTACCAGCCTTTTGTTGTTTGCTTTCTTAACACTCAGCCTGATAGAGATCAGCAAACCATTGAGGTAGGAGCCTGACTTCTCCCTGGCACTTGTGGCTAATGTTACACCCAAATGGTGTGCGCAACTGAACTATTTTTGCATTTTTTCTTTTTCTGTTTTCCCTTCATTTACTGGTGCGCTGCCAACACTGGTGCAAAGTTGGCAATTGAATTCATTACTAGCCATAATGATTAGTTGAGTCATAAGTAACAGCTCAAATATGTATGTGTTGAGCCGTGTCCTGCCTGCGGGATATTTGTCTCCATAATTAGGGTTCCGATGCTGCTTCTTGAGAACAACACCACCACCACCTTTCCCTCTGTGGCTGCAGACAAGCAGCTCCCCATGGTCGCTGGGAGTTCACGCAGTCACTTGATGTGTCTCTGCATTAGGTAAACTTTGTGTGGTTGCAAACCCAACTCCTGCCAGCCCAGAGGCACTCTGCTGGCTTGAGCCCAGTTTGGCTCTGCAAGGGGAGAATTGGAGTGCCATTCCCCCAGGTGAACACAAGTTGAATTGAGTCCAGGAGTGATCAGTTGTACCGCCACGTGAAATTCTGAACTCCTGACTCACTGCTGTTGTTGTTTGCTACGTCCTTCTGCTACGGATACTGCATTTGCAGAATTCAGTATCGTCCGAAAGCACCTGATACTTTGGGAAAGGTTAAAAAGCCAGAGTTGTGGGGGTGGGGGGGTGGGTTTGCCTGAGGGGAGATGTAAATTTTGTTCACGTAGTGAGTTATGATCTGGAATGTAGTATTGCTTGAAAAGGGCATTAGAAGCCACTTACATCTAACTTTTCAACAGGGAATTGGATAAATACAAGAAAATGAAAAATTTGCAAGGCTGTAGGGATAAGTAGGGAAGTAGGGTTAATTTCATAGCTCCTTGAAAGAGCTGACATGAACATGGTGGGCTGAATGGCCACCTTCTGTGTTCTATGATTGTTGGTCATCCAAGTTCTTTGTAGTTTGCCAAATTCTCAGTAATACCAACGTGAAGTAACCACTTTTACCTGCTCTGGCAAAAGGAGAACACTGCACATGTTGGAAATCTGGAAAACGATCAGAGATCGCTGGAAACATGGAGCAGGTCAGTCTGGTGACCTTTCATCAGAACTGGAAAAAGTTAGAGATCTAATAGGTGGGATGAACATAAAAGGAAGGTCGGCGATGGGGTGAAATTCAGGAGCAATTGAATGACAGAATTAGCCTTCCAGAGCCAAAGGGAATGGTAGTGAGGCAAGAGAATAAACAGAAGATGTGGTTAGAGCAGGTGTGCTGCCGTCTGAAAGAAAAAAATTAGGGGAAAAAGTGTGACGAGCAAAGAAATGGAATCAAAATGGAGCGCAGATTATGATGTGAAATTGTTGAACTTAAACATGGAGCTAACATTTTTATCTCCTTCTGGTGTTGATTAACTTCTAATGTCTTTCCCCTCTCTTTGCGCACCCGCCCTCCCCATCCTGTGCTCCCCTCTCCACCAGGTCTGTCTGATATTCCAGGTGAGGCCATGGTGAAGTTGTATTGCCCCAAGTGCATGGACGTGTACACACCAAAGTCTTCACGGCACCACCACACAGATGGAGCTTACTTTGGCACAGGCTTCCCCCACATGCTCTTCATGGTGCATCCAGAGTACAGGCCCAAGAGGCCAGCTAACCAGTTTGTTCCAAGGTAAGAGGGGGCGACGATTGCAGGGAGGGCCAGACGCATGCTACTCTTGAGCAGATAGAGACTTGTGGCTGTGGGATGCTCACTGGAGTCTCTCAGAGAAGTACACCTAAAGCAGCAAGTGGATTATTTCCATTTTCACTTTCTCTCCAACTTAATGCACCAGGCATTGCAGAATGCTCTGGACCAGATCAGGTGCTAAAACACTGTTTTAAAGCTCCACGTACTAACTCAAACAACGTAGAAGCGAACCAGTTTAGAGGCTTGCTACAGTGGAGCCCCATTGCTTACCGTACCATTCTCATTCAGTGTCCACACACCCAAGCACGTTTACCCAAAGGGTCACCGAATGTCGATCTGGGCAGGCGACTTTGCTGAGCTAATTTCCCCTCTGTCATTCAGGGAGTGCTGATAAACGTGAGGTCCGCTGCCAGCCCAGTTAAGATCAGTTAGCTACTCATTAGGTCGGGAAGGGGGACGGGTGTGGTAGGCAGAAGTTGGGAATAATCCCACCATCAAAGGAGACTGAAGAGGCTGGGGCTCCCGAAGTAGGTAGAATGTGGATCTTGATACCAAACCGAGGGGTTGAGGCGAATAACATGGATATCCTTTCAAGGGAAGCTGGATAAGCACGCTAAGGAGAAAGGAAATATAGCAGGTTATATCAGTAGGAGGAGGATTGTGCAGAGCATAACCCTGGCATAAGCCCAGTCAGACCTGATGAGCTTTTTCTGTGCTGTAAATTTCAAGGCCCAAATCACAGGAGAGCTGCCTCGACACAGTGCACCCCTATCTTTTTTTTCTCTCTAAAAGGAAGGGGTTACAACCACTTTGCCCCCACCCACCCCAAGTATTCCCTTCACCACTTAACTTGGTAAAGCACATGCATTTGGAAAATGGGGCGACGTGATGGGTCAGCAACGCTTTACCCTCCCCGTTTTTTTTAAGGAATGCAGACCAGACTGATGGGCTGAAAGCATCCTCTCTCTTTCCCTAAGCACCGTATGTGAAATGAGTTTGCCACAGTTCAATCCAGTGAGCACTGGTCTGAATCAGAAGACTAATGTCGCAAAAGCACAGTAGGAGACACTCTTCTGAAGGTTAGTCTGAGGCAGCTTCACAGTGAATCCATGAGCCCGATATCTGTTGTGGGAGTGCTGGACACTGGATGCCTGAGAGGGAAAGGTGTTCTGGTCCCCAGTGCTGAACCAGAATGTTGACATCGGAGCAGGTGGAGGCCATTCAGCCCCTTTTGACCTGCTCTGTCGGTTAAATCCTGGCTAATCTGCACCTGAACTCCATTTACCAAAGAGGTGCTCTTACCCAGCAAAAATCTATTAACCTTGGCCTTCAAAGCTCCCAGCATCCAAAGGCTTTTTTTTCTTTATTCTTTCATGGGATGTGGGGCATCGCTGGCAAGGCCAGCATTTGTTGCCCATCCCTAATTGCCCTTGAACTGAGTGGTGGTTTGCTAGACTGTTTCAGAGATCCTGGAGTCACATGTGGACCAGACCAGGTAAGGACATCAGGTTTCTTTCCCTAGAGGAGCATTAGAGAACTGATGGGTTTTTACAACAATCAGCAGCGGTTCACCATTAATGGGACTAGCTTTTTAATTCTGGATTTATTAATTGAATTTAAACTCCCATCAGCTGCAGTGGTGGGATTTGAACCCAGAAAATTAACCTGGGCCCCTGGATTACTAGCTCAGTGATATTACTGCCTCGCTGCCAGAGAGTTACAGATTTTTAACTATCCCTTGTGTGAGAAAGTGCTTCCTGGTTTTTTTTTCTTTTTGTTCTCCCCACCCCGCTAAATGACTTGGATCCAAATTTAAGATTCTGTCCCCTTGTTCTGGATCTCCCCCAACCACAGGAGTTGCTTCTTTATCTACCCCATCAATTTCTTTCATTGTTTCAAACACCTCAATCAGATCACTCCTTATTCCTTCACGTTTGAGGGAATAAAAATCACATTTACGCTACCTTTCACCATACTTTAACCCTTAAACCTCTGGCCAGGTTACACCTGGAGTGCTGGGAGCAGTTGTGGGCACCACACTTTAGGGAGGATGTTATTGGCTTTAGCAGGTGTGCAGTATAGATTTACCAGAATGATACCTGGCTACAAAGCTTAAAGCACAAGGAAAGAGATGGTGGAGAAACTAAGGTTGTATTACCTAGAGTTCAGAAGGGTAAGGGGTGATTTGATCAAAGTTTTGAAAATATTAAGCTGTTCGCTATCTATGCTATTTCTACTAGTTGGAGAATGTAGGGCTGGATAGTCCAAAAAAATAAGAGCCAAATCTTTAAAGGTAATTATGCTAAAAAAGAGCTCATGGCGTAGCGGGATAACATATTAACATGGATAGAAGATTGGTCAGCTCACAGGAAACAGAGTAGGAATAAATGGGTAATTTTTGGGGTGGCTGCTGTTACTAGTGAAGTGCTGCAGGGATCAGTGCTGGGGCCTCAGCTGTTTACAATCATATCAATGACTTGGATAGAGGGGCAATGTATGGTAGCTAAGTTTGCTGATGACACAAAGATAGGTAGGAAAGTAAGTTGCTGAGAGGACATAACCTATCCATATCCTTCTATAGACTAAGTGAGTGGGCAAAAAAATGTGGCAGATGGAGTATAATGTGGGAAAGTGTGAACTTGTCCACTTTGGCAGGAAGAATAGAAAAGCAGCAGACTATTTAAATGGAGAGAGATTGCAAAAATCTGCTACAGAGGGATCTGGGTGGCAGTACACACACAAGAAGTTATTCTGCAGGCACAGCAAGCGACTAGTAAGGCAAGTGGAGTGCTGGCGTTTATTGGAAGGGGCATTGGGAAGTCTTCTTGCAGAGCCTTGGTGAGGCCACATCAGGAGTATTGTGTACAGTTTGGTCTCCTTGCTTAAGAGAGGATATAATTGCATGTTTAGGGAGGTTCACTGGATTGATTCCTGGTGGAAAGGGGTTATATTATGAGGAACGGTTGAGTCTGTACCCATTCGAGTTCATAAGAATGAGCAATATGATCTTATTGAAACGGATATGATGCTCAGGGGACTTGACATGGTGGAAGCTGAAAGGATGTTTCCCCTTGTGGGGAACCGGGGGCAAAGTTTGAAAGTTAGGGATCTCCTTTTTAAGATTGATCTGAGGAGAATTTTTTTTTTTCGAGGGTAGTTCGTCTGGGGAATTCTCTACCCCAGAGGGCAGTGCAGGCCCGTTCACCGAATATACTCGAGGCTGAGTTAGACAGATTTTTGATCAAGAGAGCTGAGGGTTAATGGGGTGTATGTGTGTTTGGGGAGGGGGATGGGGGAGCCAGTCAGATCAGCCATGATCTTGTTGAATGGTGAAGCAGGGTCAAGGAGCCGAATGGCCACCTCCTGCTCCTAATTCTTGTGTTGTTGAGTGAAAATAGGAAACAATCTCTACAAACGCATACGGTGGTAGAAGTTTGGAAATCTCTCCCACAAATTGCAATTGATGCTAGACCCAGTGTTAATTCTAAATCTGAGATTGGTTCACAGTCTCATCAAAGGTATTAGGAGAAATGGGGCAATGGCAGGTGGGCATATGGAGTTTGGTCGTAGATCAGCCATCACCTGATTTAATGGCAGCAGAACAGGCTTAAGAGTCTAAATGACCTACTCTTGTTCCTACGTACCTAAAACCTGGTATTATTCTAGAGAACCTGCGCTCCCAAGGTCAGTATATCCTTCCTGAGGTGCGGTGCCCAGAACTGATAGTAGTACTCAAGATGGTTTCTGACAAATGTGCTGTATAACTGAACCATAAGCTCCTTCCCTTTCTGTTCCAATGTTCTTGAGGTAAAAGCCAATACTCCATTTGCCTTTCAGATTTTTTTTTGTACATGTCTTCTACCCTTAAAGACTTGGACACCCATACACCTCCCTCTTGCCACCATTCCTAATTCCTTATTACTCAGAATATAGTCCTCACCACTTATAGTTCATGTATAATGGGCAAATTGTGATAACACGATGGCCGGCACAGCAGGAGCTCATTGAAGCTAATTCTTTTCGAGCCTAAGTAGTGCAGCAGCCAATCCCCTTATAACATTTGGCAGATATTAACGCAACTGAGTGTCAGTGTACAACGTGTTTACAGCACTTCAATTATTTGCAATTGGGCATGGTTTAAGATGGTTTAACAACTTAGGCCATTTCTGTCTGAAGCTTTACAAAGGACTTGTATGCTTTGCTGTTCCTTGGTATTGATAGCATTGTTCTAGTTCGATTATTACAATTCTTGGAAAGGCAGCCAGTTAAACAGGGTAGATCGAAAATTCCAGGAACAAATAATTACGCATCGCAGTTTCACTCAGCCACTTCTTGTTGCTCTGTTGCTCATCTAGGTGTGAACCAAATCTTTACTTTAATCTACCTGTGCTTAACATTCTCAGAAATGGAAACCTTTTCAACTCCTCTCTGCTAAAGGAATAATCAAGCCAGTTTCACAATTCGCAATACTTTTCAAAGATTTGCCTACCTAAACCCCAGAGGTCTCTTCCTGCTCCCCCTTAAAAATTGTGCCATTGTGTGATGGCTCTCCCAGTCAGATCATTGCTCACTGTGTATCGTGCATGCTCAAGAATGGGCCTGGAGGTGCCATTTTTGGTCCTGAAAAGTACCCAGTCTACCTCATTACCCTGGAAGGCTAAGGTGTCTCAAATTTGAACAGCAGGTGAAGTTAGCCGTTTCGTGTTGCTACTGTTTGGTAGCAGTGCGAGTGGTATTTTCCACTAACAAGATGCTGCCATTAGGCCAAAAAGACATTCTGCCCTCCATACATGGGTAACATGGTATATGAATTTCATTGGTATTGTGATGCAAGATACGTGGGCCATACATCCCAGCGATTGATGGATTGTATTAAATGGCACGTCCCTCTGGCTGTTATCAATCAAGCTTGCAAAGTGGCTCAGTTACACTTGCTTGAAGCTGCATATATTCATACACGGGCCTGCCTCTTCAGGCAAAAGAAATTTGTCCAGGCGTTATACCTCTTTGGAATTAAACAAAAGCCCAGGGGACAGTAGTTCTCTGGTGCATTCACCATGGCAACACCTCAACCAATCAGAACAGACTTGCCAACAAACCACGCTTTTCTCATGCAGTATAAATTGTTCCCTTTGAAATTTGGTATTCTTGCATCTGTCCTGGTGAGTGCAACACGAAAAGCTTGAACAGCATGTCTTTTTTCAGCACTGCCCCCCTCTCTACCTGCCAACCCAAGTCAAAAGGCTATCTTCAGTTCTGTTCGTGCTCATTTTGGCGAACATGTTTTGTCAATGGCGTTCGGGTTACTTCTGAAAGCTCATACCAATACAATCAATCCACGGACACCTTTTTTGTCGACCTTATCAGTGACCACCTTTTTTAAAAAAAAATGTAATTTAATTAGTTAAAATTCTTTGACTTAATAAAACACCACATTTGACCCTCTCTGATCAGCTCATACTTTTTCCAACAGGGAAGCAATTTATTTTTTTTTAAAAGAGAAAGAAGCCAGGAGAAATTTGGGCAACCAACTCTTAAGGACCTAGCAGCACGGTTCTGCGCAACTGTGACTACCTGAATGGGCCTGGCCAAATTCCTTTACTTCTACCTGTTGTTATGACATGACAGCTGATGTGTGCCACGTGGTCCAAGTCCACATGGGAAATTTGGCGAGGCTATCACAGCGGGTTTTGCAATTTGTACTTATTATGAGAAGACTTGGGCATTGAATTCAGAAGTAATGAGTCCACTAACATCTTTGGAGATTTTACAAACTAAATTGAAACATTTATTAACCAAAGAAAAGATTTCAAACACATACGTAAGATTACAGTTGTTTAATGTTATAACAAACCCCAAAATTCCATTCACTGAATGGAAGTTCACAGGCTGCCATGATGGGATTTGAACTCATAGAATGGAATCACATAATGGTTACAGCAGAGAAGGAGGCCACTCAGCCCACTGTGTCCGAGCCAGCTCTCTGCAAGAGCAACTCAACTAGTCTCTCTCTCTCTCTCTCTCTCTCTGCACCCCCACCCCCCCCCACCCTATCTTTTCCTCCGTAGCCCTGCAAATATTTCTCCCTTTAGGTAACAATCCAATTCTCTGTTGAAAGCCTCGATTGAACCTGCCTCCGCCCACGCACTCAGGTAGTGCAATCCAGATCCTAACTACTCACTGTGTATTTATAAAAAAAAAGCTTTGAAGAAGAGTGGTGCGGGCTCGAAACGTTAACTCTGTCTCTCTCTCTCTCTCTCTCTCCACAGATGCTGACAGGCTTGCTGAGTTTTTCCAGCACTTTCTGTTTTTATTTATTTTTTTTTAAGTGTTTCCTCAAATTGCCTCTGCTTCGTTTGCCATTGATTTATATCCGTCTCCTCTGGTTCTTCACCCTTCCAACGATGGAACGGTTTCTCCCTATCTGCCCTGTCCAGAGCCGCCTTGATTTTGAACTCCTGTATCAAATCTCCTTCTCATCGAAGGTGAACACAGTCCCAGCTTCCCCTATCCATCCAAGTAACTGAAGTCCCTTGTCCCTGCAACCACAAAGTCGTGAATTTTTCTGCAACCTCTCTTAAAGCCTTCGCGTCCTTCCTAAAGTGCGCTGCTCATAATTGGATACAATACTCCAGTTGAGGATGAACCAGTGTTTTCCCGAAGAAGGGTATTCATAAGTTCTTTGCATTTGTACTCTGTGCCTCGATCTTAAGAAGCCCAGGATCTGATTAGCCTTGCTACCTGCTTTCTCAGCCTGCCCTCCAGTGAATTAGGACACGATCTTGCAAGATGGGTTTACTTCCCTTCCTCAAGGCCAGTGTGGTTGCCGCAGTTTTGTTCCCACTCAGGGGCTACCATTGCCATATTTAGCCCTACCTGTTGCTGCCTTTATGGGCCATCAGCCCCGAAATTGGAATCCACAACCAAACCAAACTGCTTTTAGCCCACGCACACAGCTATCATGTTCTGCCAATGATTTGGATTTGCTTGAGCAAAACCCCAGTCTGAAAAGTGGAGAGCTGCAGCAGTAAAGGGGCTTCGGTGTGGTGGTTCCTTTGGATAGTAACGGGCAGGTTGGCAGATTTTCTGGTGGGCTTCCTAAGAAGTGGTTTGTCTTTTTTTTTATGTGTTCCTGGGATGTGGGTGATACTGGCATGGCCATTGTCTAATGTTTGCCCCTAATTGCCTTTTGTGTGGTGGTGAGCTGTCTCCTTGAACCACTGCATTCCATGCAATGTAGATAATGCACGCTGTACTGTTAGGGAGGGAATTTTAGGGTTTTGACCCAGTGTCAATGAAGGAACAGTGATCTAATTCCAGTCAGTATAGTGTCTGACTTGGGGAGGATGGTGGTGGTGGTGTTCCTTTGTGCCTGCTGCCCTTGTTCTTCTGGGAATTAGGTGGTAGGTTTGAAAGGTGCTGTTAAAGAAGCTTTGGCAGGTTGCTACGGTGCATCTGGTAGATGGTGTACGCTGCAGCTGCCGTGCACCTGGTAGGTGGTGTACGCTGCAGCTGCCGTGCACCTGGTAGATGGTGTACGCTGCAGCTGCCGTACATCTGGTAGGTGGTGTACGCTGCAGCTGCCGTGCACCTGGTAGGTGGTGTACGCTGCAGCTGCCGTGCACCTGGTAGGTGGTGTACGCTGCAGCTGCCGTGCACCTGGTAGGTGGTGTACGCTGCAGCTGCTGTGCATCTGGTAGATGGTGTACGCTGCAGCTGCCGTACATCTGGTAGATGGTGTACGCTGCAGCTGCCGTGCATCTGGTAGATGGTGTATGCTGCAGCTGCCGTGCACCTGGCGGGTGGTGTACGCTGCAGCTGCCGTGCATCTGGTAGATGGTGTACGCTGCAGCTGCCGTGTACCTGGTAGGTGGTGTACGCTGCAGCTGCCGTGCACCTGGTAGGTGGTGTACGCTGCAGCTGCCGTGCACCTGGTAGGTGGTGTGCGCTGCAGCTGCCGTGCACCTGGTAGGTGGTGTACGCTGCAGCTGCCGTGCACCTGGAAGGTGGTGTACGCTGCAGCTGCCGTGCACCTGGTAGGTGGTGTACGCTGCAGCTGCCGTGCACCTGGTAGGTGGTGTACGCTGCAGCTGCCGTGCACCTGGTAGGTGGTGAACGCTGCAGCTGCCGTGCATCTGGCAGGTGGTGAACGCTGCAGCTGCCGTGCATCTGGCAGGTGGTGTACGCTGCAGCTGCCGTGCACCTGGTAGGTGGTGTACGCTGCAGCTGCCGTGCACCTGGTAGGTGGTGTGCGCTGCAGCTGCCGTGCACCTGGTAGGTGGTGTACGCTGCAGCTGTGGTGTACAGGTGGTGGAGGGAGCAGATGGCACACCATCCACCACCTTAAGCAATCAAGCAGGCAGATTTGTTCTGGATGTATGGTAGCAAGCTCCTTGGATAGGAAATCTGCCACAGAAACAGACACTTGGTCCAATCCATCCATGCTGCCAATTATGCTGCACTTGAGTCTCCTCCTGTCTATCACCATGTAAATCTGGCCAGCATAACCCTCCACTTCCTTCTTCCTCATGCATATCTAGCTTCCCTTTTAAATTCACCTCTTTTGGTTGCTTCACCCATACCCTGCAGTCACGTTCCACATTCTAACCACTCACTGTAACGAAGTTTCTTCTGAGTTCCTGGTTTGATCTCTTGGTGCCTATCTTACGTTGATTGTCTTTAGTGTTCTTCATAAGTGCTGATGTTCCCCGTGTCCGCTGTATCAAAACCTTTCGTGGTTTTAAAGATTTCTATCACGGTTACTCCTCAGCCTTCGCTTTGCAGGAGATAAGACACCCAGGCTATTCCATCTAATGTTTCTTGCTCGTCCCTAATTGTTCTCAAGAAGGTGACACTGAGCTGCTGTCCCGATCTCTGCATTTCATGTGGTGGAGATACTCCCACGGAACTGGGAGAAGGAATGGCGATATATTTCCCGTCAGGATGGTTTGAGGCTTGGGGAACGTCCTCCACATTTCTAGTATCGTCCTTCTTAACTTATTTTTGCTCTGTCTCCAGTGCCGCTGTTTTTTTTTATAAGTTGGCAATCAGAATTGTAGGCACTGTTCCAGGCGTGATTTAAGTAAGGTTCAATACAAGTTCAGCATAACTTCAAATACTTGCAGCATAGAATGAGGCTTTCAGCCTGTTGAGATCGCATCAATGCTCTGCAGTTTAATGCAGAGAAGCATGAAGTGGTGCATTCTGATAGGAAGAACAAGGAGAGGCAATACAAAATAAAGGGCTGCAATTTGAAAATCGTTGCAGGAACAGAGAGACTTGGAGAGAGTATTTGTGCACAAATCGTTGAAGCTGGCAGAGCAGGTTTCCTGCCCAGCCCTTTCCTATAACCCTGCAAATGTTTCTGTCCGGGTGCTTATCCAACTCCCTTTTGAAAGTCACAATTGAATCTGCCTCCGCCATACTCTCATAAGGCTTTGCGATCTAGACCCTAGTCACGCACTGAGAATATACCTTTTGTATTGTTTCTCTATTATACAAACCCCATATACCTTTTGTATTGTTTCTCTATTATACAAACTCCATATACCTTTTGTATTGTTTCTCTATTATACAAACCCCATATACCTTTTGTATTGTTTCTCTATTATACAAACCCCAATCCCATATACCTTTTGTATTGTTTCTCTATTATACAAACCCCATATACCTTTTGTATTGTTTCTCTATTATACAAACCCCATATACCTTTTGTATTGTTTCTCTATTATACAAACCCCAATCCCATATACCTTTTGTATTGTTTCTCTATTATACAAACCCCATATACCTTTTGTATTGTTTCTCTATTATACAAACCCCATATACCTTTTGTATTGTTTCTCTATTATACAAACCCCAATCCCATATACCTTTTGTATTGTGTCTCTATTATACAAACCCCTCTGTTTCTTTTGTCAATCAGGTGCCCTCTAGTTCTCAATCCTTCTACCAATGGGGGACAATTTCTCCCCATCTATCCAGGCAAGATCCCTCTTGATTTTGAACACCTCTATCAAATCGCCTCTCGACCTTCTCTTCCCCAAGGAGAACAGTTTAACCAGTCTATCCATGTAACTGGAGCCCCACGTCCCTGGATTCATTCTCATAAATATTTTCCGCTCTCACTCTCCCAAGCCTTCACCTCATTCTGAAAATGTAGTCCCCAAAGTTGGACACAGCATTCAACTTGAGGTGTAACTAGTCTTTTTTGATAAATGTTCATTCATAACTTACTTACTTTTCTTTTGTTTCTCTATAATATATATATTATACAGACCCCCATCCCATATACCTTTTGTATTGTTTCTCTATTATACAAATCCCAATCCCATATACCTTTTGTATTGTGTGTCTATTATACAAACCTCATATACCTTTTGTATTGTGTCTCTATTATACAAACCTCATATACCTTTTGTATTGTTTCTCTATTATACAAACTCCATATACCTTTTGTATTGTTTCTCTATTATACAAACTCCATATACCTTTTGTATTGTTTCTCTATTATACAAACCCCATATACCTTTTGTATTGTTTCTCTATTATACAAACCCCATATACCTTTTGTATTGTTTCTCTATTATACAAACCCCAATCCCATATACCTTTTGTATTGTTTCTCTATTATACAAACCCCAATCCCATATACCTTTTGTATTGTGTCTCTATTATACAAACCCCAATCCCATATACCTTTTGTATTGTGTCTCTATTATACAAACCCCATATACCTTTTGTATTGTTTCTCTATTATACAAACCCCATATACCTTTTGTATTGTTTCTCTATAATACAAACCCCAATCCCATATACCTTTTGTATTGTGTCTCTATTATACAAACCCCATATACCTTTTGAATTGTTTCTCTATTATACAAACCCCAATCCCATATACCTTTTGTATTGTTTCTCTATAATACAAACCCCAATCCCATATACCTTTTGTATTGTGTCTCTATTATACAAACCCCATATGCCTTTTGTATTGTGTCTCTATTATACAAACCCCAATCCCATATACCTTTTGTATTGTGTCTCTATTATACAAACCCCATATACCTTTTGTATTGTTTCTCTATTATACAAACCCCAATCCCATATACTTTTTGTATTGTGTCTCTATTATACAGACCACATATACCTTTTCTATTGTTTCTCTATTATACAAACCCCACTCCCATAAACCTTTTGTATTGTATCTATTATACAAACTCCAATCCCATATACCTTTTGTATTGTGTCTCTATTATACAAACCCCAATCCCATATACCTTTTGTATTGTGTCTCTATTATACAAACCCCAATCCCATATACCTTTTGTATTGTGTCTCTATTATACAAACCCCATATGCCTTTTGAATTGTGTCTCTATTATACAAACCCCAATCCCATATACCTTTTGTATTGTGTCTCTATTATACAAACCCCATATACCTTTTGTATTGTTTCTCTATTATACAGACCACATATACCTTTTCTATTGTTTCTCTATTATACAAACCCCACTCCCATAAACCTTTTGTATTGTGTCTCTATTATACAAACCCCAATCCCATATACCTTTTGTATTGTGTCTCTATTATACAAACCCCAATCCCATATACCTTTTGTATTGTTTCTCTATTATACAAACCCCAATCCCATGTACCTTTTGTATTGTGTCTCTATTATACAAACCCCAATCCCATAAACCTTTTTAACCTCTTGCTCAACTTGCTCTGCTAGCTTTAATGATTTGTGTACATAAACCCCCCAAGTCTCTCTGTTCCTACAACCGTTTTCAAATTGCAGCCCTTTATTTTGTATTGCATCACCTCGTTCTTCCTACCAGAATTCTACATTAAATTTCATCTGCCAATCAGCTTGCCTGTGTCCTCTTGAACTCTATCACTCTCCTCCTCCTCCTCAGTTCACGATCCTTCCAAGTTCTGTGTCATCTGAAAATTTTGAAAATGTGCCCCCTGAAAACCCCAAAATTAAGAAAAACAGTGGTCCTGGTACTGACCCCTGGGGAATCCCACTGTATCCCTTCCTCCAATCTGCAAATCAGCCATTCAGGCAGCATCCTTTCCATGCTGCCTCTCTCCATTCCCTTCCATCAACTTCATCTTTGTGTCATGTGTCAAAGTGCCATTTAATAGGCATGTCAGCCAACACCTTTCAGATGTCTGTGTGTACCCACATCAACTGCATTGCCCTCATCAACTTCATCAAAAAACTCAACCTAGTTAATTGAACACTTTGCTTTTAACAAATACGTGTTGGCTTTCCTTAATAATCCACACTTGTCCAAGTGACTGTTTGCTTTGTCCCTAATTATCATTTCTAAAAGCTTTCCCTCCACTGAGGTTAAACTGACATCCCAACATACTTGACTGAACAAGGGACGTAGCGTTTGCAGTTCTCCAGTCCTCTGGCACCATCCTTGTATCTCACGAGGAACTAGAAGATTGTAGCCAGTGCTTCTGCAATTTCCTCCCTTACTTCTGCAGTATCGTTGTTTGCACCCCGCCTAGTCCTGGTGACTCCATCGTTAAGTGCAGCCTCCTAATCGATCCTCCTTCACTGACTTTGGCAGCATCACCCTCCTTGAAGAGTGCTTGTCTAATGTGCTCAGCTATGCTCTCTGCCTCCATTCTTGGGCCCCTTTTTGGCCCCTATTCATCCCCACCCTCACTACCTTTTACTATTTATATGCCTGAAGAAGAAACTTGGATTTGCTTTTAGGTTGGCTGCCAGTTTCATCACATACTCTCTTTGCCTCTCTCATTTCCTCTTTCACTTCACTTCTGATTATTAACCTGACACCTGTCATATTTTTTTAATTCTTCCTTTTCCCCCCTCTCGTCTCTGTTCATGCATGATGCATTTCCGTTTGGTTACCTGTCTCAGTTTGTACTTGATGTATTTCCATATGGTTACCTGAGCCTGCAGCTCACCAACCTTAACTATGCATTGAGCATTCACATACATCGCAGTAAACCTTCTTTAGACCTTATTACATACCCTATTTCTCTCACCCCACTTGTGTGACATGAATGTTACTTGCCACTATAACAGCCCAAGACTGAGCGTTGTCCAGGTCTTGCTGCGTGCTGGCACAGACTGCTTCAGGAGCTGAGGAATTGCAAATGGAACTGATCATGGTGCAGTCGTCAACGAACATCTCCACTCCTGTCCTTATGATGTTATAGTGGCTGAATTCTGGGTGCCAGTTTTCTGCCTGCAATCTTAAAAACAGACTAAAGGGTTCCATTTTGAAGGGCATGCAGACAGAGAGGCTTGGGTATCCCTTTAAAGGTGACCAGAGAAGTCGGTCAGGCTGTTTCTTTCCAAAAGAGCAAGCACTGGCTAGGATGTTGCCCCTGGCTGGTGAATCGAGAACCAGGGGACACAGACTCGGAATAAATGGCAGGCCATTTAGGACTGAGATGAGGAGGAAATTCCTCACTCAGAAGCTGGTGAACCGTTGGAACTCTCTACCCCACTGGAAGCTCAGTCATTGAGCATGTTCAAGACATATCGATAGATTTCTGAATACTAATGACATCAAGGGATATGGGGATAACGCCACTCGCCTGCCCTGAGGTCGATGATCAGCCATCATCTGTTTGAATGGTGGAGCAGGCTCGATGGGCCAAATGGCCTACTCCTCCTCCTGCTCCTACGTGGGATCGTTGGATATGATAAATAGAAGCACCGTTCACAAAAGCAGCTATGCGCATCCTCTACAAATCACTGGTCAACCAGCTGAAGTGTTGTGGCTAATTCTGAGCACCACACTTTACTCAAGGTGGCACCAAGATTTACTAGAGCAGCTTCAGGCATATGAGGGAAGGAGTTCGGGGACGAGGGCAGCCGGGCGTGGAGAAAGGTAAGGGTAAGGGGAGATTTATCGAAATCATGAAGCAATTTGATGGAGTCAGTCGGGGGAAACACTGTTTCCACCAGCTGGAGTATGGATAAACAAATGACAAGAGTTAAGAAAATCTGGAATGCACTGCCAGAGAAGTCAGTGGAAGCAATAGATTAAGTAATAAGTTTCAAAAGGGAATTGAATAAACACTTGAAATGGGGACTTTTTACATGGCTATGGGGCTAGATGGATGAGGGCAACGGGACTAATTGGATAGAGACTGTGGGCCGAATGGCTGCCTTTTGTGCTGATCTAAAAATGGTTCCTGCAACCTTTGTTTTATATCTATCTTCTCTCTCTCTCTCTCTCTCTCTTCCCTCACCCCCCCCCCCTCCAAACCCAGGCTGTACGGTTTCAAGATCCACCCCATGGCCTACCAACTCCAGCTCCAAGCCGCAAGCAACTTCAAGAGCCCTGTGAAGACTATTCGTTAACAGAATTGGCAACGTCTCCGAATGCCCACATACTACAGTGCGTCGGCAGGCGCAAGATATGCCACAAGGCTGTAGATGGTGTCCACTTTAACAAAAAGAAACTGCTTTCTTGCCCTCCACGCCCCCCCCCCCCCCAACACTTCCCCTTAAAACTTATACTTTTTTTTGTGTCGAGTTTTTGCACCCGAGCCCCTTGTGTCCCATTTACAGAGTCTTGAACTGAAGTTGGTGCCAATGGATTTCTTCCAGTGGAAAAATACTTAAAAACATTTTGTCAAAAAAGTGTGTCAGCCGGAGTAGTTATTTTCATTTCAAACTGAAAGCTGCGTCTTTCCGGCCCGCACTTGTGGGCGGTTTCGAATGGCCTCGAGGCTTGTGTCTTGTTTCCCACCCCCTCCTCCTCTTCCTCCCCCTCCTCCCCCCACCCCACCCCCCCCGAGGCATTGTTGTCATTGGGATCTCACTGGAGTGTGACGGTGCAAAGGAAACTTCACCACTCCATTGGCGAATCACCCAGCGGGTACAGTTCAGACATCAGGGATGTCTGGAATGAAGCCTTTTGAACTGTCCATTACCAGGGTGTAGGATTGGTGCTTACGGCACTGCTGTCTCTGTTGGTAGGGTTTGGGGGGGGGTGGGGTTGGTGGCAATTTAAATTGATGAATTAAAGGCATCACAGGTGAAGTGTTTCACAGCGTTTTATGGTGCAGTCGTTAAACTGCCATTTTTCTATAACTGTAGGTACCAATGCCAAATTACCCAAGTGACGCAACTGTTTAGGGGGAGAGGTGGGTGGGAGTTGAGGTCATAGCCTTTTGAGTGTAAGTTGTATTTTCTGGGCTGCACTTTTGCAGCCTCAAAGTTGCTCGATGCCATTCTTTACTGTATAAACTATAAAATACAGCATGTACTTGTGGTGGTGGCAGATAATTTTGAAGAAATCCTGATCATTCACTTCAGAAGCAGAGCCCCATCCTGTCATCGATGAGTGACTGTAATTTTATTCATCACCTAGCCAGGAGTGAACGGGTGTTTGATTCCGTTATTCATTTTGTCCCTTTGTCTACTCCAGGTAAGTTGAGGTCATTCGCTGTATTGTATGTATTGTATAAAGGATGTCGACTTGGTTAAAGCTGCCTGTGTTATGTTTTTAAAAAAAAAACATGTTGAATTGGTTTAGGGATTGTTACTAATGTTTATTTCTGAATAAACACAGAATTGAAGAAATGCCGAATTTCAATGTACTATTCCTGTTCAGATATTGGCCCTGCAATGTAGTAAAATGACCCAGGGAGGTTCACAAAAATCTCACACCAAACCACTTAAGTATGAGGATAGGTGACCGAAAGCAGAGTCAGAGCTTTTAAGGGGCATCTTAAAGTGAAAGAAGGGTGGAGGGGTTTATGGAGAGTTTCCCACCTAGCCAGCTGAAGGCATGGCTCCCAATGGTGGAGTGAGGAAATGGGGGATGTGCAGTTTACAACAGGGAAGACTGATTTGTGACAGAAGTAACATTTGTAGTCAGGGCACGCACTGCACAAGATTCTAGTTGAAATGGAATGTTTTTCTGAATCTTTAAGAGAAAGATTTGCAGACTTGCATTCGCTGCTGTAACGTAGGAAATCCAGCAGTCAATTTGTGTACAGCACGCTCCCACAAACAGCAATGTGATAATGACCAGGTAATCTGTTGCTGTGGTGTTGAGTGTTAAATATTGGCTAAGTCGCTGGGGATAACCTGCCTGATCTTTGAAATAGTGCCACAGAGTCTTTTACATCCACCTGGGTAGGCAGTTTTGGTTCGATGTCTCCTTCCAGATAAATGTGAGGTTGTACAGTTTGGTCGGAAGAAAATGGACATCATTTTAGGACTTGGGTGATGTGCATCTAGATGGGAAAGAGGAGCAAAGGGATCTTTGACTACAGGCACTCCGATCAGTAAAAGCTGCACCATACGCTAGCAGCCGTAAGCAAAGCAAGCCAAGCACTAGACTTTATTTCTACAGGGATAGAATTGACAAGTAGGTAAGTTATGTTAAACTTCTACTAAACCTTTAGAGCACACTTGGAGTATTATGTACAGATTTGGTCACCATATTATAAAAAGGATATAGAGGCACTGGAAAGGGAGCAGCAAAGGTTTACAAGTTTAATACCTGAAATGTGTGGGTGTTGTTACGACTGAGATGGGAGGTGTGCACTGTCTGTATCTAGTTCGACTACTCCGCAGGTCACAACATAGAGCTAACTGGAAAATCTTTTAAATATACAGCCAATATATGCTTTACCTATCAATCTCCGAATGACCACTCAATGCCCAGATTTCACTAGTTTATTATAAAACCAGACTTGTCAAGTACAAAGGCAAAGCTTATTAACATACAGTATGAAGTATGAAAGTACAATGATTACTCATTCGAAATCTTCTAACTCACACACACACACACCAAAAATAAATTGGAGGAATTCTGCCAATAGGTTAAAAGTCAATGGTTGAGGGAAAAGGATAGATGATGGAGCCCTTGAAATGGTGCCCAGGTTATACAGCTGGCTTCTCAGCATAGGTCTCTGAAACAATCAGTGACTCTTGTGCTACTTTCCAGACACTCAAGCTTGCAGACAGTCGATAGCAGAACGTAGAGCAACTTTGGAGCAAATTCCATTCACTCTCAGCTTTGGGCTGGGCCTGGAATTTGAGCTGTCACCATCTTCACCCCAGCAGTTGACCCTTCTTGTTTCCTCCCCAAAGCAAAACCAGCCAACCAGCTTATTAACTTTGCTTCCAATCTCCACTCCTCCATCATTTTCACGTGGTCCATCTCTGACACTTCCCTTCCCTTCCTTGACCTCTCTGTCTCAATCTCTGGTGATAGACTGTCCACCAATATCCATTACAAACCCACCGACTCCCACAGCTACCTCGACTACAGCTCCTCACACCCCACTTCCTGTAAGGACTCCATCCCGTTCTCCCAGTTCCTTCGCCTCCGTCGCATCCGTTCCGATGATGCTACCTTCAAAAACGGTTCCTCTGACATGTCCTCCTTCTTCCTTAACTGAGGTTTTCCACCCACGGTCGTTGACAGGGCCCTCAACCGTGTCCGGCCCATCTCCCGCGCATCCGCCCTCACGCCTTCTCCTCCCTCCCAGAAACATGATAGGGTCCCCCTTGTCCTCACTTATCACCCCACCAGCCTCCACATTCAAAGGATCATCCTCCGCCATTTCCGCCAACTCCAGCATGATGCCACCACCAAACACATCTTCCCTTCACCCCCCTTATCGGCATTCCGTAGGGATCGCTCCCTCCGGGACACCCTGGTCCACTCCTCATCACCCCCTACTCCTCAACCCCCTCCTATGGCACCACCCCATGCCCACGCAAAAGATGTAACACCTGCCCCTTCACTTCCTCTCTCCTCACCGTCCAAGGGCCCAAACACTCCTTTCAAGTGAAGCAGCATTTCACTTGCATTTCCCCCAACTTAGTCTACTGCATTTGTTGCTCCCAATGTGGTCTCCTCTACATTGGAGAGACCAAATGTAAACTGGGCGACCGCTTTGCAGAACACCTGCGGTCTGTCCGCAAGAATGACCCAAACCTCCCTGTCGCTTGCCATTTTAACACTCCACCCTGCTCTCTTGCCCACATGTCTGTCCTTGGCTTGCTGCATTGTTCCAGTGAAGCCCAACGCAAACTGGAGGAACAACACCTCATCTTCCGACTAGGCACCTTACAGCCTTCCGGACTGAATATTGAATTCAACAACTTTAGGTCGTGAGCTCCCTCCCCCATCCCCACCCCCTTTCTGTTTCCCCCTTTTTTTAAAAAAATCTTTTATGCTCCCTCCACCCCCACTAGAGCTGTACCTTGAGTGCCCTACCATCCATTCTTAATTAGCACATTCGTTTAGACAATATCACCAACTTTAACTTTAACACCTATGTGTTCTATTGTACCATTGTCGCTGACATCTTTTGATGATCTGCTTCTATCACTGCTTGTTTGTCCACACAACCACACACCCCCCCACCTCTCTCTCTCTCTATCTCTCCGCCCCCCACACACACACACACCTTAAACCAGCTTATATTTCAACTCTTTCTTGGACTCGAAATCAAGTTCTGTCGAAGGGTCATGAGGACTCGAAACGTCAACTCTTTTCTTCTCCGCCGATGCTGCCAGACCTGCTGAGTTTTTCCAGGTAATTCTGTTTTTGTTTTGGATTTCCAGCATCCGCAGTTTTTTTGTTTTTAGCTTTCAAATCCTGTCTTCTAGGCACAGTTCCCCCACCCCCCCCTGCAAAGCAATAAACCACCATGTGACCCTTTTGTAAACAGTGCACCAGGGTCAAGAGGTTTCCAGCCTCTTTAAAACTGCTTAACTACTTTTCCAGGAAGAGCAGCAACCAGAGTCCTTGCCTTAACCTTTTAAGGAATAGTGTCTTTTAAAAGAACACAGAATGTTCTTAGTCCTTGAAGATGAACCATTTTCTGTGGTTAAAGTGTTTCTGACACTCCCTGCTTTGAGGGAATAAAGTACCATGTGTTGTATTAGAGTGTGAAAAGATCCATAAACAAAAATACCAAAACACAAGTGCGTACATTTCTTTTCACTTTTTATGCAAAACTAATAGTTACTCTCTTTCATTTTGGCCTTTAGACAATGTGAAACAAAGCTTAAATTCTAGACAAAGCATCAGCAATTCTGTTGTTTTTCCCTGCAATGTGGACAGTCTTTAAATAATAAGGCTGTAATAATAAACTCCATCGAAGTAGTCTGGCATTCTGGTTTTTAAACTTTTCCACAAAGGCCATGGGGTTGTGATCAGTGCACACCAGTGTCTCCCTGTAACCATAGTAGACATGCATGTCTAAGTGTTTAAGAGCTAATAGCAAACCCAGGGTTTCCATCTCCACTGTAGAGTATGTTTTTTGTTTTGTCAATGTAGCTTTTTGAAACAGTATCCCACTGGCTTTTCAATGCCCGGTTCATCATCTTGTAACAGGACTGCATCTACCCCCTCAGCCACTAGCATCAATTGCTATTTTAAAGGGTTTAGTGAAATTTGGAGCAGCCAACACTGGCTCCTTGATCAAAATTGCTTTCAGCCTTTTTAAAAAATGCTTAGCACTCTCTCTTTCCCCCGCCCCCATCCCCCACCATTCACACTACCTTGGCTTTCTCCTGTAGCAAGTGTGTCACCGGAGCAGCTATAGTACTGAAATTTGGTACAAAACCCACACGTCTCCAAAAAACCTCATGATCTCCCGCTTAGTCTTAGAGGCAGGGAGTTCCACCAATGCCAGTACTTTTGCTGTACTTGGCAGCACTTGTCCTTGCCCTACTATATATCCTAGATGAGTTACTCGTGCTTTCATGAATTCACTTTTGGCATGTTTATTACCAAGTCAACTGACTGTAGTTTTCTAAAATGACTTCTAATTGTTTCAAGTGATCCTTCCAAGCGTCACTGTATATCAGTACATCATCAAGGTAAACCCCACAGTTCGGAAGACTGACTTTAGTCAGTTCATTAGTCTCTGAGCAGTTGCTGGGCTGTTTTTGTTTTAGCCAAAATGTCATCACGCAGCATTGGAAAAGACCACCTGGTGTGACAAAGATTGATATTTCTTTAGCTTGGGGTGTTAAAGGAACCTGCCAATATCCCTTCAGCAATTCTATTTTGGTAAGAAACGTGGCATTGTCTCCCAAGTGAGGAATTAGGTAGGAAGTTGCTTTGGTCATTGCATTGACTTGTCTGGTGGTCTACAGAACCCGGTCAAACCATCTGGTTTAGACACTAACAACTGGGGAACTTCAGCTGCTTTGGCTGGGTTCAATGAGGTGATTTTCCAACATGCACTGGATCCCTGCTTTCACCTGAGCCTATTTCTCTGGCCCTAAGTGGCAAGGATGCTGTTTTATAGAAGAGGATTCTTCTAATTCCTCATTATGTCTGGCTAAGGTTGTACATCCTGGTTTGTCTCATTTAAATGCCAAGAGAAGCCTTGTTAGGTGTTCTTGCTCGGCACCTGAATACGAAAGCTGTCCAGTCTCCCTAATAGCTCAGTGTAGCTAGCTGGATAGTGGGAGGTTCAATCTGAGAATTGTCTCGGCTTTCTTCTGCCTCATCCTCACTCTCTGTCCTCACTACTTGTTACACCCGTACTTTGCTTATCCACCTCCCGGCAGTGATATTGCTTCAACATATTGATGTGACATAGCTGATTCTTTTTTTCCCCCTGCGATCTGAGGTATCAATCAAGCAACTAACTGTGCCACTCCTTTTGACTACTTTATATGGATCACTGAACTGTGCTTTTAACGATTCATCCTGTAAAGGCAGTAATACTAACACACCATCCATCCCCAGTTGAAAAGTTCGGGTCTTGGTATTTGTCTACCTGTCTCTTCATGGTGGTTTGGGAAGCTTTAAGGTGTCCCTGAGCCACTTTGTGAGCTGCTGTCTGAACCCAAATACATAATCTACCATGGAATATTCATCCCTCGATTCTTAAGAACTTTTCTTCGATAAGTTTCAGAGCGCCTCTCGCCTCATGTCAGCTAACTCAACAGGTAGATTCATTAGGTGCATCCCTAGTGGGCAACAAAAGAAACTCGTTTATTAAAACCCTCCTAACGTTCTGATACAAGAGCTCAAAACTGGTGTAAATGACACTGCACAACATTTAATTGGTTAGCCCGATTTTAAACCCCCGCACCCCCCCCCCCCCATGATTTAACCTCAGCTTCCCATAAACCCACAATTTATTAAAAAAACCTCTAGAGAAAAACCGCAGGCAAAACGCCACATTTCTGTCCAAAAGTTTCCACAATACAATACAACCCACTCAAAATTAGGTTGTTAGCCTTAAATTACCTTTTAAACCTCATTCCCCAATCACCCTCAGATTTGACTGATAACAGCTCCCCACGTGGCTGGGCCTTCCAGCGAATGTTGTAGAGCTGTGAGTCAGGTTGACCATTCCTGACCCCACCCCCCCGCCTCTCCTTGACTGCAATCCAAACCCTTCAAGCCGATCTCACCACGATACGGCTGAAAACACTTACAATGCCTAACACTGTCCTGGGTTGAATGGCCTGAGTCGAGGTGACCAGCCCTGACCACCACACCCCCCACCCCCCCCAACACACACACACCTCCTGACTACAGCGCTGGACCCTTTTACCTTGCCCTTTTATAATGATCCTTATCTAAAATATCAAAACTCATTTCCTGAAGGCATTCTACTGAATGATGAACATGTTTCCTGAAGTCATCCTGCCGGATGGTCAGTGCTTAGCACCCTTTAATCTCTCTAACCTGTTACATGCCTCTGGTCCAGACAGACCCATTCATCGCTGATGTTGTTTCCACGACCAAAACAGTGGACCCCATTCAGATGAGGCACCTCTGGCCCCCGGCCTGATATGCACGTAACAGGTTCCTGCCCTGCTTGGCCATAGTTGATGTTGTTTGTATCATATCAAGTGTTTTGGGCCATTTGTTACAATGGTGTTCCCAACTTCTTAACTGAGTTGTCTGATGGTACCTTGTGTCACTGTTGTGATAATATCCCAGTGTCCTCGCGTAGTATCGGTTTTACTTCGATATTGGAATGCTTGGAGAATGAACCCCGACAGTGTAGCCTGGCTCTGTTTCTCCTGTTGAGGTTTGGCCTGTTTATTTGCAGGACTTGTGTCGGTGGGTTTTGGGGCTTTTATATTTCATAAAGTCCAGTTGGAGGGGATTCCTATCTTACAGGAGTGCACTGTTTGTCTCTAGTTCCACCACTCCATAGGTCACAACATATATTTAAAGGATTTCCCCGGTTAACTATATCGCCAAATATGCGCTTCACCTATGAATCTCAATATCAGACACAACCACTTCTGGTAGTCCATTAACTGCAATATTTTGAAGTAGCTTCTCAATTATAGCAGAAGACGTTGGTGACTTTACCTAATATAGGTCCATCCATATTTGAGTGGGTATCTACAATCAACAGAATCATTGTCCCCATGAAAGGTCACACATGATCAATATTTAATCGTACCTATGGCCTTCCAGGCCACTCCCAAGGATGTAACGGAGCTGTTGAAGGTAACTTTTGCAATTGCTGACACTGCACACAATTCTTATAAGAACATAAGAAGTAGGAACAGGAGTAGACCATTCGGCCCCTCGAGCCTGCTCCATCATTCAATAAGATCATGGCCGATCATCCGGTGTTTTGATTTCCACATTCCCATCTAATCCCGGTAACCTTTGGTTCCCTTGCCTAACAAGAATTAGCTATGCCTTAAAAAAAAATTCAATAACCCCACCTCCACCACCACCTCAGGCAGAGAGTTCCAAAGGCGCACAACCTCCTGACAGAAAAAAGTTCTCATCTCTGTCCTAAAAGGGCAACCCCTAATTTTAAAACCGTGCCCCCTGGTTCTGGACTCACCCACAAGAGGAAACATCCTTTCCACATCCACCTTGTCAAGGCCGTTCAGGATCTTATAGACTTCAATCAAATCACCCCTCACCCTTCTAAACTTTATTTATTCATTCATCGGATGTGGGCTTCTCTGGCTGGGCCAGCATTTATTGCCTAGCCCTTGTTGTCCTTGAGAAGGTGGTGGTGAGCTGCCTTCTTGAACCACTGCAGTCCATGCGGTGTAGACAGTGCTGTTAGGGAGGGAGTTCTGGGATTTTGTCCATGTGGTGTAGGTACACCCACAGTGCTGTTAGGGAGGGAGTTCCAGGATTTTGTCCATGTGGTGTAGACAGTGCTGTTAGGGAGGGAGTTCTGGGATCTTGTCCATGTGGTGTAGGTACACCCACAGTGCTGTTAGGGAGGGAGTTCCAGGATTTTGTCCGTGTGGTGTAGGTACACCCACAGTGCTGTTAGGGAGGGAGTTCCAGGATTTTGTCCATGTGGTGTAGGTACACCCACAGTGCTATTAGGGAGGGAGTTCCAGGATTTTGTCCATGTGGTGTAGGCACACCCACAGTGCTGTGAGGGAGGGAGTTCCAGGATTTTGTCCCTGTGGTGTAGGCACACCCACAGTGCTATTAGGGAGTGAGTTCCAGGATTTTGTCCGTGTGGTGTAGGTACACCCACAGTGCTGTTAGGGAGGGAGTTCCAGGATTTTGTCCGTGTGGTGTAGGTACACCCACAGTGCTATTAGGGAGGGAGTTCCAGGATTTTGTCCATGTGGTGTAGGCACACCCACAGTGCTGTTAGGGAGGGAGTTCCAGGATTTTGTCCGTGTGGTGTAGGTACACCCACAGTGCTGTTAGGGAGGGAGTTCCAGGATTTTGTCCATGTGGTGTAGGTACACCCACAGTGCTGTTAGGGAGGGAGTTCCAGGATTTTGTCCATGTGGTGTAGGTACACCCACAGTGCTGTTAGGGAGGGAGTTCCAGGATTTTGTCCATGTGGTGTAGGTACACCCACAGTGCTGTTAGGGAGGGAGTTCCAGGACTTTGACCCGGCGACAGTGAAGGAACGGCGATATATTTCCAAGTCAGGATGGGGAGTGGCTTGGAGGGGAACTTCCAGGCTATGTTGAAAGTTGGTTTCTTCTACCCTCACTTTTTCCTCCTTTCTCCTTGTTGCTGATTTGTTGGGTCTCCACTTTATCCTTGTATAATCCTCATACTCGCCGCCAGTTTGATGTGATGCAGTCGCCAGTTTATGGTGACTTGTGCATCACTCTTGCACACTTGCTGCAGGGTGACCGAGTTGGTACTTTAGAGTTTTCTGCAGGCACTTCTTAGGTGGAGCGTATTCTGTTTATTTACAAGGTGCTCAGCAGCTACATGTGATCTTCTGTTATAACATCCTCCTTAAAGGCATATTACACATTAGATAAAACCATAGTTACCACAACCCCTCTTCATCTTATCCTATCAACACATCCTTATATTTATTTCTCCATTATATGTTTATCAAAGTTTCCTTTAAATATGAACAGTCGGCCACTTAAGCCTGATCAATGGCAGAATTAGCTTCATGCTGATCTGTAACTGAACTCTAAATACCTGCCTTTGCCCTTTAACCTTAATGCCTTTGGCTAACAAAAATTTATCAATCTCAGATTTAAAATTAGCAATTGATCCAGCATCAAATAGTCTGCAAGAGAATTCCAAGCTTCCACCACCCTTTGCATGTAGAAGCGTTTCTAAATTTGACTCCTGAAAGAGCTGGCTCTAGTGGACTCTGCCCCCTGTCCTAAACTCCCCAACCAGTGGAAATAATTTCTCTCTATCAGCCCTCCCTGTTCCTCTTTTAATATATTAAACTTTGATCAAATCGCATCTTAATCTTCTAACTTCCTGCAAATGCAACCATAACTTGTGTAATCTCCTCTCCATAATTTAACTCTTGAAGTTCAGATATCATTCTGCTAAACTGGCGCTATAACACATATCCTGAGGAGGTCTTGACAGGGTGGATGAGGAAAGGATGTTTCCTCTTCTGGGTGAATCCAGGACTATGGGGCCACTGTTTAAAAATAAGGGGTCGCCGATTCAAAACAGATCAGGAGGAATGCTTTCTCTCCGAGGGTCGTGAGTTTTTGGAAAGCTTGCTTGCATTGCCTTTTGAGGAAGAGAGTCCTTGAATAATCTTAAGGCAGAGCTAGATAGATTCTTGATCCGCAAGGGGGTCAAAGGCTTTCGGGTGTCGGCAGGAGGTTACAATCAGGTCAGCCAGGATATTCTTGAATGGTGGAGCAGGCTCGAGGGGCTGAGTGACCTACTGTTAGTTCATGTGTTCATATGCTAGACTCATTCCAAGGCCATATATCCTTCCTAAGGTGCAGTGCCCAGAGCTGCTCAAGTACTCTGTAGTCTGTGGTATGGTCTGACTTGGGCTTTGTGTAGCTAAAGCTTGGCTTTTACCCCCTTGTATTCTATTCCTCTAGATAGGAAGACCAGCTGTTTTGATCATTCCCTGGGCCTGTTGCACATTTTAATGATCTGTGTCCCTAGACCCCTCTCTTTGTGTCACCACTCTTTTTAGTTTTCGCCATGTGGTGAGTTCCTTTTTAGATCCAAAGTAGGTAACCTCACACCTGCCCACGTTGAAATCCATGTGCCGCATTTTCACTTTTTAAAAAAAAAAAATTCACCATGAGATGGTGTGCAACAAAACATTTCGAGTTTTATACTGTGAAACTAACTGGGAGTGTTTCACTTATTCTTTCGTGGAATGTGGGCATCGCTGGCAAGGCCAGAATTCATTGCCCATCCCTAGTTGCCCTTGAGAAGGTGGTGGTGAGCTGCCTTCTTGAACCGCTGCAGTGCATGTAGTGTAGGTACACCCACAGTGCTGTTAGGGGGGGAGTTCCAGCGACAGTGAAGGAACAGCAATATATTTCCAAGTCAGGATGGTCTATGGCTTAGAGGAGAACTGCTGCCCTTGTCCCTCTAGATGGTAGTGGTCGTGGGTTTGGAAAGTATTGTCTAAAGAGCCTTGGTGAATTCCTGCAGTGCATCTTGTAGGTGGTACACACTGTTGCCGCTGTGCGTCGGGGTGGAGGGAGTGAATGTGGATGTGCTGCCAATCAAGCAGGGCTGCTTTAAACCTGGATGGTGTTGAGCTTCTTGAGTGTTGTGGGAGCTGCACTCATCCAGGCAACTGGGGAGTATTCCATCAAACTCCTGACTTGTGCCTTGTAGATGGTGGACAGGCTTTGGGGAGTCAGGAGGTGAGTTACTCGCTGCAGGATTCCCAGCCTCTGACCTGCTCTTGTAGCCACAGTATTTATATGGCTGGTCCAGTTCAGTTACTGGTCAATGGTACCCCCCAGGATGTTGATAGTGGGGAATTCAGTGATGGGAATATCATTGAATGTCAATGGGAGATGGTTGGATTCTCTCTTGTTGGAGATGGCCATTGTCTGACACTTGTGTGGCGCAAATGTTACTTTATCAATATCTCTTTCTGATGTTATGCTTCAGTCTACACTGCTTACAATGCTGCCCATCTGTGTGTCATTGGCAAACTTGGATATGTGGCTTTCCATCCCATCACCTAAATTGTTAATAAATGCAGTGAATAGTTAAGGCTCCAACACAGATCAGAATGACAGGATTGTTACAGCACAGAAGGAGGCCATTCAGCTCATTGTGCCTGGTCTCTGAAATGAGCATTTCACCTCGTGCCATTTCCCCCACCTTCTCCCCATAACCGTGCACACTCTTCCTTTTCAGGTAACAATCTAATTCCCTTTTGAATGTCTCAGTTGAACCTGCCTCCACAATACACTCAGGCAGTGCATTCCACACCCTAACCACTCGCTGTGTGAAAAGTTTTTCTCTCGTTTTGCTTTTGTTGCATTTACCAATTACCTTAAATCTGGTTCTCGCTCCTTCCACCAATGGGAACAGTTTCTCTCTACCATGCCCAAATCCCTCATGATTTTGAAAACCCCTATCAAATTTCCTCTCAACCTTCTCTTCTCCAAGGAAAAGAGTCCCAACTTCTTCAATCTATCTTCATAACTGAAGTTCCTCATCCCTGGAACCATTCTCGTGAATCTTTTCTGCACTCTCTCCAATGTCTTCACATCCTTCCTAAAGTCTGGCTCCCAGAACTGGATGCAACTCGAGCTGAGGCCAAACTAGTGACTTACACAATTTCAATGTAACCTCCCTCCTCTTGTTCTCTTTGCCCCTAATAATAAAACCCAGGATGCTACATGCTTTATTAAATACTCTCTCAACCTGTCCTGCCACCTTCAATGACTTATGCACATATACACCCAAGTTCCTCTGCTCTAACACCCCCTGTTGAGTTGTACACTTAAGTTTGTACTGTCTCTCCATGTTCTCCCTACCAAAATGTATCACCTCACACTTCTCGCCATCAGACTTGTGGGGCATCACTACTGACCACCTGAAAATGACAATGTCTGCTTAATATCCTTGCTTTCCATTTCCTACCAACTCAGCCAGTTTCCTAACCAGGTCAGTCAATTGTCTAATAAAAGTAGAAAACACTGGAACTGTTCAGTAGGTCTGCAGTGCATCTATCGAGAAACAGGGTTAACGTTTCAAGTCTGTGACCTTTTTTTTTATCAGAAGTGGAATGTAATAGGAGTTGAGTGAGTGAACAGAGGTTGATGGGAACAAGAAGCCAGGTCTGTAATAGGGCACAGGGCAGGAGACATTAAATAGCGAAAGGATTGATGGTGCATGGCCAAAGGGACTGGTATTGGAACAAGCAACGAAACAAAAGATGTGTCCAGAAGAGGTGTGAATGGCAGAATGCTGGGTAAATGCCATCTGAAAGCAAATCAGAAGAGAGAAACAAGATAAAAACAAACAGATGAAGAGAAAGGAAACAAAAATTGAGGCAAATGTTATGGTCTAAAATTGTTGAACTCAATATTGAGGCCAGAATGCTGTAAAGTGTGCAGTTGAAGGACGAGGTGCTGCTGGAGCTTGTTTAAATCCCAGAGGGAAACTTGAACAACTGCCATATATGTAACTAAATTAAACATTAATTTAACAACAAATTGGACACATACACATGTCTACAAATTACCACCGTAATAACTTTTAAATAAATCCCCAAATTAATCACTCCCGGGTTAATCTTCATCAAGGCAACAATAACCCATAGGCTTAAACAGACACAAGGCAAAACACATTTGACCTTACAAATTCGAAATGAGGTTCCTTTTCAGACACACAGGCTACAAGCTCATAGACTGGTTAGATCATGAATGCCTCTGACCTGCAGACAAACTCCTTTCTGTTTAGACCCAGTTTTCCCTTTGAATGTAAATTTTCCATTGTATCCTAGGCTTTCAATGTCACATCTTCTAACAATGTTCCTTTCATTCCACCAATTGTATTAGTAATATAAATACATTGCTTGGCATCTCCTAGCTAGGTGCAAGATTTGAATGCCTTATTCAACAATTGCAAATGTAAACTTTACCTTTTCCTCCTTATGTTTATCTAATTAACATGTCAAACTACTGTACATTAAAGCAACCAGACTAGTTGGCTTTAATCCAATTAAGTCACACATAGATACACACATAGGGGCACACCCTACTACACGCCCAATTTAAAAATAATTTCCAATAACATTATACACAATATCTCTTTATGAGTTGACATGCAGGGTGTACATACCATGTAAGAAAAGGTCAAAGCTTTTCGCGAGGCACCTGAACAGAGAAACACAACAGAACCAAAGGCCTTCTTAGGCAAGATAAACTACCATGGCCAGTTCCTCCCCAATCTATCAACCATTCCGGCTCCATTATATGCATTGCTTAGGAAAAACTGTAAATGGATTTGGCAAGCTCTGCACCAGGATGCATTTCTGAAGGTAAAGCAATCGTTAAGATCGTTGGCCCTACTTTGAGCCAAAGAAAGAGTTGATTTTAACCTGTGACATGTCCCCTTATGGAGTAGGGGCTGTACTTTCACACGAATGGTGGATGGTACCGAATGACCCATTGGTTATACATCTCGCACACCTACCCAGCTGGAACTTGACTCATAAGAGCATCAGAAATAGGAGCAGGAGTAGGCCATTTGGCCCCTCGAGTCCACTCTGTCCTTTAATACTTTCCCGCCTGCACCCCACCATTACCCTTGACTCCCTTTTCATTCAAAAATCTGTCTAACTCGGCCTTGAACGTATTCAATGACCCAGCCCCCACTGCTCTCTGGGGAAGGGGTTAATGGTGCTCTGAGAGAAGAAATTCCTCCTCATTAGGTCTTACCCCCTTATTCTGAAACAGTGCCCCCAGGTTCTAGATTCCTCCACGAGGGGGAAACGTCCTCTTATCACCCACCCTGTCAAGACGCCTCAGGATCTTTTATGTTTCAATAAGATCACCTCTCATTTTTCACACCTCCAATGAGTATAGGTCCAACCTGCTCAACCTTTCCTCATAAGACAAACCCTCTTCATCCCAGGAAGCAGCCTGATGAACCTTCTCTGAACTGCCTCCAATGCAAGTGTATCCTTCTGTACGTTAAAAAGCCCTAAATTCTACACAATCCCCCAGGTGCCGTCTCGCTAACACCCTGTTCAGTTGTGGCAAGACTCCCTTGTAATAAAGGCCAATATCCTCTTTACTAATTGCTTGCTGTACCTTGCTAAAAAAAAAATTATTTTATGTTCTCATCATCCCTAACAATTAGCTCAACGTCAGCTGCAGACGGATCATACTTCACTTTAAATGTGTGTATTTTTCTTAAACGGAGCCCCGTTCATTCCCCAGAAAACAATCCAGTTGAACCGTGCATGTTATCTCAATAGTCTTTCTGCGATTAGGGCAAATCCTTAGCAACTGAGCAACTTCATAGTTTTGCATCCAAAATGACCTTGACCCTGATCCGCAGTAAACTTTCACCTCGACACTTTGCACTGCAACTTTCTTTGACCCCCCCCCCGCCTGCATCCGCTCAGCCACCAGCGATGCACCGGAGAGAGAGGCTCTTATCACAAACTCTATTACCTAACCACTGGCGCACCCCTCTCCCCGGCAACTGACTTGGGACGAAACCGGACTGTTTGCAGCCTTGGTATTGCATTTGACCCTGTGATGAGCTTCCCAGCCATATTCCCGCTGTCATGAAGACTGTGTTTCCACCTCCATAACATTACCCAACTCCACCTCTCCTGCAGCTCACCTGCTGCTGTCACCCTCATCCATCCCTTTGTTACCTCCAGGCTTAATTTCTCCAACACATTCCTGGCTGGCCCTTCCACGGGTTTACCCTCAGATGAAAGCCTAATATTGAGGATGCTGGAAACCTGAAATAGAAACAAAAAATGCTGGAAAAACTCAGCAGGTCTGGCAGCATCTGTGGAGAGGAATACAGAGTTAACATTTCGAGTCCGTAAGTCTTCTTCAGAGCTCTGGTGAGTTTTTCCAGCATTTTTTGTTTTACCCCCCACCTCAACCTTAAGCTCACCCAAAACTCTGCTGCCCATGTCTGAACTCATACCAAGTCTCATTCACCTATCACGCCTATGCTTGTTGACCTATGTAGGCTCCTGGTCAAGCAATGCCTCCATTTTTAAATTCTCACCCCCTCATCCTCGTGCTACAATTATTCCATGGCCTCGCCCTTCGCTATCCCTGTAAGCTCTGACACGACCTTAGTCTTGGGCTTGAGATCCTGGTCCTCAAATTCTCTTTCCCTCAGTCGGTCAAAGGCTGAATCAGCACATTGGAGGTGATGGTGAATTTCCCTGTCTACGTCTACCTTCATCGAGAGGAGGCTCCCAGGCTACAGAAAGTGGTCTTCATTTTTCAGGATCTCACCATTGATCTTAATCGATGCAGGAAGGTATTTTGCTGTGGGAGCTGCTCCTGTAAGACGAACATAGTTTTCCGGGTGTTTCGTGAAAGGCCCATTTTCTCGTTACCTTTGGAAAAGGAGCTGACAATGACCTGGGGCGAACACACACAAGCATCATCTGCGCACAGAAGATCTACGACTGAGGCTGGAGTTTCGAGTCCTCTGAAGAAGGGTCATACGGACTCGAAACATTAACTCCGTTTCTCTCTCCGCAAGTGTGGGAAGGCCTGTTGAGTTTTTTCCACGTTTTCAGTGTGATTTGGACAAGCTGAGTGGGAAAATGCACGGCAGATACAGTATAACGTGGATAAATGTGAGGTTATCCACTTTAGTAGCAAAAACAGGAAGGCAGATTATTATGTGAATGGCTATAAATTGAGAGAGGGGAATGTGCACCGAGACCTGGATGTCCTTGTACACCAGTTGCTGAAGGTAAACATGCAGGTACAGCAGGCGGTAAAGAAGGCAAATGGTATGTTGGCCTTCATAGCCAGAGGATTCGAGTACAGGAGCAGGGATGTCTTGCTGCAATTGTACAGGGCCTTGGTGAGACCACACCTGGAATATTGTGTACAGTTTTGGTCTCCTTATCTGAGGAAGGATGTACTTGCTAGAGAGGGAGTGCAGTGAAGGTTTACCAGACTGATTCCTGGGATGGTGGGACTGACATATGAGGAGAGATTGAGTCAGTTAGGATTATATTTGCTGGAGTTCAGAAGAATGAGGGGGGATCTCATAGAAACCTATAAAATTCTAACAGGTCTAGATAGGGTAGATGCAGGAAGGATGTTCCCGATGGTGGGGGAGTCCAGAACCAGGGGTCACAGTCTGAGGATATGGGATAGACCATTTAGGCCTGAGATGAGGAGAAATTTCTTCACCCAGAGAGTGGTGAGCCTGTGGAGTTCGCTACCACAGAAAGTAGTTGAGGCCAAAACATTTTATGTTTTCAAGAAGGATTTAGAAATAGCTCTTGGGGCGACAGGGATATGGGGAGAAAGCGGGAGTAGTCTATTGAGTTGGATGATCAGCCATGATCATATTGAATGGTGGAGCAGGCTCAAAGGGCCGAATGGCCTATTCCTCCTAGTTTCTATGTTTCTGTTTTTGTTTATACTATATGATTGATACCAGAGTGTTTATAGCTTTTGGCCTCGAATGAATAGTTTCGTGTCAGATCTGTTAATTATCTACAAGCCCTTGGGTAACTTGCTGGAGATGCAGTTTAGTAATTAACTTTGTATTGGTCAATGTTTGTTCAGCTTTTGCTCAGCTGACTGTGCTATGCTCTTAGGAACATAGGGGCAGAAGTAGGCCATTCAGCCTACCAGCCTGTTCTGCCTCTTAATGCCATTGGTGTCATAGTATTCAAAAGAAACCAACTGGTTTGGCCTCTATCCAGTTGTGTTCTCCACACATTGTGGGTGATATGGATAGGTAAAGCAGCTAAGGCTCTTACACAAGATGAGATAGGCTCAAAGATCTGGTTCTTCAAAGTTAGAAGACTTGGGGTTAATTTGGCCAATGTATATAAGATATTGAAGGGACTAGATTGTCTTTGTGTAGACAATTGGTTGCAACGAAGCAGGTTAGAGATGTTAGATCAGGGTGCAATGCCAAGACGTGGTCCTTTAGTACAATATTGGAACCGACTGCCGGCTCATGTGATGGATACTATTTCACTAAATTCCTTCAATCGAGAACTGACCTCATTTCCAGCAGAGGCTGAGATCACCTCATGTAAAGGCTTAGAGCTGCAATGGCATCAATCAGGGCCCGAGGGGGTGGAGTGGGGGGTGGGGGGGGGGGGGTTCTCCTGGGCCAGTTAAGAGCATCGAAGGGGGTGGGAGAGGAATTTTCCGGATTGTCTTCGATTATTGGCTTGAGCTTTTAACTTTTTTTTTGCCTTTCCCAGGAATCCTTGAGGGCTTGCAGCAGGAGTGCGACTATTGTGATGCACGGTTTGTGGCAGTTCTGTGGGAGAGGCTGGATGGATCAGTGAATCATTTCTCCTGTGTCAATGCTCATTGTAAAGTGTGATCGATTCCAGCATGGGTCAGTGCTGACGAGGGTCCCAGTGTTTCATGTAAAGGATAACTCTCCCCAGGCGCTGCCCAACTGCTGACTTCCTTACCTCACACCTGGGTTTGCTACAAGCTAGTTAATGGGGGATTCTTAGCCATTGCTGTGCATCATGTGACCACTGGGATGGTAGAACTTTGCATCCTTTGTAATTCAGCAGTCCCTACACCAATCGTTACAGGCAGTCAATGTTAATGGCAACACCACAAAGAACTAAAATGTAAGTTTTAGCTTGTAGGAGCCTTGATTACAGAAAATAATCAAGCAACCTAGGTTCAGGAGAGATTCCTTGAGCTGTATGTTCTCAATCCAACTAGACAGATGAGAGTTTTTTTTCTCTCAGAGGGTTGTGAGTTTGTGGAACGCGCTTCCCCAGAGAGCAGTGGAGGCAGGGTCAATGAATATTTTTAAGGCTGAGTTAGATAGATTCTTGACTAACAAAGGAGTCAAAGGTTTCTCCAGGGGGGAGAGGAGGGTAGACGGAATATGGAGTTGAGGTTACAACCAGATCAGCCAGTATCTTATTGAATGGCAGAGCAGGCTTGAAGGGCCAAATGGCCTAATCTTGCTTCTTATTCATATGTTCATAAAGAAGACACTGCTGGATCTGGTGCTGTGGAATGAGGTGGACCAAGTGCCTGTGGGGGAGCACTTGGGTAAGAGTGATCATCATAAAGTTTAGACCAGCGATGCAGAATATTAATGAACAATCAGAAGATTAGAAGAGGACTCACTTCAGTGGGATGGAGGGGATTGAGCCAGGGTAAAGTGGAACCAAAAACTGAAAGGAGAAACTGTAACGGAAGAATGGGTGCTCTTTACCGAGGCGGCACACAGGTACATTCCAACAAGGGACCAAAGCCAGAGCTCGTTGGATGTTGTGAGAGATAGAGATTAGGATGAAACAAAATAAGGAGGGTGCATGATGTATGTCAGGTGAACTCTTCAAATGAGAACCAGACCAAATACAATAGATTGAGAGGGAAATGAAGAGGAAAATAAGACGGGCAAAGAGAGAGTATGAGAATAGAATGGCAGTCAATATAAAAGTTAACCCAAAACTCCTTGACTGGCACGTAAACAGTAAGCAGGTGGTAAGAAATGGGATAGGGCCATTAGGGTTAAAGAATGAGACATGTGTTGAGAGGTGCAAGGTCGGGCTAGAATGCTTAATATGTGCCCTGTATCAGTGTTTACTGAGGAAGAGAATACTGATAGAAGTGGAGGTGGCAGAAGTAATGGATGGGAAAATTGATCTGCAGGAGGTACTAGAAAGGCTGGCTAGGCTGGGAATGGATAAGCCACCTGGTCCAGATGGCTTGCATCCCAGGTTGCTAAGGGAAGTTGGGGGGGGGGGAGGGGGGGTGACGATAGCAGAGGGGCTTGCCATAATTATCCAATCTTCCCTAGATATGGGGGAAGGTGTCAGACGATTGGCAAATGTGGGACCCTTATTCAAGAAAGAGTGTAAGGACAGTCCGAGTAGCTACAGGTCAGTTAGTTTAACATCAGTGGACAAAGCTTCAGAAACAGGAAAGATTAACAGGCACTTGGAGAGAAACAAAAACAGAAAATGCTGCAAAAACTCAGCAGGCCTGACAGCATCCACGGAGGGAGAAACAGAGAGAACGTTTCGAGTCCATGTGACTCTTCTATGGGACCTACCGAGCTACACACAACATCCTTTACACCACTCTCCCTCCACAGAGGCTGTCAGACCTGCTGAGTTTTTCCGGCAATTTTTGTTTTTGTTTCAGATTCCCGGCCTCCGCAGTATTTTGCTCTTATCCTTGTGAAAGGCAGATCATGCCTGCTGCTCTGATGGAATTTCTTGACGCCGTAACACATGAAGTTGATGAAGGGAATGCAATGGATGTTGTTGAGATGGATTTGAAGAAAGTGTTTGACAAAGTACCACATAAAGAGCTGGTTTACAAAACTCAGGCTCACAGAATAGGAAGGTTAGTGTCAGCTTAGGTTAAAAAAAAATCTGGCTTAAGGACAGAAAACAGTGGGTCGTGAAAAGTGGTTGTTTTTCAGACTAGAGGGCGTTAGGAAGTGGTGTTCCCTAAGGGTCAGTGCCAGAACCACTGCTTTTTTTGATAAATATTTAATGACTTGGATATTGGAAAAAAGAGTAAAATACTAAAATTTGTCAATGATAACGAACTTGGAGGTGTGGCCACACATTGAGGATGATTCTAATCGACTGCAACAGAGCGTAGAAAGGCTGCAAGAATGGGCACACAGGTGGCAGATGGAATTTAATACAGAGAAGTGTGAGATGATGCATTTTAACGTAAAGGATAGGGAAACACTTAAAGGCGCGGTTCGAAAGAGCGTACAGGGACAGAGGGAACTGGGGACTCACATGAATCAATGTTTGAAGGTGGCCGGACATATTGTGTGTTGTCAGGATGATACGAAGAGGCTGCAAGGGGATTACTGAGTGGGCAAGAGCATGGCAGGTGGATGACAGGGGTCTAGAACCAGGGGACGCAGTTTCAGAATAAGGGGCAGGCCATTTCAGTCTGAGATCATGGGGAATTTCTTCACTCGGAGGGTGGTGAATATTTGGGATTCTCTGCTTTGGGAAGTTCAGTCACTGAGTATGTTCAAGACTGAGATTGGTAGATTTCTAGATGCCAATGACATCAAGGGATAGGGGGATAGCGTGGTGAATGGTGTTGATGTAGATGATCAGCCACAATTGGGTTGAACGGCCGAGCAGGCTTGAGGGGCCGAATGGCCTACTTCTGTTCCTATGTTCCTTTGAGAGAGTGGTTAGCAAAGCACATGGGATCTTGGGCTTTATAAATGGAGGCATTGAGTACAAAAGCAGGGGAGATATTCTGGCCCTTTATAAAGCTCGGGTGAAGCTCCTACTAGAGCATTGCATTCAGTTCTGGCAACCACCCAATCTGCCTCTGTTGCTGGAATTTCACAGCCCCATCATTGCGGGAGTGGGGCCATAAAATGCGGAGAGCCATTAAACAATTCATTGACTCCAGTGGGACTGTAAAACCCCACTGGTGTAACGTTCCGCCCATAGTGTGTTTCTGTCTGCCTATTGATACCTAATAGACCTCTTACCTTATCGTATTCCATCTCTTTAGATATTTATCACAGAGATTCCTACCTAGAGAATCTACCAATCTTACCCAGCCTGCTGCTAGACATGATGCCAATGGGCCAGCACAAACTCGTATCTTCCTGCAATTGGGTGCCAGCCTACAGTGCCAATTTTTGTGTTTCAGGGGCTACATCTATTAACTCCTTCTGACACTATAATGACCCAGCTAATATGAGGCTGGCTGTTCTCCTACGCTATACCTGTTTCTGAATCATTCTCCAGGTTACCGGTTGTCTTTTGAGGACTGGTGGGACATGCTGGGCTAGTTTCCACTGGAGTTTAGAAGAGTGAGGGGTGATATGATTGAAGTGTACAAGATCCTGAAGGTTCTTGACAAGGTGGATGTGGAAAGGATGTTTCCTCTTGTGGGTGAGTCCAGGACTAGGGGGTCACTGTTTTAAAATTAGGGGTCGCCCTTTTAGGACAGAGATGAGGAGATTTTTTATCTCTGAGGGTTGTGCGACTTTGGAACCCTCTGCCTCAGAAGGTGGTGGAGGCAGGGTCATTGAATATTTTTAAGGCGGAGGTAGATAGACTCTTGTTAGGCAAGGGAATCAAAGGTTATCAGGGTTAGATGGGGAAGTGGATATTGAAACACAAGTAGATCAGCCATGACCTTATTGAATGGCGGAGCAGGCTCGAGGGGCCGAATGGCCTCCTCCTGCTCCTATTTTACGTGTTTGCACTTTGTTGGAATTTTCTTCGACATTCCAAGCGACTTTTCACAGCAGCCTAGGTGAACCAGATTGGGGAGCGTTCCTCTTGGCCAAGCTGTGCATTAAGCTCACTCACCGCCTCCATTCTGCGTAAATCACCGAGTGCAAACAATGCGCGGGGTGTGAATGACCTTTCGGAACCAGGCGGGGGTCTGCTGACCCCCAGGGCTCTCCTGCAGGTGGGCCCTTTCATAGCTACGTTAATTTGTCTTGGGGAGAGCTGATCTTTACAGCAGACCTTTGAGCTGGGTCTTGGTAGAGGCAATCGAAGCATCTCGCATTCTCAAGTTTGTTTCTAAGTGACTGAGATGGCTGTGGGGGTGGGGGGGGTGGGAGCAGGTGGTGTGGTGGGCTCAGGGTGGGGAGGGGGCGCCAGGGGGGAGAGAGAGGCTGCGAATCTGTGGCCTGTGCACCAGCCTGAGCTCTCTCCCTAACTGCTAGACATCTTCGTTGATTGGAGGCTCCCTTGAAAGAGAGATTTGCATCCATACCAAGCCGTTCACAACCTCATACCAGTCCCCAGCACTTTTCAGACAGCAACGCACTACTGAGGAGTGTACACATGGTCCTAGTCCAGGAGAAACAGCAGACAATTTGCGCACAACGAGATCCCACCAATCAGCAGTTGCGATAATGCACAGGTAACCTGTGATGTTGGTTAAAGGATAAATATTGGCCCAGGACACAGAGGGGAACCCCCTCCCGCCCTCCCCCACCAACCAACCCCGCTCCCTGCGTCACCCCCACCATGCTGGACCTGACATAGAAAGGGTTAACGTGGGACTGGGTACAGCACCACCCACTGTGTGATGTAAAGGAACACGTGACCTGAGTCTAGAGGGTAGTCTTGTACTAGACAGAGACGAGGGTAGAGGCAAGCATGGAGGGTCTCAACTAGCCCTTATGGTGGCAGGTTCCAAGTTCTAAACATTCTCAGGTAAAAGAAATTTCACTTGAATTTCCTGTTAGATGTAATAGCATTTATTAACATATATTCAGGAGCTGTAGTTTTGCACCTCCTGACCACTGGAAGCATCGTCTCATCGCCCCTCTCATTATCGTAAGGACCTCCATTGGGTTACCTCTTTTCCAGAGGCAAGACCGCCACAGCCTGATCAGCCGTTCCTGATAAGAATATGCCCCCAGTGCTGATACCATCCTCCGAAATCTTTTATCTTTCTCCTACCTTCAGCAATGCCTCTATATTTTTTCATGTAACACGTGGACTGTACAACAAAAGTGTGGTCCAACAAAGGCTTCAGACCTCTCTCTCTCACCTCCTTTATTGGATGTTCCTTAAAACCCATCTCTTTGACTGAGATTTCAGACACCTAACCCCTCCTAATGGATCCATTTCTCTGGCTGAGAACCTTACTGTGAAGCACGGTTACAACGCTAAAGGTGCTATAGAAATGCAAGTTGTTGGTGTAGACTGAGTGGCCCAGATGTGCAGGACCTGGATTTGCTTCACAATTATATAGAAGCGCCCAGATATCCAAGCAGCAACAGGCCATTCAGCCCATGCTAGATTTTACCAACCCTGCAAGCAAACAGTTCCAATCACACTTACCCATCCTAGTCCCATATCCCTTCCACCACCCTTCCTTCAGCTACCTATTTAATGAAAGACAATGATTTTCCCTATGAATGCACTGAATGGCTCTTGGGTAGATAAGATCATAGAATTTTTAATCTTTGGTTATTTGTTTGTTCACATGTTGTGGGATTTGCTGGCAGGGCCAGCATTTATTGCCAATCCCTAATTGCCCCTTGAGAAGGTGGTGATGAGCTGCCTTCTTGAACCACTGCAGTCCATGTGGTGTAGGTACACCCACAGTGCTGTTAGGGAGGGAGTTCCAGGATTTTGTCCATGTGGTGTAGGTACACCCACAGTGCTGTTAGGGAGGGAGCTCCAGGATTTTGTCCATGTGGTGTAGGTACACCCACAGTGCTGTTAGGGAGGGAGTTCCAGGATTTTGTCCGTGTGGTGTAGGTACACCCATAGTGCTGTTAGGGAGGGAGTTCCAGGATTTTGACCCAGCGACAGTGAAGGAACGGTGATATATTTCCAAGTCAGGATGGTGAGTGACCCTGTCTCCACCACACTCTCAGACAGTGCATTCCAGATCCTAACCACTCGATTGACCCTGTCTCCACCACACTCTCAGACAGTGCATTCCAGATCCTAACCACTCGATTGACCCTGTCTACACCACACTCTCAGACAGTGCATTCCAGACCCTAACCAAGTGATTGACCCTGTCTCCACAATCTCAGGCAGTGCATTCCAGACCCTAACTACTCGATTGACCCTGTTTCCACCACACACTCAGACAGTGCATTGCAGATCCTAAGCACTCGATTGACCCTGACTCCACCACACTCTCAGACAGTGCATTCCAGATCCTAACCACTCGATTGACCCTGTCTCCCCCACACTCTCAGACAGTGCATTCCAGATCCTAACCACTCGATTGACCCTGTCTCCACCACACTCTCAGGCAGTGCATCCCAGACCGTATACGCTAGCTACCTTGTTTTACCAACTGCACCTCAATGCTTGGGTCACCTAGTAGGAAAATAATGAAGCCAGAGTAATTCAGCAAACAATCTGTATCTGTCTTCCTGGCAGAAAAGAGTAACATACTGCCTGAGGGTGCGGAGTTGGCAGGTTTAATCAGGCCTTTCAGAAGGGTATCAGATAAAAGTGTAATGGTAATGACACAGGGCTAGTAATCCAGAGCCCAGCATTTGTTTTATTCATAGTATGTGGGCATCACTGGCTAGGCCAGCATTTATTGCCCATTCCTCATTGCCCTTGTTTAGTGGGCGTTTAAGAGTCAACCGCATTGCCTTGGAGTCACATGTGGGCCTGACCCAGGCAGGGCAGCAGGTTTCATTTCCTGAACCAGATGGGTTTTTATAACAATAGTTTCATGATCATCGGCAGGTTTTTAATTTCCACCATCTGCTATGGCGGGATTTGTACTCGGATCCCGGAGCATTCCCTTGGGTCTCTGGGTTACTAGCCCAGCAGCAATGCCACACGCCATCACCTCCCCTAAAGGGCTCTAGGGACAAGGGTTCAAATCCATCCTCCGCACCAGCTTGTGGAATTTCAATTCAGTTGATAAGCCTAGAATGTAACCATGAAACCATTGCTGATTGTGGTGAAAACCCATCTGGTTCACTAAACCCCTTCAGGGAAGGAAATCTGCCTCCTTACCCGGTCTGGCCTACATGTGACTCCAGACCCACAGCAATGTGGTTGACTCTGAAATGGCCGAGCCAGACACTTATTTCAAGGGGATTTGGAGATGGGCAACAAATTTGCCATGAAAGAATTAAAAAAAAACTATAGGGGTAAATAAAATACAGGGAAAGGGAAAATGACTGGCAATTGGGACTAGCTAAATTTGCAGGGCTACGGGGGTGAGGGCAGGGATGAGGGAATGGGGACTCGCTGTGTTACTCTTGCAGAGAACCAATGGGCTGAATGGCCTCCCTCTGTCCTGTAACCATTCTCTGATCTATGGTTCTACGAAGACATTTTGGAAGTAGTGGGGGAATATGAGGATAGTGCATATGAGGAAGGTGGAGATCAGCCATGATCTTACTGACTAGCAGAGCAGATTCGACGGGCCAAATGGCCTATCGCTGCTCCTATTTCCTATGAAAGCTGCATGTTCTCAGTGAAGTCCTGCGCAGAGCCACACGCTCGAGCTCCTCCAACAAAGTTTTGGAGCTAGGGGCTTATCATGGATTACATAACGTTTACAGCACAACAGGTCGGCTGTTTATTCCCCTCCCACATGAACATCCTCCCCCCCCCCCCCACCACTTCCTGTATTTGAAACCATGGCCAGAACTTTCCGGATGGCGGGGAACATATCCCCGCTGACACTCCCTGCCCTGCCCTGCCCTGCAGCCATTTCAAACTCCGATAAGCATCGGGTGCCACAGGCGGGGACTCACTTGGGGATGAAGCCCCGCCTTAGAGAGCTGCCGGCCAATCTGATTGGCTGGCGTTGGCCGGCTGTCTAATCCATGCAGCCACAGATGCTGCAGTGGACAGGGCAGCAAGTGCTTAATGGTGCCAGAGCCTAAAGCCCCGGGACTGGACGCTAATGGAAACTTTCGGGGTTCCAGGGCGGGGAGGGTTGCCAAGGCCTTTGGCTGGGGGTGGGGGGGGGGGGGGGGCGGCGGGCGGAGTGGGTGATTGTGTTGGCAGGGGGAAGGGAGGAGGAGGGGGAGAGATGTCCAGCAACTACCGAACCTCAAACCGGCGGCGAGGGTGCCCAAAGTTAGAGGAGGGCTCCTGGTAGAGGCGCCCCCTTCCTCCCCACCCGGTTTCCCACCTGAGGCCCGAACCCGATTTATCTTTGGGTCCCCCACCGGCTTAAAAATTGAAGCTGGGTGGGAGACCACCCATAAGTGGCCGTCATTGGCCACTAAAGGGCCTCAATTGGGGCAAGGATGGGTGGCCCACCTGAGGACTCGCCTGTCCCTGCGAGGTCGGTGTGGGTGGGGGGTGCAGAGGAAAGCCTTCTCTTTGACACCGCCCTAAAAACCCGTCCGTGTGAGAGCATGAAGTTCATGCCCACTGTCAGAACCTGAATTCCCATCACTGCTCTGTAGCACCTGGTCTTATTTTCCAGCTACCGAGGAGTGAGACACTTGTGCGCCTCTCTCAGACATATCTGAGGGTGTCTTGCATACACTGAATTATTCCCAATTACCAGAGCAAAGAATGGATTACCAGGGGAGCAATGAATCCACCATGTAAATATTTTTGACCACGCAGGCCAGTGGAGGGTGGAGAGTGACATCTGAACATTGCCAGAAGTGACTCGGCTGTGGTACAGTGCTGGTTTAAATTTCAAACAATGCTTGGCAATTAACTGTCAGTCAACATCAACTGGTGCATTCTCGAGCCAATGCTTCTACCAATCAGAATGAATAAATTAAATTAAATACAATAGTGATGGCAGAATGGGGTGATGTGTTGTTGCTGCAGCATGTGGGTGCTGCTGGACACCAAGGCGATCCAGAGCGAACACATCTGTAGTCAGTGTTTGTAGCTTGAGGAACTTTGGATCCGAGTTAAGGAGCTGGAGTCTGAGCTGCAGACAATGCACCACATCAGGGAGGGGGAAAGTTAGCTGGACAACTTGCTCCAAGAGGCGGTCACACCCCTCGGATTAGGTAATTCAAATCTGGTCTGTGATCAGGGACAGGAGGGTATGACTGCAGGCGAGGTAGGTGTGGGGACCCAGGGGGTAGCGTTCAAGGGGTCTCAGCCCCTGCAATTGTCCAACAGTTACGAAGTTCTTGAAAGCTGTGTGGACAAGAGGGAAAGTTTTAAAAACCAACAAAAGATGACCGAAAAAATAATAAAGAGAGCAAAAATAAACTTTAAGGGCAAACTAACAAACAATATAAAAATGGTCAGTAAGAGCTCCTTTCAATATTTAAAAAGTAAGAGAGAGGCCAAAGTCAATATAGGCCCCTTAGAGAATGAGGCTGGGGAAATAATAATGACAGAGGAGTTCAATAAATACTTTGCATCAGTCTTCATGGTAGAAGTTACTAATAGCATTCCAAAAATACTAAATAATCAAGGGGCAAAAGAGGGGGGAGGAAATAAATACAATAACTATCACAAGAGAAAAAGTACTAGGGAAACTAATGAGGCTAAAGGCTGATAAGTCCCCTGGACCTGATGGGTTGCATCCTAGGATATTGAAGGAAATAGCTGCAGAGCTGGTGGACGGAGTAATCGTCCAAGAATCCTTAGATTCTGGAAAAATGCCAGAGGACTGGAGAACAGCCAATTCAAAAAGGGAGGGAGACAAAAAACAGGTAACTGTAGGCCAGCTAGCTTAACATCTGTCATTGGGAAAATGTTGGAGTCTATTATAAAGGATGTAATAGCAGAGCATTTAGAAATGCATAATCTAATCAAACAGAGTCAGCATGGCTTCATGAAGGGGAAATCATGCCTGACAAATGTATTAGAATTCTTTGAGGAGGTAACAAGCAGGATAGGTAAAGGGGAACCAGTAGATATAATACATTTGGATTTCCAAAAGGCACATGATAAGGTACCGCACATAAGGCTACTTAATAAGATAAGAGCCCACTGTGTTTGGGGTAGTATAAAAGGATAGATAGAGGATTAGCTAATTAATAAAAGACAGAGTTGGGATATAGGGGGCATTTTCAGGATGGCAACCTGTAACTGCGGAGTGCCACAGGGATCAGTGCTGGGGCCACAATTATTTACAATATATATTAACGACTTGGATGAGGGAAGTGAATGTACTATCGCCAAGTTTGCGGGTGACACAAAAATAGGTGGGAAGGCAAGTGGTGAGGATGACACAAGGAGTCTACAGAGGGATATAGACAGGCTAAGTGAGTGGGCAAAAACTTGGCAGATGGAATATAATGTGGGAAAATGTGAGGTTATGCATTTTGGCAGGAAGAATAGAGGAGCTGAATATTATTTACATGGAGAAAGACTGCAGAAAGCAGCAGCACAGAGGGATTTGGCAGTCCTTGTGCATGAATCCCAAAAAGCTAACATACAAGTTCAACAGGTGATAGGGAAGGTAAATGGAATGTTGGCCTTTATTTCAAAGGGAATGGAATGTAAAACAAGGAAGTCCTGCTAAAACCATACAAGACACTAGTTAGACCACACCTACAATATCATGAGTACTTTTGGTCCCCTTATTTAAGGAAATATATACTGGTGGTGAGCAGACTGGAAGGGCTGAATGGCCTACTTCTGCTCCTATGTCTTATAGTCCACTTGCAACCCAATCAGCACTCTCTTCCCATGCAGTATAAATTGTTGCTTTCCCCTTATGTTGGTATTCTTGTGAAGTGTCCTGGTGAGTGCAAGGTGGAAATCTTCAACATGTCTCTTTCTTTGGCTATAGTCAGGTACTGAAAGAGTTAAGTCAGTTATTTGCCTCCTCCTTCAACCTTTATAAAGTAGCTCACTTGGGACCATTGATCAGTATCAACTGAAGGTTTCAGGTACCTGGTATCAGGTTGTTTCCATTTCCTCTACTTGTGCTGTAATCAGAACAGGTAAAGTCCAAAGATGAAGAAGTACCTACTCCTCGGGTGTGCTCTGGCTATTTGTGTCCCTTTGGGTAAGAAGACAACAACAAAATAATATTATTTATAAATAACTCTCTGATCAATGAGTATGTTTGCCCTGACTTCTTGACTTTGCTTTGTTCCTGAAAACGAATTAAAAACGAAACAGACAGGTCGAAAAAAAATGAATTTGCAAGACACAGGAATGTTGGTCTTTATCCCAATAGGGTCGGAGCGCAAAAGGGTGGGAGTTATGTTATAAAACATCAGTTAGCTCCCAGCTGGGACAATACATTCTGTTCTGGCCACTGCACCTCAGGAAGGATCTCACTGGGCTTTGAGTGGGTGCAGCATGGATTCACGAGGCTTATAAGGGGGAAATTCTGTGAACAAGCTCCAAAGGTGAGTCTTGAATTCCTTTGAGTGAATGAAAATAAAAAGGTAAACACTGGAAAATAGCAAGACTGGCCATGTATACCTTAAATGGAGCACCAGTAAACTGGGTAATAAGAGTCCTGGTCCTAATTTGGGAGAGTAGGAGTTGGTCTAATTAAGGAGATAAAAAGTGTGTATTGGATAGATGGCTCCCATTATTTAGTCTGGTGGCGAGGGGGTTGTGAGGGAGTCCAGAACAAAGTGGGACCAACCTTCAAATTAAAGCGAGACTGTTTTAGCGGTGAAGGCAGAGAGAAAATCGTTTGCATCAAGTGGGAGTCTGGAACTCACTCAGCTGACAGGCTGGAAATTTCTAAACTGAGCTTGATAAGTCTGCGCTGTGGGCCAGCGTATTATTAAGGATTACAGAGCTAGAGCGGGTCAATGGAGTTACAACACACGGATCAGCCCTGGTCAACCAGGTTTGAGGGGCTGGGTAGTCTGCAACTGCCCCTGTGCTCCAATGTGCCCTGGTTTACAATCCCCTGACTCCTCCGCTGGATTTTGCGTTGTCAGACTCGGAAGCTGTATCCTGTACAGCAGTGGGTGGGTAACCAGCACATGCGGCCCATGAGACATTTTGTCAACCATTGTTCACGCGCAGGGTTGCCAGGTTATGCTGGTTTCCACCCAGGTAGTTGGATAGAAACCATCCCTACTTGCCCATTGAGAAGGTGGTGGTGAGCTGCCTTCTTGAACTGCTGCAATCCATGTGGTGTAGGTACACCCACAGTGCTGTTAGGGAGGGAGTTCCAGGATTTTGTCCATGTGGTGTAGGTACACCCACAGTGCTGTTAGGGAGGGAGTTCCAGGATTTTGTCCATGTGGTGTAGGTACATCCACAGTGCTGTTAGGGAGGGAGTTCCAGGATTTTGTCCATGTGGTGTAGGTACACCCATAGTGCTGTTAGGGAGGGAGTTCCAGGATTTTGTCCATGTGGTGTAGGTACACCCACAGTGCTGTTAGGGAGGGAGTTCCAGGATTTTGTCCGTGTGGTGTAGGTACACCCACAGTGCTGTTAGGGAGGGAGTTCCAGGATTTTGTCCCTGTGGTGTAGGTACACCCACAGTGCTGTTAGGGAGGGAGTTCCAGGATTTTGTCCATGTGGTGTAGGTACACCCACAGTGCTGTTAGGGAGGGAGTTCCAGGATTTTGTCCGTGTGGTGTAGGTACACCCACAGTGCTGTTAGGGAGGGAGTTCCAGGATTTTGTCCATGTGGTGTAGGTACACCCACAGTGCTGTTAGGGAGGGAGTTCCAGGATTTTGTCCATGTGGTGTAGGTACACCCACAGTGCTGTTAGGGAGGCAGTTCCAGGATTTTGTCTGTGTGGTGTAGGTACATCCACAGTGCTGTTAGGGAGGGAGTTCCAGGATTTTGTCCGTGTGGTGTAGGTACACCCACAGTGCTGTTAGGGAGGGAGTTCCAGGATTTTGTCCATGTGGTGTAGGTACACCCACAGTGCTGTTAGGGAGGGAGTTCCAGGATTTTGTCCCCCTGTGGTGTAGGTACACCCACAGTGCTGTTAGGGAGGGAGTTCCAGGATTTTGACCCAGCGACAGTGAAGGAACGGCGATATATTTCCAAGTCAGGATGGTGAGTGACTTGGAGGAGAACTTCCAGGTGGTGGTGTTCCCATCTATCTGCTGCCCTTGTCCTTCTAGATGGTGGTGGTCGTGGGTTTGGAAGGTGCTGTCGAAGGAGCCTTGGTGAATGCCTGCAGTGCATCTTGTAGATGGTACACACTGTGCTACTGTGCGTCAGTGGTGGAGGGAGTGAATGTTTGTGGATGTGGTGCCAATCAAGCGGGGCTGCTTTGTCCTGGATGGTGTCGAGCTTCTTGAGTGTTGTGGGAGCTGCACTCATCACACTCCTGACTTGTGCCTTGTGGATAATGGACAGGCTTTGGGGAGGTGAGTCAGGAGGTGAGTTACTTGCCACAGATTCCCAGCCTCTGACCTGCTCTTGGAGCCACAGTATTTATATGGCTGGTCCAGAGCTTGTCACAACCATGACCTAGACATGAGTGGAGGAGCTGAGTGCCATTGAGACAACCACTGCCCACAACATGAAGGCAGCGTTTAACCAAGTAAAGGCAGGAAGGAGCCCAAAACATATTTGGGAGCAATGAGCAATTGCGGATGGGCAATAAATGCTGGCCTAGCCAGCGATGCCCACATCCCATGAATGAATTTTAAAAAATTATGGAGTGTTATCAAACTAAAGTTGACACCTCACCACAGAAGGAGAAGTTTGATCAAAGGGGCAAGTTTTAAAGAGTGTCCGAAAAGAGAGAGAGAGAGAGAGGTGGAGAGGTTTAGGAAGTGAATTCCAGCGCTCAAGCCCTAAGTAGCTGATGTCACAACCACTAACCACAGGGTTATTAAAATCAGGGTATGAGCAGGAGATCTGAATTCGAGGAATGTATTGAGTGTTGTAACACTATAGGCACCAATTGCTCAGAAGGGATTGTGTTATGGGTTCATTTATTGAGACTTGGCACTTGAGAACCTTTATACAAAGGTAGAAAGCTTGAAGCCATCAGAGCTGTGTGTGTGCTCTGCTCAAAGCAAAAGTGAAACTGAGATGGGATCGCATGACACACTTCCCTTCTCGTGATGCCATGCTGAAATCTCTCAAAGGCACATTACAACAGAGGGCAGAGATCTCTGAAGGCTGTAGGGCTGGAGGAGGTTTCAGAAATAATTACAGGGAACAGGAAGGGTAAACAAACACAGTTTTATGAAATCATTTTTGACAAATGGGTTGGAGCTTTTGTTTTGAGGGTATAGCAAGCAGGATGGGTAAGATGGGTACCAGCGATGCAGTATATTTGGATTTTCAGAAGGTATTTGATAAAGTGCCACATGAGTGATTGTTTTATAAGATAAGGGTTTATGGAATTGGGGGCGATCTATTCTCACGGATTGAGGATTGGTTAGTAGATGGAAAACAAAGAGTAGAAATAAATGGTTGATTTGCGGCACAGCAGGTTGCCACAATCGGAGTGCCGCAACAATCAGAGCTGGGGCCTCAGCTACTCACAATCTAAATTAATGATTTAAATGAAAAGACAGGGAGTAATGTATCCAGATTTGCTAATGATACAAAGCTAGCTGGGAAAGAAAACTGGTAGGAGGACACAGAGACACTGCAAAGAGCGACAGACCAGGGAAGTGTGAATTTATCCATTTATTAGGGATAATGTAAAAGGAGATCCTTCTTGGTGAGAGTCTAGTAAATCTTGGTATGTAGGTGCCCTTGTACACAAATCAGAGAAATTTAACATGGAGGTGCAGCGAGCAATTAGGAGGTCAAGTGGAATGTGAGCCTTTATTGCAATGGGGCTGGACAATGCAGAGTGTGGAAGTCTTGTCACAATTATAAAGGGTTTTGGTGAGACCACATCTGGAGTACTGTGTACAGTTTTGGCCTCTGATACATGTTGGTTTTGCCTTTTGGTTTCCAGATGTTGTTAGTAACCACACTTTAGTCTTTGGAAGACTGGAACCCTTTGGGTTTAATATTGTCACGTTGCCTTGAACAATAGAAGGTTGCAGCTTGAACTGGTCACATGAGTCTGTACTGTCACTGTGAAATGTGGGCCCCTGGAACACTACACATAACACCTTAGTTCCTAGTTAGGTAGTTCACTCCATTGTTGCGCATATTCAAGACTGGGCTTGATAGGTTTTTTGGACACTAAGAGATCTGAAGGATGCAGTGGGAAAATGGAGCTGAGGTCAAAGATCTGTCACAATCAAGGGACCATTTGGTCTCCCCCTGCTCCTATTTCTAATGTTGGCTTTTATTGCTGCTCTGGTTTGGTCCACGTTTTTGTGAATTAATAACTGCAGGGTGTTATTTATTTATAAAAACAAAATAAAAACTACAAACCCTCTCTCGCTTCTCTCCCATGTTCTCAATGTACAGGTGACTGCTTTCAGTGCTATCATTGTAACATATCATTCAGCAAATGCTTTTCTGGTGCCAAGAACTGCGGTGATCCAAGGGAGTCTTGCTTTGAGGCATTTGGGGAAGCTGGTAAGTAAGAATCAACTGAGATGCCGTGCCCTTGTAACCAGGTTTCAGCGTATTCATGGATACTTCCATGATGAATTGTCCAGTTGGTATTTTTGAAATTGGCAATTTAGCCCACAATTGTGTTAGGAATAGTCAACAGAGGAAACTTCATTGAAAGCATTTCAAGTCACCTGAAGTAACAGCCAGTGTGATTCATCCTCAGGTAGCCACTTATCTATTGATTGAATGAGTTGAGAAATTACTGTTGCCGGCCAGTTGGGTTTGCCTCATGCCTGTATGATATTCCTTTGTTCTGGACAAATATCTCAGAAGGCAATTGAACAAGCAGCTGAAAGGGGGGACAAAATGAAGTCACGAATTGCAGGGCTATGAGGAAAGGGCGGGGCAGTGGGAGAAGCTGATCTGCTCTTTCAGAGGGCCAGCATAGCTCAAAGGGCCAAATGGCAGTCTTCTGTGTTGGGGACCATTCTATGATTCTATACCATGTTAATAGCCCATCCAGTACTATCGCCAACAGTGAGTTTGAGCTGTGGACTGGGGAAGACATTTTGTTCTGTCACTAGTTGAACCGTTTCATGTGGAGCTCAGAGCCGAGTTTATTTTAGCAAATTCCTTGAACTGATTTCAAAGGTACTACTGAGAGAAATGAAGACTTGCATTTCTGTAGCGCCTTTCCCTTTTCTCCTGGCATCTCAAAGCGCTTTTCAACCAATGAAGTACTCTTGAAGTGTAGTCACTGTTGTAAGGTAGGAAACTAGGCAGCCATTATGTGCACAGCAAGCTCCCACAGACCTGAGCAATGAGACAGTGACCTGATAATCTGGTTTTAGTCTTGTTGAGACATAAGTATTGGCCAGAAGAGTGGGGAGAAATCCACTGCTCTTCTTTGTAATGGTGCCAAGGGATCTTTAAGATCCCCCAGAAAGATCAAGCTTGATTTAACATCATAACCAAAGAGAAAACCTGCTGATTTCAGTGCTGCGCTGCAGTATCAGCCTAGATTTTGTGCTCCAGTCTGTAATGTTGGCCTTGAACCTTCTGACTCAAAGACAAAGGTGCTACTCAGTGTGCTATTTGCTATACTAGTGGTTGTCAATCTTATTCTGGTTCAGAATGAAATTCTGTGCGACCCCCAACCCTCTCCCTCTCTCCTCCCCTCCCCACCGCCCACACATTTATATATTACAGGTTCAGAATCCTTCATCCAAAACCCTCGACTGACGCCGACTGCATTTTGGATTTCAGACCATTTTGCTTTTTGGATACCGCATATAAACTCACACCCCAATAGCCTAAACCTAGGCTAGCTATAGTCTGAAGTAAATAAAATGGTTCGAAAAGTAGATGTATCACTGAATAGTAAAAAACAGGGGTACCTGTAGTAAGTTTCCTTTTGACATGTTCACCACAAAATTCACAAGGTAAAAGTTCAGACAAACAACTAGACTTCCTGCGCTAAAGGTCAATGAGGTTCAGATAAAGTGTGGATTTTGTTCAGTTTTCCAATTTAGGGATAAAGGATACTCGACCTGTAATATGTAAATGTATATATAGAAATGTGTGTGTATGTGTGTGTGTGTGTGTGTATGTATGTGTGTGTGTGTGTGTGTATATGTGTGTGTGTACGTGTGTGTGTACGTGTGTGTGTACGTGTGTGTGTATGTGTGTGTATGTGTGTGTATGTGTGTGTATATGTGTGTGTGTGTGTGTGTGTGTGTGTGTATATGTGTGTGTACGTGTGTGTACGTGTGTGTACGTGTGTGTACGTGTGTGTATATGTGTGTATACGTGTGTGTATATGTGTGTGTATGTGTGTGTATGTGTGTGTATATGTGTGTGTATGTGTGTATATGTGTGTGTGTGTGTATACAACGGTTAATATATAATAAAACAAAAATAAAAAACACTATTGAACAAACGAAAATGCAAAAAGCTTAATTGTTATTTTTTCACTAAAGGTAAGAACCATATATGTTGAAAAATTTGGTACAATTGTTAAAGGACCTGAAATGATGCAGACTATGGTTTTGTGGGGACCCAGGTTGAAAAACACGACTGTTTTCACATTCTATGTGAACAACCGCACTCAACTGACAGCTTCAACGTTTTTCATGAATTCTTTTCTATACCTTTGCTTAACAATTGCTTATTTTTTTTCATGATTCAGCTGAGCCTTCCTGGCCGCTGTGAGTTGTGTCCCAATCACCGAGACTCATGAGGGATGCCTGCCTGGATCCCTTTCCCATTCGTTCCTTGATCAAATAACCTCTTTCTGTAATTTTAAGCAAAGATATAATATTAAAAATACAAGCTTTTAACCTTCAGAGGATTAGCCTTTTTCCTGCAAGAGGCCCATCTATGTGTAGTCTTCAGGTGAATTGGGTTTACAAAGGAAGAATGAGATTGCATTTCTATCATGCCATTCATGACTTCAAACACTTTTCCTTCATTAGCAGTGAGCAAGCATCATTGGAAAGGCCAACATTTACTGCATTAATGAACCATTAATGGCTTTTATGACAATCTGGCAGCTTTATGGTCACATCACTGATACTTGCTTTTCATTACAATTTTATGTATTTTGCAGAACTTAAACTGCCCAACAGCTGTGGCGGGTCCTGAACTCACAAACATAGATTACTGGCCTGGTTGCATTAACAATAGGCCACAATATAAGACAAAGAAGTATTGTTCCTTCTACACTTCAGATGCCTAGAATGTAAAATTCTCAACCTCATGTTCAAATCATCTCCCCAATCTCCCTCCCTGTAACCTCCGCCAGGTCTACAACCTTCCAAGACCTCTGCTCCCCTCTAATTGAGGCTTCTTGCATATCTATGATTTCCTCCTCTGCTCCTTATCAGTCAGGCCTTCAACTGACTGGCCCTAAGCTCTGGAACTTTCTCCCTAAATCTTGCCATCACACACACACACACACACACACACACACACACACACACTCTCTCTCCACCTTTAAGATCTGCCTCAACCCACCATCTTGGATGAAACAATTTGGCTATTCCTTCTAATCTCTCCTCCTTTGGCTCAGCCTAGGCTCTGGTCATAGCTTTGTGAGGGTTTTTTTAATTCATTCACGGGATGTGGGCCTGGCTGGCTGGGCCCAGCATTTATTGCCCATCCCTAATTGCCCCTTGAGAAGGTGGTGGTGAGCTGCCTTCTTGAACCGCTGCAGTCCATGTGGTGTAGGTACACCCACAGTGCTGTTAGGGAGGGAGTTCCAGGATTTTGTCCGTGTGGTGTAGGTACACCCACAGTGCTGTTAGGGAGGGAGTTCCAGGATTTTGTCCATGTGGTGTAGGTACACCCACAGTGCTGTTAGGGAGGGAGTTCCAGGATTTTGTCCATGTGGTGTAGGTACACCCACAGTGCTGTTAGGGAGGGAGTTCCAGGATTTTGTCCTGTGTGGTGTAGGTACACCCACAGTGCTGTTAGGGAGGGAGTTCCAGGATTTTGTCCATGTGGTGTAGGTACACCCACAGTGTTGTTAGGGAGGGAGTTCCAGGATTTTGTCCGTGTGGTGTAGGTACACCCACAGTGCTGTTAGGGAGGGAGTTCCAGGATTTTGTCCATGTGGTGTAGGTACACCCACAGTGCTGTTAGGGAGGGAGTTCCAGGATTTTGTCCATGTGGTGTAGATACACCCACAGTGCTGTTAGGGAGGGAGTTCCAGGATTTTGTCCATGTGGTGTAGGTACACCCACAGTGCTGTTAGGGAGGGAGTTCCAGGATTTTGTCCATGTGGTGTAGGTACACCCACAGTGCTGTTAGGGAGGGAGTTCCAGGATTTTGTCCATGTGGTGTAGGTACACCCACAGTGCTGTTAGGGAGGGAGTTCCAGGATTTTGTCCATGTGGTGTAGGTACACCCACAGTGCTGTTAGGGAGGGAGTTCCAGGATTTTGTCCATGTGGTGTAGATACACCCACAGTGCTGTTAGGGAGGGAGTTCCAGGATTTTATCCATGTGGTGTAAGTACACCCACAGTGCTGTTAGGGAGGGAGTTCCAGGATTTTGTCCATGTGGTGTAGGTACACCCACAGTGCTGTTAGGGAGGGAGTTCCAGGATTTTGTCCATGTGGTGTAGGTACACCCACAGTGCTGTTAGGGAGGGAGTTCCAGGATTTTGTCCATGTGGTGTAGGTACACCCACAGTGCTGTTAGGGAGGGAGTTCCAGGATTTTGTCCTGTGTGGTGTAGGTACACCCACAGTGCTGTTAGGGAGGGAGTTCCAGGATTTTGTCCCTGTGGTGTTGGTACACCCACAGTGCTGTTAGGGAGGGAGTTCCAGGATTTTGTCCATGTGGTGTAGGTACACCCACAGTGCTGTTAGGGAGGGAGTTCCAGGATTTTGTCCATGTGGTGTAAGTACACCCACAGTGCTGTCAGGGAGGGAGTTCCAGGATTTTGTCCATGTGGTGTAGGTACACCCACAGTGCTGTTAGGGAGGGAGTTCCAGGATTTTGTCCGTGTGTTGTAGGTACACCCACAGTGCTGTTAGGGAGGGAGTTACAGGATTTTGTCCATGTGATGTAGGTACACCCACAGTGCTGTTGGGGAGGGAGTTCCAGGATTTTGTCCATGTGGTGTAGGTACACCCACAGTACTGTTAGGGAGGGAGTTCCAGGATTTTGTCCGTGTGGTGTAGGTACACCCACAGTGCTGTTAAGGAGGGAGTTCCAGGATTTTGTCCATGTGGTGTAGGTACACCCACAGTGCTGTTAGGGAGGGAGTTCCAGGATTTTGACCCAGTGACAGTGAAGGAACAGCCGATTATATTTCCAAATCAGGGTGGTGAGTGACTGGGAGGGGAACTTGCAGGTGGTGGTGTTCCCCTCCAAGTCACTCACCACCCTTACTTGGAAATACATCGCTGTTCCTTCACTGTCGCTGGGTGTTAAATCGGTGCAACTGTCCGTTGTGGTTCAGTGCGGAGCACTCTCACCTCACTGAGTCAGAAGGGTGTGGGTCTGAATTCCACTCCAGAGACCCGCACCCCCTTCCCAGACTGCTGACTTGTTGGAGGTGCTGTCTTTTAGCTGAGAGGTCCCACCTGCCCTTTCAGGAGAGCATAAAAGATTATGTAGATCTATTGAGGCCATAGCCTGGACCTCACTGCCCAGCAGGTGGCGGATGCTGAGGTCTTCAATGATTTCCAAAGGTGCTTGAAGGAAATAAACTTGCTGGGGATCCAAGGGATAGAGAGGGGGAATAGGTCTGACTGGATCACTCCACTTAAGAGCCAGCATGGACTTGATGGGCCGAATGGCCTCCTTCCGTGCTGTAAGTGACCCTAAGGTGTTGTATTTACAAGTTTTAATGGAAAATAAGGGAATGAAGCGAAGGGTGTTTTAGCGAGATGAACACTTTCACTGTTCCACAAGGCTTAAAGGTAATTGGCAAAACGGTCAGAGGAATGAATTAGGAGAATTTTAAATTAACCCCGTAAGTTGTTACCATCTGGTATTCACTGGCTGAAAGGCTGATGGAAGCAGATTCAATAATAACTCTCCAGAGGGGAATTAGGTCTACACCTGATCAGGAGATGCACTTAACACCCCCGCCACGAGCGAGGTGGTGAATGGCAGGTTTAGTGATTCCCTGGATATTTACGGTGCGGTTTAATACCCCCTTTTAACCGAGACCTTTCCTGTCTCTGCCCCTCCCGGACCTCACACCCCGGAGACAAAGTCTTGTAATCAGGAATGGAACTGATTGCAAAACTCCTTCAAAGGGTTGGCACACGCATTGTGGACTGAGTGACCTCTTTATGTTCTTTGAGATTCTACGATTCCGCGAATGGATTAGTGATTTTTGCTGTGGGAAATGCATTTAACCCTGCGGTGGGGCTGTGGGCGAGGTATTAGTTAACCCAGCACTCGGTTGAACTGTGGTTTCTACTGTTGCAGGCGGGTCCTCGGTTTACTCTGCAGGATGCAGTCTTAGCGCCGGCTGCAATCAACGCATTCGGCAAGACTTCCAGGCGACGGCGGTGTCCCTCACAACCAGATGCTGTGTTCACGACCTCTGCAACGGAAGCAGCCATGTTAAATCATCCCTCCTGCTGGGTTTTGCATTGGCTGCACTCTGCCTTGCTGGATTCCTCTAAATAAGTAACTGCGCTGCTGCAGCACCTGGGTGGTCCTCTGGGACACACCTGGGTGATTCTCTGGGGCACACCTGGGTGATTCTGTGGGGCACACCTGGGTGGTTCTCTGGGGCACACCTGGGTGATTCTCTGGGGCACACCTGGGTGATCCTCTGGGACACACCTGGGTGATCCTCTGGGACACACCTGGGTGATTCTCTGGGGCACAGCTGGGTGATCCTCTGGGACACACCTGGGTGATCCTCTGGGGCACACCTGGGTGGTTCTCTGGGGCACAGCTGGGTGGTTCTCTGGGACACACCTGGGTGGTTCTCTGGGACACACCTGGGTGGTTCTCTGGGGCACACCTGGGTGATTCTCTGGGACACACCTGGGTGGTTCTCTGGCACACACCTGGGTGGTTCTCTGGGGCACAGCTGGGTGATTCTCTGGGACACACCTGGGTGATTCTCTGGGACACACCTGGGTGATTCTCTGGGACACACCTGGGTGATTCTCTGGGGCACACCTGGGTGGTTCTCTGGGGCACACCTGGGTGATTCTCTGGGACACACCTGGGTGATTCTCTGGGGCACACCTGGGTGATTCTCTGGGGCACAGCTGGGTGATCCTCTGGGGCACAGCTGGGTGATCCTCTGGGACACACCTGGGTGATTCTCTGGGGCACAGCTGGGTGGTTCTCTGGGGCAAACCTGGGTGGTTCTCTGGGACACACCTGGGTGGTTCTCTGGGACACACCTGGGTGGTTCTCTGGGGCACACCTGGGTGATTCTCTGGGACACACCTGGGTGGTTCTCTGGGGCACAGCTGGGTGGTACTCTGGGGCACAGCTGGGTGGTTCTCTGGGGCACACCTGGGTGATTCTCTGGGACACACCTGGGTGGTTCTCTGGGGCACAGCTGGGTGATTCTCTGGGGCACACCTGGGTGATTCTCTGGGGCACACCTGGGTGGTTCTCTGGGGCACAGCTGGGTGGTTCTCTGGGGCACACCTGGGTGGTTCTCTGGGACACACCTGGGTGGTTCTCTGGGACACACCTGGGTGATTCTCTGGGACACACCTGTGTGATTCTCTGGGGCACACCTGGGTGATCCTCTGGGGCACAGCTGGGTGATCCTCTGGGGCACAGCTGGGTGATTCTCTGGGACACACCTGGGTGATTCTCTGGGACACAATTGGGTGATCCTCTGGGGCACACCTGGATGATCCTCTGGGACACAGCTGGGTGATCCTATGGGACACAGCTGGGTGATTCTCTTGGATACACCTGGGTGGTCTCTGGGACACACCTGGGTGATTTTCTGGGACACACCTGGGTGATTTTCTGGGGCACACCTGGGTGATCCTCTGGGACACGCCTGGGTGATACTCTGGGACACGCCTGGGTGATTCTGTGGGACACACCTGGGTGATCCTCTGGGGCACACCTGGGTGATCCTCTGGGGCACACCTGAGTGATCCTCTTGGACACACCTGGGTGATCCTCTGGGGCCCACCTGGGTGATCCTCTGGGGCACAACTGGGTGATCCTCTGGGGCACACCTGAGCGATCCTCCGGGGCACACCTGTGTGTGTGGGGTGGCGAGGGGCATGGGCACGGTGAGGGGTGGGGGGGTCGGGGAACGAGGTGAAGGTGGTAGATGTACACAGTGATTTCCCAGCGGCGCGCTGCATAATCCAATGTTAATCTTTAATGATGAAATCTTTTTAGTGAAGACACCAGCTGGTCCAGGGCAGTGATCAGCTTTCCTCTGCTCTGTGAATCTCGAGCAAGTGTTGTACAGCCTCACCAATGGAACTGCTACCTCGCCAGTACAACGAGTGCAACTGTTCCTATTTTAAGGCGGATTATTTCTTATTTTTTTTATTAATTGGGTGTGCTTTATTTTGCAATGTTTGTAGCTGTACTACTGTATTTGCACTTTCTTTTTAAACCTGAGCAGGTTAAAGCAGACGGACAGCTTGAAGCCATTCGAGGGTTGACACTACTGTTGGCAACACCAGTGGATGGGCACTTGACTGCACTATACCTCTATCTGTCACCTTGAGGATGCTCCTAACGCAAGGTGTATTTAGTCTTTGACAGTTGTGAAATCGTTTCACAGAGCGATCCACCTGATTTTTCCACCCCACCCAAAAAAAAAACACTGCCCCTGTCGGGCTCCGGTGGAATGGGAAATACAAAGGGGCTTTTATAAGGAGCACCCCGTTCATGTGAGTGGTCAGAACCCAACTTCACCCTTGATGCGTTGGCCGTTTAAACAAGGAGTTTAAGACGTTCATTACAATAGCAGAAACAGCAAACCCAGATAATAGCAAGAGGCATTTATATAGACAGTAAAGCATTCCCAAGGTCCTCACTGCCTGGTAGCTGGCTGCAGTCATTACTGGGCTGCTTCCTATGACTGGAAAGGGCTACGGAAAAACAGAAATGCACAATGAAGTCAGGAAACCATTCGGTAGGTCAGGCGGCATAGGTGGAGAGAGAGAGAGAGAGAGAGAGAAACAGATCTAATGGTTCAGGCTTATGACCTTGAATCAGAACTGGGAGAAGTTAGAAACTTGGCAGATTATACTTAAAGGTTGAGGCAGGAAAGAACAGGGGGGGTGAATGAAAGAATAAACCGGGTTGTCTGTGATAGGGTGGAGGGTAAGAGAAAGTGTGTTGGTCACAGAGGCTGGGTAAGGTTGTGGTATAGGTACTGAGCTAATATTCCACCTGAAACATAAGCAAAAATACCTGGAAAAACCCAGCAGGTCTGACAGCATCTGTGGAGAGGGAACCAGTTAACCTTTCGAGTCTGTATGACCCTTCATCAGAAACAAGACATATAGAAATGAGATGAAATATAAGCTGGTAGAAGGGGGTGGGACAGGAGAGCTCGATAGGGGGCCAATGATAGGTGGAGGCCAAGAAGAGACTGCCAAAGATGTCATAGACAAAAGGACAAAGGGGTATTGATGGTGGTGATATTATCTAAAGGATGTGCTAATGGTGATATTAAGGGAAGCAAGCTAGTGGCAGATGGCCCTAGTGGGGATGGGGTGGGGGGAAGGGATCGAAATGTGCTAAAAGATGGAGATGAAACAATAGATCGCAATAAATTTAAAAATAGGAGGGAACAAAAAAAGGGGGATCGGAAACGTGGTGGGGATGGAGGAGAGAGTTCATGATCTGAAATTGTTGAATTCAATATTAAGTCCAGAAGGCTGTAAAGCGCCTAGTCAGAAGACTACCAGCTTATATTTCATCTCATTTCTACATGTCTTGTTTCTGATGAAGAGTCAGACGGACTCGAAACGTTAACAGTATCCCTCTCCGCAGATGCTGTCAGATCTGTTGAGTTTTTCCAGCTATTTTTATTTTTGTTCTGGATTTCCAGAATCCGCAGTATTTTGCTTTAATAATAATCCAGCAGCACCAACTAAAGATTGTGAGATATGAGTTCGAGCCCTACCGTGACAGCAGGGAAGTTTAAATATGGTTAATTTTAATAATGCTGGCGTCAGTAATCCTAACCATGAAACTGCCAGGGGATCTTTTTATTTTAGAAAAAAGCAAGTCACTAATTTCTTTGAAGGAAGGAAACCTGCCATCCAGAGTCGATCTGGCCTGTATGTAACTTCAGATCCACAGTGAGGTACCTGACTCTGAGCGTCCCTCAGAAATGACCTCGCAAGTCACTCAGTTGTATCAAAAAGCATGAAGGAGGACCCACAATCCAGGCAGACTGCTGAGGCTTCAGCCCTTCCCTAGGGCAACTAGGGATGGGCAACAAACCCTGCACTTGCCCGTGACACCCACGTAGGAAGGATGAATGAATGAAAGAAGAGGGAGAAATGCAGCGGAGGGGGCAGTAGCTGGACAAGTACAGAAGTAAAAGGCGAGTCTCGAGGAGCCTGTGAATGGCGAGAGCAGAACCAGTATCAGCACCTGGTGGGTGAGAACGTTATGGTTATGACCCGGAATTGTTAAACTCAAATGTTGTGCCTGGAAGGCTGTAAGGTGCCTGCTCAGGCGAGAATGTTAATGCACGCGGAGCTTAAGTAGATGTATGATTTCAGTTGTTTTAACAGGCCTGCCCTGTGCAGACTGGAGGTGGCTGTATTACTCTGCTAACCTGGTGCTGTGATGTAATAAATAACCAATCAGCTGGCAGATCAATTGTCTTTCTTTCATGGATGCTGTTTCTTCACCCTCGAGGCTTATCTTTCTCTCCCACACCTTTTTGTGATCCTGGTTCCGTCAGGCTATTAACCGTGCCTGTGTTTTACACTACGGGTTATATCATGGCTATGTTCCCACCCGCATACACCCCGGCTGCTCCTCCACTCCCGCACAATGCAAAGATCGCCCACACCCTCATCAAGTAAGTTTGGCTTAATTATTAGTTCCGCTTTAAGAATCTTTCTATCATTATAACATGCGAAAGGCTACCTTTTTTTTACACTGGTTCATGGGATGTGGGTGTCGCTGGCTGGGCCCAGCATTTATTGCCCATCCCTAATTGCCCCTTGAGAAGGTGGTGGTGAGCTGGCTTCTTGACCCGCTGCAGTCCATGTGGTGTAGGTACACCCACAGTGCTGTTAGGGAGGGAGTTCCAGGATATTGTCCATGTGGTGTAGGTACACCCACAGTGCTGTTAGGGAGGGAGTTCCAGGATTTTGTCCATGTGGTGTAGGTACACCCACAGTGCTGTTAGGGAGGGAGTTCCAGGATTTTATCCATGTGGTGTAAGTACACCCACAGTGCTGTTAGGGAGGGAGTTCCAGGATTTTATCCATGTGGTGTAAGTACACCCACATTGCTGTTAGGGAGGGAGTTCCAGGATTTTGTCCATGTGGTGTAGGTACACCCACAGTGCTGTTAGGGAGGGAGTTCCAGGATTTTGTCCATGTGGTGTAGGTACACCCACAGTGCTGTTTGGGAGGGAGTTCCAGGATTTTGTCCGTGTGGTGTAGGCACACCCGCAGTGCTGTTAGGGAGGGAGTTCCAGGATTTTATCCATGTGGTGTAAGTACACCCACAGTGCTGTTAGGGAGGGAGTTCCAGGATTTTGTCCGTGTGGTGTAGGTACACCCACAGTGCTGTTAGGGAGGGAGTTCCAGGATTTTGTCCATGTGGTGTAGGTACACCCACAGTGCTGTTAGGGAGGGAGTTCCAGGATTTTGTCCCTGTGGTGTAGGTACACCCACAGCGCTGTTAGGGAGGGAGTTCCAGGATTTTGTCCGTGTGGTGTAGGTACACCCACAGTGCTGTTAGGGAGGGAGTTCCAGGATTTTGTCCATGTGGTGTAGGCACACCCACAGTGCTGTTAGGGAGGGAGTTCCAGGATTTTGTCCTGTGTGGTGTAGGTACACCCACAGTGCTGTTAGAGAAGGTGGTTAAGAAGGCATTACTAGCCGAGGCATAGAATATAAGGGCAGGGAGGTTATGCTGGAACTGTATAAAACACTGATTAGGCCACAGCTGGAGTATTGTGTGCAGTTCTGGAATCCGCATTATAGGAAGGATGTGATTGCACTAGAGAGAGTGCAGAGGAGATTTACCAGGATGTTGCCTGGGCTGAAGAGTTTTAGTTATGAGGAGAGATTGGATAGACTGGGGTTATTTTCCCTGGAGCAGAGGAGATTGAGGGAGGACATGATTGAGGTGTATAAAATTATGAGGGGCATAGATAGGGTAGACAGGAAGGAACTTTTCCCCTGGGTGGAGGGATCAATAACCAGGAGGCATAGATTTAAGGTAAGGGGCAGGAGGTTTAGAGGGGATGTGAGGAAGAATTTTTTTCACCCAGAGGGTGGTGGGAATCTGGAACTCACTGCCTGAAAGGGTGGTAGAGACAGAAACCCTCATAACATTAAAGAAGTATTTGGATGTGCACTTGCAATGCCATGGCATACAAGGCTATGGGCCTAGTGCTGGAAAATGGGATTAGAATAGTTAGGCACTTATTTGACCAGTGCAGCCTTGATGGGCTGAAGGGCCTTTTTCTGTGCTGTGTACCGCTATGACTCTATGACTATAAAACTATTGTAGTGAAAGCAGATAGTAATAATGTACACAAACAGGTGTTGCGTGAAAGTGGAGGAAGAGTTTGATTGTATCCTATTTTACTTTGAAATGAAGTCATTAATAATTACTAAGTGGGAAGCAGGGTTCCCAAAGAAAGGAAGGACTTGCATTTATTTAGCATCTTTTACAACTTCAGGATGTTCCAAAATACTTTACAGTCAATGAGGTACATTTTAAAAGTGTAGTCACTGTTGTACTGCAGGAAACGTGGCAGTCAATATGTACACAGCAAGCTCCCACATGATAATGATCAGGTTTATTTTATGAATGATCTTGGTTGAGGGATTAATGGGGTTGCCCAGCACTTCTTCCAATAGGAATTTCCTCAGAGACTGAGGAAAGTTCTGATGATGAAAAAGCCTTCAATCTAAAACCCAATGAGGAGATGTTTAGATGTGTGCAAGCTCTCCTAAAGTTTGAGGAAAGGGATGTAGAGGCATTCTTTGTTTTGTTTGAAAAGTTAGCTAGACATTTGAAGAGGCCAAAAGAAGTCTGGACATTGCTCTTACAGAGCAGGTTGGTAGGTAGAGCTCATGAGGTTTGGATTTCACCTTTATAAGAGGTATTGGTGGATTATGATGCAGTGAATAAAGCTATCCTGAATGCATATGAGTTAGTTCCTGAGGTATACAGGCAGAAATTTCAGAATATAAGGGAACAGCCTATATTGGATTTGAGAGGGTAAAACAAAATAATTTTGGTCGTTGGATATGGGCATTAAAGGTAGAGATGACGTATGAAGTTCTTAGAGAACTAATTCTTTTGGAAGAATTTAAAGATTCACTTCCTGTTGTAGTTATAACCCATGTTGAAGACCAGGAGGTTAAAACAGCTAGAGAGGCAGTGGAGATGGCTGATGATTTTGAACTGGTCCATAAATCTAAACCCTTTTTCCAACATCCCCTAAACCCGAGAGGGATAGAAAATGGGAAGGTGAAAGGGAGGCCAGGGAAGAGAAGGGACAGTTGGGAATTCTCAGAACATTTCTCCTCAGGCCAGGAGGGAAGGTGCTGAGGGTGGAAGTGACATTTGAAAGCCTAAGTGTTTTCATTGTAGCGAGGTGGGACATGTTAGGGCAGATTGCTGGAGATTAAATGGTAGACCTATTGCAGTTGTAGGGATGCCAAAGGAATCCTCAGGAAAGGTTGCATCAGAAAAAGAAATTGTTGTTAAAACTGTAGCAGTAGTATAGGTGAAACATGCTCCCTCAGAACATACAGGAAAGGGTGGTATGGTTCAGGATAGTCCAGAGAATTCTTCTTTGATTACTGGTGAAGGAAGCCAGGCTAACAGAGGGTCTGGATGTTTTGTGTCAAAGGGAGACATGTTCCCTTACTCCTCAAACAAAATTAGTAAACAGATTAACATTTTGAGAGATACAGGGGCAGATCAATCATTGATGGTGGTTGATGGTATAATTTGTAGTTCTATGAAAGAAAAAATATTGATAAGAGGTACTAATATAATTTATGAACCCGTTTCTTTATGTCAAGTTAACTTACAAAGTCACTTTATGAATGGAATTGTTACAATGGGAACTATTCCCAAATTACCTGTTGAAGGGGTAGATTTTATTCTGAGTAATGATTTGGTTAGTGGAGCCAGTAATGAGGCAATGACTGTGCTACAGCAGGCAGTTGATCATGCTGAACTTCAGAAAGCTACTGTGGCCAAAAATGAAAGACTTATTGCAGATAACAAGCAATTGAAGGAAAACCTGATTAATGTAGAGAATCAACTTTCATGCATGAAAGAGGAGTTTGGTAATGAAGGAAGAGAATTGATGAGATCAGTTGAGAATCAGTCACAGAAAGTGGAGCACTTGACTGAGGACTTGCAATGAAGCAAATTTAACAGAGGTCAAACTTCAGTCAAAAAGTGATGCATTTCAAGCATCACTAGTTGATATGAAATATCAGGGAAAGTGCCTTGAACAAGAAAATGAATTGATGGTGAATCAGAATAACTGGTTGAATGCAGAATTAAAAATTAAAACTAACGAACCGTTAGAACTTCATCATGAAAAGAGCGATGATATTCTCGAAGCAAACTGGAGAAAGTGAAGGGGAAGCTGTGTGACATGGAGTGTCACAGTTCCAAAATTCTTCCGGTGAATAAAAACTCTTTGCCGAATTGTCGCCCAATTGAGCCAAGAACTGATCTAATTAAAATTACTGATGCATCAACCTCGGTGATGGACAATATGAAAATAACTAAAGTGCAAGCAGAGTTGGAAATCAAGGCCAGGATTTTACCTCTGGTGTGCGGGCGTGTGCCCGACACGCTGGGACGTAATGTGACGCGTGATGATGTCGGGCGTGTGTCCTGATGTCACCCCGCACTGTCGTGATATTTCGCTAGGCGATGAAAATGGAGGTGTGTCCGCCATTACTTAACGGGCCAGTTAAGGCCCTTGACACACCAATGGTATGTGATTTTATGTAACCCGTGTGAGTTTCAGGGTGTCGCAGGGGCACAACAGGTAGGCGGGTAGGCCATATTTACAAAAGCCTCATCCACAGGCAGGGTAAGTGGGGTGAGTGGGCTCGCTAATGTGAGTTGTTTGTACTTTAGCTTATAAGTTGCTGCTGCTTGCTCATGTGAACAGGACAACTTTGTTTTGCTTCACAGCTGCTTTGACAGAAGTAAGAAGCTTCAGTTCAGGACTCCAGAGGATTCAGATCGCTTAGGGCCTTTCAGGTATCAGACACCTTCCCTCACCCTAGGAATGGGGATTGTGGTCTCCCCTGGAGGCACCTCCTCTGAGGAAGGAGGGCCAGAAGAGTGACAAGGCCAGGTGCCCCTTTTTGGCCTCCAGGGGAGTGACCTGTGGAAGGACAGGCGCAGGCACAAGGGGCGCAGGGCCAACAGGAAGTCCAAGGTGGAAGGGGCCACAGAAGACGCCACTATCCTGCTGCCAGGGTTTACAGGCAGCGATGCCGCTACCTCAATATGCCTGAGATGCAATGCTAAAGGAGGCTCCGTCTCTCAAGGGAGACAGTGACCTCCATCGGTCAGATGACCGGCCCTGAGATCAGCTCTGACTGGGTGGACACCCCAGGCCAGTGGCGCTGAAGGTCACATGGGCCCTCAACTTCTCTGCCTCCGCTCTTCCCAGAGGTCAGTGGGGGATTTGTGTGGAGTCTCCCAATCAGCTGTCCACATTTGCATCAAGGAGATGACAGAAGCTCTCTTCATTCACTACTGCAAGGAAGAGGCCAGCCAGGCAGAGCGAGCCAGAGGGTTCACAGTGATTGCTGGCTTCCCCTGCATCCAGGGTGCAATCGACTGGACACGTGTGGTCATCAAGGTGTCAGCGGGTCAGCCAGGTGCCTTTGTCAACAGGAAGGGCTTCCACTCCATGAACGTGCAGATAGTGTGTGACCACAGGATGCAGATTCTACAAGTCTGTACAAGGTACCCAGGCAGCTCCCACGACGCCTACATCCTCAGACACTCCCAGGTGCCGGGGCTCTTTAGTGTTCCAGCTTGGCTTGATGGATGGCTGCTGGGTGACAAGGGCTGTCCCCTCAGAAGGTGGCTCATGACGCCTCTCCGCCATCCAAGAACAGAGGCTGAGCAGCGGTACAATAGGAGCCACGGCACCACAAGGGCTGTGGTGGAGAGAGACATCAGTCTTCTCATGATATGGTTCCGATGTCTGGAACAGTCAGGGGGCGCACTGCAACGCCCCCCAGATCGTGTGTCGGTGATAGTGGTTGCGTGCTGCGCTCTCCACAATCTGGCGTTGGAAAGGGGGGGAGAGCGGGGGGGGGGGGGGGGGGGGGGGCGCAGTGGAGGAAGAAGATGTTGACACAGCTGCTCTGGCAGCAGACGATGTGTCCAGTAGTGAGACCGAGGACGAGCATGATCAGGAGAACCATGAGGGGATAGGCACTGACCTGGGCAACCTCCAGAGTTGCAGGCTCCATACTTGATACCTGACAGGAACATTTGCCTGGTGAACAACACACATCATGTACCATTTCAATAAAGTTCAATGACAAACAAATCACTCATAACATCATGGGTTACCCTGTACCTGCAGAACGAATGAAGCACCCAGAGGCTTGTGTAACAGAAACACATTTAAAGCTGTGGTGCCTGCCACATATAATACAAATTAAATTGAAAGGTATTATGCATCACACCAAATAATATTTAACATAAAACTGGGGGAAAGAAATATCACCGGTGATCAGCTCATGTTGTGCTTTAAGTTTTCACTTGTGGGTGCTACATCCCCCCTCACTGGCACCAGCATTGGAGGCTCACTCTGCTGTCCTGTTGGCATCGATGACATTGGCAGGCATCCTCTGGCCTGTGGAGCCTGTGCTGGCCCCACCTGGGGGGGAGCAGCCAGTGCCACAGCTGGCATCTCCCCAGTCATCGCAGCCTCATCAGATGCCACAGTCACTGGCAGAGGGGCGGAGGAGCTGCTACCGTCATCCAGAGCGCCCTGAGAGGAACCTGCAGAAACAACAGGCAGCTCGTGCACCAACGTGAGGTCACTTTGGATCTCCCTGCTCACCATTGATGGATGGACGCTTAGCTGGGACACTGGGTGCCCCATCCATCTCCCACACTGACCACCTGAGGTCATTGCCTGTGTGAGGGCTTGCAGGGCCAAGTGCATCCTCAGGAAGCCCTGATTCAGCTCATGGAGGAGCCTCTCCATGAGAGTCACCACTCTCTCCATGGAGGAGGCAGTGCACTTGGCCATGGGGGTCATTGCATTGCTCATTTCCCTCATCTATCTCCGCCAGATCCTCCCACACACCCTGCTGGACATCCAGCATCTGCTGCCTCAGGGAAGACTCCAGAGGCCCATCATCAACCTTTGACTGAGCAGTGTCGTGGTCCCCAGCAGTCCTCCGAGTGTCAGCCTCCGCCTGCACATCAAGCGAGTGTGAAGCGCCCCCATGGAGATACTATCCAACGAGGTGCTGGTATCTGACCTGGTGCCAGCTTGGCTGAGAGGGTATGATGCGGGTGCGTTTCCATGGTTGCTATCCTCTGGGGTCAGTGGTGAGCCTTCAGGCTCCTCACCCCAATGGCTGATGAGCCTGAAAGCAAGCACAAGGACATGTCATTAGTTGGAGTCAATACGCTGTTACTGTGCATGCCTGGCACCCGGATCTGGGTGCCCTCATCTTTCCATTATCAGTGGGGATTCCATGTTCGAGGCTCACACCAATATAGAGGCAACAGTGGAATGGTTGCAATTACTGACATTGACCTCAGTGCCCTGTGCTCTTACCTCCCTGTGGCAACCCAGCCTCACCGCAGCCGGTTGACCTGGGCACATGGCACCTCTGCATCTCCAGGGCCTCCTGCTCATATCTGGTCAGGATTAGAAGGCAGGGTGGTCCTCTGCCAGTCCGCAACCTCTCTGCATTGTTATGGGATGTCTTCTCCTGAAAGGAGGGAGGAGAATTGATCAGTCCACCCTGTACCTACAGCGCCACTGCAGCCTGGCCAGACCCACCTGAGGAAAACCTCGCAGGGCTGAGCCGATTCCTGACCCTGGAGCTGCAAGACTCTCATTCCAAGCAGCCAGGGCTCACCCCCCCTTGCCCAGATGCTGCCTCATTGACATTTGCCACTCACACTCTAAGAACCCTGAGGTCGAGTGGGGTTGGGGTGGGGTGAGAGGCGGTGGGGGGGGGGAGTGGGGAGCTCCTAACTAAGTGACCCATGCCAACAGGGTACTCACCCTTCCCGATCGCAGGAGATCACTGAAGCGTTTATGGCACCGCACCCATGTGCGCCTCACCGCATCGTGGGAGCTCACCCTGGATACCACCTCCTCCCAGGTATTTTTGGTGAGGTGGAGGGGTCTCCTCCTCTGGTCCCTGGGGACAAGGTTGAAGTACGGGCGTGAGGAGACGCGCCACCGATCGGTACCCCCCGATTGGGGGGAGCGGCGCCATTTTACGTGGGCGGGCCAATTAAGGCGTGGAAGCAGACGGGGGTGGATTCCCTAAACTTGAGAGTGTGTTCTTTCATGCATGCGCAAGAAAGAGCGCACTCATCTCCCTGAGGCTAAGTGCTGCCCCAGGGCGATCGGCTCTACACTGTCATATGAGTTGGGACATGTCCATAATTTTTTTAAAAACTAAGGTTGGATGGACAGGTCCATTAATTAGTTCAATGACTGTGTCACTGGCCTCAATTGGCCATTGACAGGTCGGCGGGTGCACAGCTGATTTTGCTGTAGCCCCGCAATGTAACTCGGGCGCAGTGATGTCGGGTGTCATTTTATGCATTGGCGAGTAGGGGGCGGGGCCCGCTTGCTGACAGGAAAATTCTGCCCCATGTTTAACCAATTTATTGGAATTTTTTGAAGGAGTAACCTGCACTGTGGATAAAGAGGAGCCTGTAGATGCACTGTACTTGAATTTCAAGACGGCATTTGATAAGGTGTCATATCAAATGTCAGTATGGAAAATAAAAGTGCATGGTATAAGGGGTAAATATTAGCATGGATCGAAGCTTTGCTGGCTGGCAGAAAACAGAATGCATAATTGGGTCTTTTTCTGATTGGCAGGATGTAGCGAGTGGAGTCCCACAGGGCTCTGTGCTGGAGCCTCAACTGTTTGCAATTTACATCAATGACTTAGATGAGGGAAGTGAAGGCATGGTAGCTAAATTTGCAGATGACACAAAGATAGGTAGGAAAGTATATTGTGAAGAGGACATAAGGAGGTTGCAGATAGATATAGTTTGAGGGATTGGGCAAAAAACCTGGCAGATGGAATATAATGTAGGAAACAGTGAAGTTGCTTACTTTGGTAGGAAGAATAAAAAAGCAGAATATTACTTGTATGCGTGTGGAACTTAATTGAATCAATGACAGCTGGTCTGAAGGCTTTGATGTAAGAAGAGAAGCTAGGTTTGAAATGCTAAATAGATAAATATGGGTGAAGTTTTAGAATGTGAGGTGTAAAGGGAACATTTGCATTGTTAAATAAACCAGTGTAGCTTGAAGTCAAAAGAAGGGGTGAAATGTTACACCTAGCCGGAGGTTAGAAAACAGTGTGTTTATTTTTCCCAAATATTACTGGTAAAATTAGTACTAGGATGGATTTTATTATTACAGAGGTAAAGTCCAAAGACATAGTGAAAGAATGTGAATTTGCATTCAGAGGGGAAAGTATGTATAAAGAAGAGAAAGCTGTGTGAAATGGCAGGCATTTTAAGATCTAACACAAGTGTGAAAAGCCTGCAGCAGGTAAGCCTCAAGCTGCTGTCTACAAAGAACCCAAGCTGGGAAAAACTGACTTTCAATTCCACTGTCCAGGGTGTGTGTTTTGCCTGGGTCTGTTTTAAAATCTGTGTTTTACTGTTGCCTTAAAGGAGGTGTAACTGGGAGTTAGATTAATTGGGGGAGCTAGGGGTTATGGTATTAATTTGTAAATGTATGTATGTGCTTAAAATCTTTTTCTAATTAATAGAAGTTTAGTTTTGTATGAAACCTATAAGGCTCAGTGGTCTTATTACTGCTGAATTCAAGGCACACATCTCAAAACAAATACTGTCATGAAGAGATATTAATGTCCATAATGTTATTGGAAATTATTTTTAAAGTGGACTTGGTAGAGGGGTCTGTGTCTATGTGTTTGGCTGTGTGTGTCTTAACTGGACTAAAGTATGGGTGCTTTAATGTATAGTAGTTTTGAGGTGATAATTAGGTAAACAGTAAGGAAGTTAAGAATATAAAGTGTAAATTTGCATTTGTTGAATAAAACATTCAAGAGTGGGAGTAAAATCTTGCACCTAGCTGGGAGATGCCAAGAAACGTGTTAATATTACTAATAAAATTGGTGGAATGAATGGATATTATTGTTAGGAGGTGTAAAACTAAAAATCTAGTAATACAATGAAAAAGTTACTTTCAAAGGAAAACTAGGTATAAACAGAAAGGAGTTTGTGTGTGTAAGTCAGAGACACTTAAGATCTAACCAGGCTACAGCTGTGTCTGCAAAGGAAGCAAATTACAAAGAACCTCATTTTGAATTTGACAGGTCAAATGTGCTTTGCTTGGTGTCTGGTTAAATTCCATGGTTTACTGTTGCCGTTGTGGAGATTTACCTGGGAGTGATTAATTTGAGGATTTGTTTAAAAGTTATTATGATAGCAATTTGTAGACATGTATATGTGTTTAATTTGTTAGAAATTAATAAATGTTTAATTTAGTTTTATAAAAAACCTCGAGGCTCAGTTGTCTTCTTCCTGAATTTAGAGCTGCGTCTCAAACATACCAAATGAAAATATAGGTTATGACAGTTGTTCAAGTTTCCCTCTGGGATTTAAATAACTCAGCCTTTACCAACTGCTGTGTCCGAATACTACAAACTGTAAAATAGTTGTGGCATTTGTTTCCAGTTTCCCTCTGGGGTTTGAACAGCCCAGCTTTTACCATCCACTGTGCCATAGTAGAGAGACTCGAACCTATGGTCCTGCCGCCACACATATGGTACATCTTTCTTCAGTGGCTCTCTCAATGACCAGGCTTTGTTGGAAAAGTTCAGAATGTACAGTGCCAAGAAGTTGATAAACCCAAGGCATCTTGTAGGTCTTTGTTGTCCTGTGAGTTAGGCATCTGTCTGACATCTTTGACTTTGCCTGGATAGGGATGGATTCTGCACTTGAATAGATGGAGCCAAATTATTTGATTTGACTCATGCCCACCTGTTGTTGAAGGCAAGCCCCTCATGGTGAGCTACTGCCATCAGTGCATGAAGATTTTGATCATGCTCTTCTTTGGTTTTGCCCATCACCACAATATCATCAGCAAAAGCTTCCAGTGGCCTGACTTCATCCATGCAATGTGTTATATTCACAATGTGAAAAGTCTGTTTGTCCTCTGGCCCAAGGCTGTTCCACTCTGGGTCTTGGCTCGAGTCTGTCTTGCTGTGAACCTTGTGCATTGGTCTGTGTTTGCACAGGTCTCTGGTGATCTCCTTGCTGCCTTTGCCATACTACTGTGCCCGTCTTCTGTTTGTTTGTGCCCTATTGTGCCCTCTGGCTGCATCTCTGGAGCCAGATTTCTTGCCTCAGTGGGTCCAGTGTCCTTTTGTACTGCAGATCTTGCACAGATCTTGGAATGCAGCCACTGTTCACAGTGACAAGCCGCACTTATCACAGAGCTTGCTTGCTTTTTGTGACCTGTCTATATGTCGATACTGTTGGCTGCACCTATTGCTTGCAGGCGCTGCGTCAGGTTACAATGGCTTCATACTTCTTTCTTTTTCAAGAGGTCTTTCTGGAACACTTCGACAGGTGCCGAGGCAATCACCAACTCCATTACTCGTTCCGACAAATCGGTCTCTGAAAAGTCCCATTCGTTGCCTTTGCTACGGCATCTGCTGATGAATTGGTCTATTGATTCCTGTGGCTGTTGCCTAGGGGGATCGATTCTGGGCGATGAATTCTAAAATTTACTCTTAACTGAAGCTGATCCTCTAACACTTTCCATATCTTTATGGGATCTTTCCAGTCATCTTCAGATAAACCAGATGTATTGACTTTGTGTGTAGCCCCTCATTACCGATTGCTATCAGTTTTTTCATGGCTTGCTTATCTGGTTCTGCAACTATGAAGCATAGCTGCATTGTTTCAAAAGTTTGAATTCAGGTGGGACTTTGGGGGCCTTCCAGGTCATGCTGGGGGGGTTTGGTATCCATCATTTTTCAGACACCATTGATATGCAGGGATGTTCTTCTGCTGTTCTTTTGCCCTTTCAGAAACTACTGATATGCTGGAATGCTTTATGCACCGCCAGCAGCGTTCTCGCTGTGTCCTCTGCTTCTTCTCTGCCTTTATAATATGCTTTGTGCACTCTTTGTGCCTTTGGCACTGTGATGAAAGCAAAACACTGTGGACGCTGGAAATCTGAAACAAAAACAAAAACAAAAATAGCTGGGAAAAACTCAGCAGGTCTGACAGCATCTGTGGAGAGGGACACAGTTAACGTTTCGAGTCCGTGTGACTCTTCATCAGAGCTAAGTATATTTTTTCTTTTCCCACCTATTTCTATTATTATTTTTAAATGTATTTCCATCCATTGTTTTATCTCTACCTTTTAGCCTATTTCGATCCCTTCCCCCCACCCCACCACCACTAAAGCTATCTGTACCTTCACCCAACCCCACCCCCACTAAGGCTATCTGTACCTTGCTTGTCCTGCTTTCTACCCTTAATGTCACCTATTAGCACATTCCTTAGCTAATATCACCACCGTCAACACCCCTTTGTCCTTTTGTCTGTGACATCTTTGGCAATCTCTTCTTTGCCTCCACCTATCACTGACCCTCTATCCAGCTCCAGCTGTCCCCACCCCCCCCCCCCCCCCCCCCCCCCCCCCCCCCCCCCCCCCTTAACAGCTTATATTTCACCTCATTTCTATTTTTCTTTAGTTCTGATGAAGAGTCACACGGACTCGAAACGTTAACTGTGTCCCTCTCCATGATGCTGTCAGACCTGCTGAGTTTTTCCTGCTATTTTTTATTTTTATTTTTGCTTTTGGCACTGTATTTGGTGTGCTTTTCCTATTTTTCATGTTGTATTTAACTCTAAACCCTCAGCTCCGTTCCAACTGCCTGGACTTTCCAGCCCAAAGGTACTTACAATTTGCGCAGTAAGCGAGTCTTGTTCCTTCCATTTTCAGTTTTCTTTATCGTGGCAATTTCTAGAGTGCTTTTTTTTACCTTGTCTGCTGTTTCTCCCTTTGGTCTTCAAGCTTGTATCATTTGTTCTGCTTCTTCAGTTCAAAGGGAACAATCACCACAGTATACAATTTAGTGATAACCTTGTGCTATCTATATGAAACACAAATGAGGGACGTGAATTCTGCTTGCTTGAGGATTTCTGGCAGTGTTTATTTACAGCTACATCAGTACAAGCAGTAGAGCAATCACCAGGCACATCCTGTTGTCTAGGGTATGACAGACAGAAGTGTCGCTCCTGGTCATTCAATGACATCCAGGTATCTGGCGTATCTGCATGTCGAGCTTCTTCAAGGGACATCACTATTAAAGTGATATTACAACAAGCCCAAGCCCTTTAACTCAGCCACATCAGTAGCATTCTGTTTCAGGTCTTCAGTCAGGGATCATGCGCTGAGTCTGTCAAAGGAAGGATTTCTAATTAAAGGCGACCCCGGCGGGTATCAGAGGGGCTGAGCAGGATGCGGATTTCTCAGGCCGCAGTAGCCAGCCAGGATAAAGAAGAGGCTTGGGAACACTGACCCCCCCACCCCCCCCCCCCACCGACCCCACCGGGGTGTCTCACTCTGATCTGGAGGTTCTATTGTGGGATCTGAGGAACTGCAGTGAGGTGAGCTCGCTCGAAAACCAAGAAGGCAAGCATGGGAGAGGGCAAAGCACTCAGCAGCGACCTGCAGGCAGTGCACCAAGAGGTTCCAGAACCTCAAAAGGATGTGAGAGGTGAGTGGCATAACACTTTCAGGTGACTGGCTCCATACTCTGCCACTCTGCTGAAGAGCAGACCTTGCTGCTGCACGCATTCTTCTCTCTCCAGCCACCTCGCATCCTCATCTGAACAGCCAGCAATCACCCTCAACTTATTGCAGATGGGCACATAACTTGGGGAGAGGCAGAGATCCGGTGGGGAGGGTGGGGAGAGCAGGTAGTAAAATGCCCTCCAGTGACTGACACCTTGACACCCACTGGGAATGAACTGGTCCAACAGGAATGAGGTCTTGTTCCAGGTGACCACAGGTGTCAACAGTGAACTGCTGTGAAAACGTGAGCTTGCTGAGGTAGCCGTGCTTAGGCATGTCAAGAGGGCTGATCCTCTGCCTTCAGACCCTCTGGCTGCAGATCCTCCTTGGAGTTGGATCACTTTGTCCAACACCTGTACCCGACAGCAAAATTTGGCTGAGGAGGCAGCAGCAGCTGCTGCTGGTGTAGCTCCTGCTGCTGGTGTAGCTGCTGCAGCTGGTTTTCCTCCTGCTCCTGCTGGTGCTGGAGTTGCTCCTGCTGCTGTTGGTGCTGCTCCTGCTGCTGTTGGTATTGCTCCTGCTGCTGTTGGTATTGCTCCTGCTGGTGTTGCTCCTGCTGCTGTTGGTGTTGCTCCTGCTGCTGTTGCTCCTGCTGGTGTTGCTCCTGCTGCTGCTGGTGTAGCTGCTGCAGCTGGTTTTCCTCGTGCTCCTGTTGGTACTGGTGTTGCTCCTGCTGCTGTTGGTGTTGCTCCTGCTGCTGTTGGTGTTGCTCCTGCTGTTGCTCCTGCTGCTGCTGGTGTTGCTCCTGCTGCTGTTGCTCCTGTTGCTGTTGGTGTTGCTCCTGCTGCTGTTGGTGTTGCTCCTGCTGCTGCTGCTGTTGCTCCTGCTGCTGCTGGTGTTGCTCCTGCTGCTGCTGCTGTTGCTCCTGCTGCTGCTGGTGTTGCTCCTGCTGCTGCTGGTGTTGCTCCTGCTGGTGTTGCTCCTGCTGCTGCTGGTGTTGCTCCTGTTCCTGCTGGTGTTGCTCCTGCTGGTGCTGGTGTTGCTCCTGCTGCTGTTGGTGTTGCTCCTGCTGATGTTGCTCCTGCTGGTGTTGCTCCTGCTGGTGTTGTGTTGCTCCTGCTGCTGCTGGAGTTGCTCCTGCTGGTGTTGCTCCTGCTGCTGGTGGTGTTGCTCCTGCTCCTGCTGGTGCTGGTGTTGCTCCTGCTCCTGCTGCTGTTGCTCCTGCTGCTGTTGGTGTTGCTCCTGCGGCTGCTGGTGTTGCTCCTGCTGCTGGTGGTGTTGCTCCTGCTGCTGTTGGTGTTGCTCCTGCTGCTGTTGGTGTTGCTCCTGCTGCTGTTGCTCCTGTTCCTGCTGGTGTTGCTCCTGCTGGTGTTGCTCCTGCTGGTGTTGCTCCTGCTGGTGTTGCTCCTGCTGGTGTTGCTCCTGCTGGTGTTGGTGTTGCTCCTGCTGGTGCTGGTGTTGCTCCTGCTGCTGGTGGTGTTGCTCCTGCTGGTGTTGCTCCTGCTGCTGCTGGTGTTGCTCCTGCTGGTGCTGGTGTTGCTCCTGCTGCTGTTGGTGTTGCTCCTGTTGCTGTTGGTGTTGCTCCTGCTGGTGTTGGTGTTGCTCCTGCTCCTGCTGGTGTTGGTGTTGCTCCTGTTGCTGTTGGTGTTGCTCCTGCTGGTGTTGGTGTTGCTCCTGCTGCTGTTGGTGTTGCTCCTGCTGCTGGTGCTGGTGTTGCTCCTGCTCCTGCTGCTGTTGGTGTTGCTCCTGCTGCTGTTGGTGTTGCTCCTGCTGGTGTTGGTGTTGCTCCTGCTGCTGTTGGTGTTGCTCCTGCTGGTGTTGGTGTTGCTCCTGCTGGTGCTAGTGTTGCTCCTGCTGCTGTTGGTGTTGCTCCTGTTGCTGTTGGTGTTGCTCCTGTTGGTGCTGCTGTTGCTCCTGCTGCTGTTGCTCCTGCTGCTGCTGGTGTTGCTCCTGCTGTTGTTGGTGTTGCTCCTGTTGCTGTTGCTCCTGTTGGTGCTGCTGTTGCTCCTGCGGCTGTTGCTCCTGCTGCTGCTGGTGTTGCTCCTGCTGTTGTTGGTGTTGCTCCTGCTGCTGTTGGTGTTGCTCCTGCTGGTGTTGCTCCTGCTGTTGTTGGTGTTGCTCCTGTTGCTGTTGGTGTTGCTCCTGTTGGTGCTGCTGTTGCTCCTGCTGCTGTTGCTCCTGCTGCTGCTGGTGTTGCTCCTGCTGTTGTTGGTGTTGCTCCTGCTGCTGGTGGTGTTGCTCCTGTTGCTGTTGGTGTTGCTCCTGCTGCTGTTGGTGTTGCTCCTGCTGGTGCTGGTGTTGCTCCTGCTGCTGTTGGTGTTGCTCCTGCTGGTGCTGGTGTTGCTCCTGCTGCTGGTGGTGTTGCTCCTGCTGCTGCTGGTGTTGCTCCTGTTGTTGTTGGAGTTGCTCCTGCTGGTGTTGCTCCTGCTGCTGTTGGTGTTGCTCCTGCTGCAGCTGGTGTTGCTCCTGCTGCTGTTGGTGTTGCTCCTGTTCCTGTTGGTGTTTCTCCTGCTGGTGCTGGTGTTGCTCCTGCTGCTGTTGGTGTTGCTCCTGCTGGTGCTGGTGTTGCTCCTGCTGCTGTTGGTGGTGCTCCTGCTGGTGTTGCTCCTGCTGCTGTTGGTGTTGCTCCTGCTGCTGTTGGTGTTGCTCCTGCTGGTGCTGGTGTTGCTCCTGCTGGTGCTGGTGTTGCTCCTGCTGCTGTTGGTGTTGCTCCTGCTGATGCTGGTGTTGCTCCTGCTGGTGTTGGTGTTGCCCCTGCTGGTGCTGGAGTTGCTCCTGCTGGTGTTGGTGTTGCTCCTGCTGCTGTTGGTGTTGCTCCTGCTGGTGTTGCTCCTGTTGCTGTTGGTGTTGCTCCTGCTGGTGCTGGAGTTGCTCCTGCTGATGTTGGTGTTGCTCCTGCTGGTGCTGGTGTTGCTCCTGCTGGTGCTGGTGTTGCTCCTGCTGGTGTTGCTCCTGCTGGTGTTGCTCCTGCTGCTGTTGGTGTTGCTCCTGCTGCTGTTGGTGTTTCTCCTGCTGGTGTTGCTCCTGCTGCTGTTGGTGTTGCTCCTGCTGGTGTTGCTCCTGCTGGTGCTGGAGTTGCTCCTGCTGCTGTTGGTGTTGCTCCTGCTGGTGCTGGTATTGCTCCTGCTGGTGTTGGTGTTGCTCCTGCTGGTGCTGGTGTTGCTCCTGCTGCTGTTGGTGTTGCTCCTGCTGCTGTTGGTGTTGCTCCTGTTGCTGTTGGTGTTGCTCCTGCTGGTGTTGCTCCTGCTGCTGTTGGTGTTGCTCCTGCTGCTGTTGGTGTTGCTCCTGCTAGTGCTGGTGTTGCTCCTGCTGCTGGTGGAGTTGCTCCTGCTGCTGTTGGTGTTGCTCCTGCTGGTGCTGGTGTTGCTCCTGCTGGTGCTGGTGTTGCTCCTGTTGGTACTGCTGTTGCTCCTGCTGCTGTTGGTGTTGCTCCTGCTGGTGCTGGTGTTGCTCCTGGTGTTACTCCTGCTGGTGCTGGTGTTGCTCCTGGTGTTGCTCCTGCTGGTGTTGCTCTTGCTGCTGCTGGTGTTGCTCCTGCTGCTGTTGGTGTTGCTCCTGCTGCTGCTGGTGTTGCTCCTGCTGGTGCTGGTGTTGCTCCTGCTGGTGCTGGTGTTGCTCCTGCTGCTGTTGCTGTTGCTCCTGCTGCTGTTGGTGTTGCTCCTGCTGGTGCTGGAGATGTTCCTCTTGATCCTCACTGTATTGAAGTATCTTTACAGTGCAGAAGGAGGCTATCTGGCCCATCGAATCTGCACTGGCTCACTGAAAGAGCATTCCACCTGTCAGCTGACAACATTTCCAACATTTGTATCATCAGAAAATGTTGAAATGATGCCCTGCACATTGCAGCCTAGGTTATTAATATATATCAAGGAAGAGCAAAGGGGCCCAACACTGACCCCTGAGGAACTCCACGACAAACCTTCCTCCAATCTGAAAAACAATCATTTATCACTGCTCTCTGTTTCCTGTCACTCAGCCAAGTGCCTACTTTTCCTTTTATTCCATGAGCTAGAATCTTGCTCATAAGTCTGTTGTGTGGCACTGTATCAAATGCCTTTTGAAAATCCATATACACCACATCAACAGCATTTCCCTTATCAACCTTTTTTTCCTCTCTGTTAACTTCTCTGTAACCTCCTCAAAAAACTCCAGCAAGTTAGTCAAACATGATTTTCCCTTGATGAACCCATCTGGCTTCCCTTAATTATCCGGCACTTGTCTAGGCGATTATTGATTTTATCCCGTACTATAGTTTCCAGAAGTTTCTCTACCACTGATACCTGTAGTTGTCAGCTTTATCCTTGCACTCCTTTGTGAACAAGGATGTAACATTCACATTCTCCAGCCCTCTGGCATCTCCCCTGTATCTAAGGAAGACTGAAAGATTATCACTAGTGCCTCCGCAGTTTCCACTCTCACTTCCCTCAGTACCCTTGGGTGCATCTCATCTAGTCCTTTTAAGTAAAGATAGCCTTTCCAACACCTCCTTCCTCTCAGTTGTAAGTTATTTTAGTGTACCAGTTACCTCCTCTCTCAACCCGGCCAGGGTAGCAAGTTCTTCCTCTGTAAAGACAGATACAAAGTACTCGTGCAACCTCCGCTATTTCTCCAGCCTCCACATGCAAGTCCCCATTTTTGTCCCCAATCGGCCCTACTCTTTCTTCTACTGCCCTTTTATTATTTACGTGCCTATAGAAGACCTTGGGATTCCCTTTTATGTTTGCTGCCAGCCTCTTTTCACACTCTGTTCTTGCTTTTCTCATTAGTTTCTTCACTTCCCCTCTGGTCCTTCTGTATTCAGTATTTTCTACCTCTGTCGTATGCACACTTCTTCCTTTTCATCTTTACTTCTCTCGTCATCCACAGGGTGCTCTGGATTTATTTGTCCTGCTCTTCTCCTTCAAGGGAATACACCTTGACATTGTCTGCATTATATTTTCTTTGAAGGTGGTCCCTTGCTCAGCCTAGGACTGAATTCAGCACTGGAGGTGCACAGTGGAGCTGCATAAGTTGCTTCCATGCCATAGTGAAAGCTGACAGCAGGGAAGGTGAGCGAGGGTCAAGGCAGGTAAAATGACTTTCATGTTGGCAACAAGCTGTCAACCAGTGAAGCACCCTCTGTGAATAAGTGCAGAGACCACCAATCTCCTCTCTGGGCGTGGCTGGAGTTCTTCAGTTTCATTGTTCAAAGCCTTCCCAGTCTGCCAGTCTCACTGAAGAAGCAGTCCCCACTGTGACTTGCCTGGCTGAACCTGGCAAGAAGCTGACAGCTCGGGAAATAAGTACTCCGACTTTTAAACCCAGAACAGTTTGTTAAAACAACAGTTAACGACCTACTTGAAGATTGTAACATCTTAGCTGACGGTTTCCCGCTGGCCTTGAAAACCAGAAGTGGCCGGGATGACATTAGGATCCTGGTCCAAAGCCACTTTTCGGGATTTATCTCCCCTGCACCCAAACTTGCCTCCCCTTGCTCCTGAAGATTCTCCTCTCTCTCTATAATCTACATGAGCTACATTTAGAGGATTTATTGACCATCTTGTTGCCAACTGTACCCATGAATCACATGGGCTGCAGTGGTTCAAGGTGGCTCACCACCACCATCACATGGATAACAAAAGATGGACAATAAATGCCTAGCCACCGCATCCGTATCCTATGAAGAAATATAAATACCCCGCCCTTCCATTGTAGACTTGTTATTAATTTGTGCCAGTTGTTTCCCCTTCTTTAAATCAATGCCGCTAATTGAAAGTTCCCATTTGACTTTACAGCAGTAAAATATTGCACGTTCCTCATTAATGGCTTTTCAAACCCTTACCATTAATTAGATCTTCACTGAACTTTTGTACAAAACTGTGTTTTTGGAGGGGAGGAAATGCTCAGAACAGAACGGCACGCGGGTAAACAGTTTGGACATTCATTCTTGTGGATATGCAATGAGCCCACTGGTGACTCTGCAAGTGTAAGTTTAACGTTTACAATCCAGTACTTTAGTGCAAACAGAAGTCTCTGTGGATCTGCAAGTACAGTGCAAAAAAAGTCTGTCCATTATTTTAAATTACAAACCAATTTATATGAAAGATGTAACATAAAGTCAATTGGGAGTTGTTGCCGGTACAGAAAATCAATACACACGTACACTTTCATTGACTTCAGTAGTTACATTTTTATGAGATTTAGCATCAGGATGATACCTTAAAATACTTACTGTTGTCAACTATAATAATGTGTTACACTGCAAAGAATCTTCAAAATTATATAGATAAAACAAGTCAGGTCAACCAAAAGCTCTTTGCATTGTGGTTTAATTGAACAATTTTTAGTCAAAAGAAGTTAATTTTCAACTGGAAAATGTGACGCACAGAAAAACTGCTTGCCTCCAGTTGACAGCAACTAACATTACCACCATCGTAAATAATGCTGTGATCTTCTCAAATTGAATTCTATTGCAAAATCCTGAGTGTTTTCTTTAGGAGAATGGTATTCTGTGGGTCCATATACCACTTGTTTCACTGAAGTATAGGAACTGAAATACCAAAGTTACAGAATTATCAGCTGGGCCCAGTTTCCATCCTTTGGGGCAATGGTTGCCTGGAAGGGTGCTTCAGAGGTCCCTAACACTTGGAAGCAAAGTTAAAGCAACACCCTGCCACACCCAGTGGGCCAGGTGCCACACCCAGTGGGCCAGGTGCCACACCCAGGGGGCCAGGTGCCACACCCAGGGGGCCAGGTGCCACACGCAGTGGGCCAGGTGCCACACCCAGTGGGCCAGGTGCCACACCCAGGGGGCCAGGTGCCACACGCAGTGGGCCAGGTGCCACACCCAGGGGGCCAGGTGCCACACCCAGTGGGCCAGGTGCCACACGCAGTGGGCCAGGTGTCACACCCAGGGGGCCAGGTGCCACAGTTGGAAAGGCAATCGATTACCTTTCCTCAACTGAGCTTTTAAGACCATTTCTAGGCTTCAGCAGGCGATTCCAGCAAGAATTCTGTTAAGGGTGTATTGGGAAGAATTCAGGGAATAGCTCAAGATGGTCCCGCACATGTCCCTATGACATGAGGGGAAGGTGCGGGTGGGAAGGGGAGTAGTGGTGGTCGTGAATGAAAGACTCAGTAACTTTCCCCCCGACTGAAATTGATGGGCAGATTACAAAGGGCAGAATCTAGGTCGTAGCAGATCCCTTAGCGGGAGACACATCTGCTCATCATATTTGCTTGCACCCAGGATCTTCAGACCAAGTTGTCCTCAGCTCTTAACTGTGTATCTGAAAGATTTCGTTACTCACCACTGCACATAATTGCCATTCTTTAAATGAAGTGGTATTACATGCAACAACCACAGGAAGGGGTTTCAGGTGGTATCATCTGACTGCCCCTGTCCTAACTGTACCAAACAGTTATACAAAATTAGCAGTTCTTTGAACTGAACGAAAGAGCTAGCAAGCAATAGATAACAGTTGACTCTACCTTTATGAAGACAGACAAGAAACTATGTTAAAACAGAATATGTATAGAAACCAAGCTAAATGAAGGCAAAGCTAAATTATCCACTTAGCAGCTTTGGATCGCATTCTGAAGGATCTCAGGGCCTTATGAAGTAAATTCTAATTCCTGTGCCTTAGGTGGGGATTGTTGTGTCAACCTTGCTTTGTAAAAACACTCAATGATGTTCAATTGACAGGAAGTAGGACTGACAGTGAAGCAAATGGGCTGAATTACAGGACAGTGTTTAGACTATAGGGACATGTTCTCCTGTTCTTGGACCTGTGGATACTGCACCAGGTGGACATGGCATTAGACTGGAAGGTCCATAAAATTTGTAATACTGAATGGGGAAATGAGGCAGTCTCCTTTAGGGCTGTACTCTCCACCATGGCTGAGCACTACGCCCCGCCACCGCCCCCAACCTGACCCGGCAGCCCCCTCACCCTCTGTATTTTCTGAGCCCTGGAAATGCAGTAGCTGGAGACAGAAGAATAGGCAAACGCTCCATGGTGTTACTTATGGTGATTTCTTCCCATTCTGAGAAAAACGTGATAATCTCCATCCAAATAGGAACTGCTCTGTGCTTTAATTTTACAACTCCATCAAGGGTCCAATCGCATTGTATGCTATTTTAACTATGGTATACAAAAACAAGTTTGTAAAATGTTATAAGCTGGGCCACGAAGGAATTTCACATGATTGTGTCAGCCAGTGTGCTAAAAAAAAAGCATTTAAGGAGAATTTCTAACCCCAGACGTTGGAAGCCAGGTGAATTACCTTCAATATTTCTCTTCCAATTTGGGCAGCACTCCCTTCATCTGTTTTTTAGTGATTAAACTCACATTTTCCACTAGGTTCGGAGTGCCTCTATGTGTCCTTACTATTCAGAGAGTGTTTTTTATCAAAGGGGTGGAGTGAGCTGGAAACAGGAACTCAACTTAAACTGCTGATCAGTGACAATAACTAACAACATTTTTAATAGGAATTCTAATTATTTTTCACACCTCCCCAAGTTTTAAGAACAGGTAATATTCAGAGTTGTGTACAGAGCATGTATAATGTACTTAAAAGTGCTTGTAACACCTTTTCTATGCACGTAGGGATGTCAGAGTTGTAAATAAAACCTTTGAAGGTTCAAGTGGCCCTGTATTTGTTTTTTACATTTGGACTGGTTAGCCATCTACAACAACAGGGATACAATGAGTAACCAAGGGTAGCTGTGGTGGGCTGTCCCTCATAATATTCTGGTACTTCACTTTTGTTGGAATTTCTTCATAAGATGAGGACCTATATTCATTTCCACATCTAGTGCTAACAAGTATTCTCAAAAGTAACTATGGCAGTACGATATGTGTTCACACAATGTCCTACAAGTAGCTGTGACCCTACAGATAACATATTAGCCAGCCAAACAGCAAAATAGAACCCATTGCAAGTGATAGTTTCACATCCTTGCTTCCATTACATAATTGCTTGTCACAGCACAATGTTCTCAAGTTAACTCTCAATCCGGCAAATTCTTCTATGTGAGTTTTCTGACATAGTTCAGGTTTAATGCATCCACGACTTGCAATCAAATTTTTTCCTGTCGATAAATAAAAAAAATAATCATCCACATCCAAAGTCATCATAGATAAAACGGGAACACTATTTTACGACCAAAGCATAAACATTCTCAGAAAAGACTTGCATTTATATAGTGTCTTTCATGGCCACCAGGTGCCCCAAGTGCATTACAACCAAGGGAGTCCTTTTTTTTGAAATATAGTCACTTCTATAAGTAGGAAACATGGTTGCCAACTTGCACACAGCAAGATCCCACAAACAGTAATGTGATAATGACCAGATAATCTGTTCTTGAGATGTTGATTGAGAGATAAGCATTGGCCAGGATACTGAGGAGAACTGCCCTGGTTTTCTTTAAGATAGTGCCTTGTGAGCTTTTATGTTCCGGATGTGGACTGCTTCAGTACTTGAGGCGTCGCGAAAGGTCTGAATATTGTGCAATCATCAGTGAGCATCCCAACTTCTGACTTTATACTGGAGGGAAGATGGAGATGAAGCAGCTGAAGATGGTTCGGCCTAGGACACTAACCTGAGGAATTGCTGCAGTGATATCCTCGGGCTGAGATAATTGGCCTCCATCAACCACGACCACCTTGCTTTGTACTAGGTGTGATTCCAACCAGTGGAGAGTTTTCCCCCTGATTCCCATTGACTTCATCAATTTATTGACGCAGTCAAATTCTGCCTTTATGTCAAGGGCAGTCACTCTCACCTCACCTCTGGAATTCAGCTTTTCCCATGTTTGGACCAAGGCTGTAATGAGGTCAGGAGCTGGCCTCAGTGACCCTGGCAGAGCCCAAATTGAGCACTGGTGAGCAGGTTATTGCTCAGTAAGTGCTGCATGACAGCACTGTCAATGACACCTTACATCGCTTTGCTGATGATTGAGAGTTTGCTGGATTGGGTTTGTCCTGCTTTTTGTATTATACACTGAGTACTCTTCTTCCAAAAAATAAACAGACCAGGCTCTGCAAAAATAAAAAGTCTTAAAAGTATAGTGTATATTTTAAATACGTGATGTATAATTTTACAGGGAAGAAACAAAAAAAACCAGCCTGTCTCCACTTGCAACTAAGAAATTTTCTTTCATTCATTTTTAAAGAGTTTCTGTTTTCTCTTGCCACACATCAGCTGCACCATACACTGTTTCCCAACCAAGATATCAAGTAGATGACCTAATGCTAGTTCTAAACCAAGAGGTACAGAAGCAGCCTAAGGTGACTCATAGCTTCCCCTTCCCTCCTGGGAGGAATATAAGTTCCCTTACCGTGCAATTGTTGGAAATATATCGGGTGAACTTATGCTTAAGTTTTAAGATAAAACCTAGGTGATTCTTACTCACTTATTTTACCAACTTTTTTAAAGCACTTTTCAAGAGGATTACAGATGATTGTTTCCATCTTGCAACTTAAAGGACTTAAAGTATTCTGGTAGCACTTCAGACTAGTACCTGTTTGTTCAGAACACAGAATAAATTATTCAGCGCCCAACTTTTAACTGTTTCAAGGCAAAGTTATTCTTTCACAAAGTATTCATGCATTATCCCATGAAGAACTTGATATAATGCAAACAATTACAAGTTAAATTAAGGACAGGAAAATCACACATGTTTATCGAGGAGCTTAGTGAGCACTGAGCAGATGAAAAACTAAGCGATATGAGGTTTCACTAGGAAATGTTCATGTTGACAATGATTTTACCAAGTAATTTTATTCACTTAACCATTCTATTCTATTATCCATTCGAACTGTTGTATCAAATTTGGCAAGAAGTTAATAATGGGATGAAAACTGGGTTGCAATGACAGTATTGTAAGAATGGTCAGTTTTTACAGACAAGTTAATTTGTACTTATGGCAACTGCTCAATTAAATTGTACATATTTTGGTGCAGAGTAACAAATCTTTTAGAAAAAGGCTATGATAACACCCAACTGTTTAACAATTTGAGCCTAAGAACCTGGGAAGCTTTTGGTCCATTTAGAATCACACCAGCAGGAGAGCCACCAAAAAGTTAATGAAAAGGGGAAAATGAGTAAACTAGCAAAAAGTATAAAATATATATTGTGAGAGCTTTTATAACCTTTAAAAAGGAAGAGAGTAGTTAAGGTACACATCGGTCCTTTAGAAGCAGAGACAGGAGAAATTATGATGGGAATGAGGAAATGGCAGAAGCATTCTCAAAATATTTTGTGTCTGTCTTCACGGTAGAAGACATAAGTTCTATACCAGAAATAGACAGTAACCTAGAAGAGTGATGTAATTAAAGAAATTACTATCAGCAGAGAAAAAGTATTTAAGAAACTTAAGGGACTAAAATCTGACAAATCCCCAGGACCTGATGACCTACACCCTAGAGTTCTAAAAGAGATATCTGCAGAGATAGTGGATGTGCTAGCTATGATTTTCCAAAATTCCTTAGAGTTGGGAACGATCCCATTTGATTGGAAGTTGGCAAATATTACACCGCTTTTCAAGAGAGGAGGAAGAGTAGAAACAGTGAACTACAGGCCAGTTAGCCTGATATCAATTGTTGGGAAAATGTTGGAATTGATTAGGCTTAGAAAGCCTTAACATGCACTTGCACAATGCATAGCATGATTAGAACAAGTCAACATGGTTTCACTGAAGGGAAATACTGTTTGGCAAATTTATTAGATTCTTTTGAGTATGTAACTAGGAGGGTAGATAAAGGAGAACCAGTAGATGTAGTAAACCTGGATTTCCAAAATGCATTCGATAAGGTGCCACAAAAAAGGTTAATAGGCAAGATAATGGCTCATGGAGTTGGGGGTAATATTCAGCATGGATATAAAAAGCATATAAAAAGCAGAGAGTGGGGATAAATGGAGCTTTATCAAGGTGGCAGGTAGTAAATAGTGGAGCGCCACAAGGATCAGTGCTGGGGCCTCATCTAGCTATGATTTTTATTAATGACTTAGAAAAGAGATAGAGAGTATTGCATCAAAGTTTGCTGATGACACCAAGCCAAGTGGGAAGGTAAGTTGTGAGGAGGACAAGGAGAGGCTACAAAGAAATGTAGACAAGTTAAGTGAGTGGGTAACAAGATGGCAGATGGCATATAATGTAGGGAAGTGTGAAGTTATTCACTTTGGTTGTAAGAAGAAAAGCAGAATATTTTTTAATAGGTGTGAAACTTGTAACTGTTGAGTTCAAAGAGACATGGGTGTGCTCAAACTAAGAATGCAAAGAGTTAGCATACAGGTGTAGCAAGCAGTTAGGAACACAGATGGCATGTTGGCCTTTATTGCAAGGGGATGGAGTACAAGAATAAAGAAGTTTTATACAGTTGTACAGGATTTTGGTGAGACCACATCTGGAGTACTGTGTGCAGTTTTGGTCTCCACATTTAAGATAGGATATGCTTGCATTGGAGGCAGTACAGCAAAGGATTACTAGACTGGTCCCTGGGATGAAGGGGCTGTCTGATGATGAGAGGCCAATTAAATTGGGTTTACATTCTCTGGAGCTTAGAGGATTGAGAGGCGATCTCATTGAAACCTACAAAACTTTGGAGGGGCTTGATAGGATGGACGCTGAGAGATTGTTTCCCCTGGTCGGGGAATCTAAAACACAGGGGCTCAGTCTCAGGATAAGGGGCTGATCATTTGGGACTGAGATTGGGAGAAATTACTTCACTCAAAGGGTTATGAATCTTTGGAATTCTCTATCCCAGAGGATTGTGAATGCTCCATTGTTTAATACATTTAAGGCTGGGATAGACATAATATTGGTCTCTCAGGGAATTAAATGATATAGGAAGCAGACGCACAAAACCAGCGTTACACTAGATTCTATCAGGTGGGTTAGGTTAAAATTGCCCTCAGAGTTTCCGCCATGGTTTGTTATCAAACAATTTGTGTGCCACTCAACATGGGCAAGTTATAAGCATCACAAAGCTTGAACATTAGCACCTGATGGGATGGTTTTCACAACTGAACATAAACATTGACACCCAAAGGGCAGAATTTTCTGCCTGTCGGGCGGGTATGTCCGACCCAACCTCTGGTGGGTGGGGAGCAGATCCCCACTGGAGAAGCGGGCCCCGCTGCCATTTTACGTGGGCGGGTCAGTTAAGGCCTGCCCAGCGTGATGTCCGGCAGGAAGCGCTATGCACTTCCTGTGTGGGGTCGGAGGTGGGGGAGAGTGAAAGAGCGCACATCTCCCTGAGGCTAAGTGTTGCCTCAGGGAGATCGTTTACACTTTTAAAAATGTTAAAAATAGAAAAATAAACAAGTCCTTAACATGTCCCCCTCATGTGACAATGTCACAGATAGATACGGACAATGTCACATGAGATGGGACATGTTCATAATTTACATAATAACTTTATTAAACTGTTTAAAACCTTGCATGAAACCTCAGCCCGCCGCTGGATGAGGTTTCATGTTTTTTCTAGTTGCCGCAGGGTTCCTGGCCTGCCCACCAACTTTAAGGTTGGACAGGCAGGTCCTTTAATTGTATAATTGATCCGGTCAATGGCCTCAATTGGCCATTGACAAATCAGCGGGCCCGCAGCTGATTTTGCAAAATTCTGCCCAAAATGTTTGAGCCCGATTACACAAATCTATTCTTTCACAATTCATTTAAACATTTTATTCATTTAACAGTCATTTATATATTGGGACAACTATCATTGGAAAAGATAGATACGGAAATTGCACATGAAGATCTTATTCTCTTAAATGTTTTATTCTTTGATCAGCTATTCATTTAAATGGGCTTGACTTTTTATTCGTTAGTGGGATATGAGTGTCGCCAGCTAGATCAGCATTTGTTGCCCATCCCTAGTTGCCCTTGAGAAGCTGCCTTCTCGAACCGCTGCAGTCCATGTGGTGTAGGTACACCCACAGTGCTGTTAGGGAGGGAGTTCCAGGATTTTGTCCATGTGGTGTAGGTACACCCACAGTGCTGTTAGGGAGGGAGTTCCAGGATTTTGTCCATGTGGTGTAGGTACACCCACAGTGCTGTTAGGGAGGGAGTTCTAGGATTTTGTCCATGTGGTGTAGGTACACCCACAGTGCTGTTAGGGAGGGAGTTCCAGGATTTTGTGTCTGCTGCCCTTGTCCTTCTCAATGGTAGTGGTTGTGGGTTTGGAAGGTGCTGTCGAAGGAGCCTTGGTGAATTCCTGCAGTGCATCTGTTGAAGGGTCATGAGGACTCGAAACATCAACTCTTTTCTTCTCCGCCGATGCTGCCAGACCTGCTGAGTTTTTCCAGGTAATTCTGTTTTTGTTTTGGATTTCCAGCATCCGCAGTTTTTTTGTTTTTATATCAGTAGGAAAGTGAAGACTGTTCATACTGCGTTTATTAAGAGAAGTTCCTTGCCAGTTCTCATTACGATGACTGACAGTTGCAGGAATCATGGAGTACCATAAATGTAGGAAGTGCCTTAATTGGCACCTCTGTCTAGGCTTTTGTATGAATTTCAACTGCAGGTTACACATGAGTAACGAAAGCCAAGCACACTGTAGCAAAGCCAAATACGATGATGGATTCATAAATGGGCAGTTTCACTGTGTTCAGCACTGAATTGTATGAAATAGCTGGGCTGTTTAACACGGTCTAAGTGTGCCAATGTAAATGAAGTCTATGTTAAAGACAAATGATTCGAAGCATTTGTATGATATAGATCCATGATAAGCATGGATGGTGTAAATGGTGGGGACTGTACCTGTAGAAAAATCTCCTCACATTAATAGTGTAGAGATGAATAAGAAGCTGCTTAAGGATTTGTTTACTATGTCCAGGCTTCTGCGCTTGTTCAATATTTTTTGTGTTTTATCCTGCACGCGAGCAATTTTAAGGTCGGTGGGCGCATGCAAGTGTTGGAGCTGTGCCTGACAGCAATTAAAGGGCCACTCAAGGCTATTGATCCTGATTTTATGTTGCCCTTGCGATTTCACGCTCGTTGCATGGGCAAAGCGGGCAGCCCACTTTTAATGAATCTTCATCCAAGGGTGGGATAAAAGGGGTCTGCAGCATTGCCAGTGTGAGCCGTGTGGAGTTTAGGAGGTAGTTTGCTGCTGGTTGCTTATTTGAACTTGACAGCTTCATCTCTGTTCTGAGCTTCAGTCTTAGCTTCTCTAGGCTTCATTTCAGGATTCATTGGTGTCTCCAAGACCCTTGGAGGATTTTGACCGTGTGGACCCTTCCAGGCACCAGACAGCCTTTTGTTGCCCTGGTAATGGGGATTGTATTCTCCGCTGGTGGCACTTCCTCTGAGGAGGAAGGGAGGGGCAGAAGGGAGAGGGGGCCAGGTGTCCCTTTGCAGCCTCCAGGGGAACTGGAAGCTTCCAATGGGAGGAGAAGTGCAGGCACATGTAGTCCAAGGTGGAAGGGGGTCGCAGAAGACGCCATTATCCTGCTGCAGAGGCAGAGATGCAACTACCTCAACATGTCTGAGGTGCAATGCCGAAGGAGGCTCCACCTCTCCAGGGAGACTGTGATCTCCATTTGTCATGTGATTGGGCCTGAGATCACCTCCAAGCGTGTGGGTGGACACCCCATGTCAGCGGCTCTGAAGGTCACAGTGGCCCTCAACTATAATGCCTCCAGCTCTTTCCAGGGCTCAGTGGGGATCTTTGTGGAGTGTCTCAATCAGCTGTCCACAGTTCCGTCAAGCTGGTGACTGATGCTTTGTTCAGGCGGGTAATGACATTTATTCATTTCCGTACAGACAAGGCCAGCCAGGCTGAGCGAGCCAGAGGGTTTGCAGCGATTGCTGGGTTCCCCCACATCCAGGGTGCAATCAACTGCACACATGTGGCCATCAAGGAGCCAGTGGGTCAGCTGGGTGCCTTTGTCAACAGGTTGGGTTTCCACTCGAACGTGCAGATAGTGTGTGACCATAAGTCGCAGGTTCTGCAAGTCTGTGCAAGGTACCCTGGCAACTCCCATGATGCATACATCCTCTGTCACTCACAGGTGCCAAGACTGTTCACTGCTCCAACTCAACTGGATGGATGGCTGCTGGGTGACAAGGGCTATCCCTTGAAAAGGTGGCTCATGACACCTCTCCGCCACCCAAGAACAGAGGCAGAGCAGCGTTATAATAGGAGCCATGCCTCTATTAGGGCGGTGATAGTGACGACCATAGGTCTTCTGAAATACGCTTCTGATGCCTGGACCATTCAGGGGGACCACTATAATACCCCACAGAATAGGTGTCACTGATAGTGGTTGCATGCTGTGCTTGCCACAATCTGGCACTGGCAAGGGATGGACCCACTGGAGAAAGAGGATCCGGAGGCAACTCCACAGGTCACAGGTGATGAATCCAGTGGTGAGTCAGAAGAGGAGCACGGTGAGGACATGGGAGCAGACCTCTGGATCCTTCAGGGAGGCAGGGACACCCGGGTCGCCTAGATCCAATGCTCCTTCAGCTAGGCTGCCAAAGATCTGCTTCCACCTCATGCCAGGGGTGCCACCTCCATCCCAGATGTTTTAAATGACCCTTTCCTTTGAACCCAAAGTCCACTCATGCCTGTGCAATAAAGTTTACAGCTACTCATGTCTAGCACGAGATACTGGTGTACCCTGCACGTACAAAACAAGTGAAATATACTCAGGCCATTAAGACAAAAGTGAAATTTATACTGGGCAGAATCTTGCCCTTGGATGGCGAGCGGAACCCACCGGCTTGGCGGCTGGCGGGGAGCTGACCCTCGCTACTGAAACGGGGCCCGCCACCATTTTAAGTGGGTGGGCCAATTAAGGTATGCCCGACGGCATCCCTGACGGGAAGTGCTATGAGCTTCCTGTGTGGGGGGGGGCGCGGTGAGGGAATCCCCAGCTGTCAAAGTGCGCTCTTTTGTACATCCACACGAAAGATCGCACTTCTCCCTGAGGCAAAGTCCTGTCTCAGCGGGAATACTAATAGTGTTAAAAATATTAAAAGTAGAAACATTAAAAAATGATTAACATGTTCCCCTCATGTGACAATGTCACACGAGATAGGACATGTTAATAAAGAACACACACACTATTAATTTTTTACAATACGGTTATGAAACTTCATCCAGCCAGTGAATGAAGTTTTGTCAATAATCTGGAACCCGCTGGGGCTCCTGGCCTGCCCGCCAGCCTTAAGGTTAGACGGGCAGGTCTTTAATTACTTTAAATAGCCTGTCAATGGCTTCAATTGGCCATTGCCAGGTCGGCAGGTGGACAGCTGATTTCGCTGTCCGCCTTCCTAAAAATTTAAAGGGACCGGGATGATGTTGGGGATTCCTCCCAATGTCATTCCGCATCATTTTCCCCTCGGTGAACAGTCCTGCCCCCAAATCCTGGCCATTATGTTGGCACTCACATCAAATGAACCTAACAATATATGGTGTTAATGATCACACCAATGAACATATTAACAAAACGTGGCAGAACAGAAGATCACCCGTGAACTGACGGTGCCTTAAACTTAGGTTTGCGAGTGCTGTATCTTGTTGCACCCCCACCCCCCCCACCTCTGCCTTGCTGGCAGTGGCATTGGAGGCAGCCTGTTGATTCTGTTGTCCTTGATGACCTTGGCAGTCATCCTCTGGCCAGAGGAGCCTGTGCTGGCCCCACCTGGGAGGGAGCGGCCAGTGCCAGTGCTGCCTTGTCCCCAGTCATCGCAGCCTCATCAGACGCCACAGTTACTGCAAGGGGGCAGAGGAGCCATCCAGAACGCCCTGAGAGGAGGCCGCAGAGACGACAAGGAGCTTGAGGCCAACGTGACTCTGGACCTCCCTGCTTTTCATTGATGGATGGGCAGCTAACTGGGATACTGGATGTCTCATCCATCTCCCAGACTGGGACTGACCCCTTGAGGTCACTGCCTGTGTGAGAGCTTACAGGTCTGAGCGCAACCCCAGGAACCCTGATTCTGCCCCTGGAGTTGCCTCTCCATGAGAGTCGCCACTCTCTCAATGGAGGAGGCAGTGCGCACGGCCATAAGAGGCAACACAGTGCTCATGCTTCACATGGGCTCCTCCATAACAGAGATCATGGCATGCGTACCCTCATGGATCTCCGCCAGATAATCACGCACATCCCGCTGGACATCAAGCATCTGCCGCCTAATGGACAACTCCAGAGGCTCATCATCTGCCTTCGGTTCAGCATTGTCCTGGTCTCCAGCAGCCCTCTGAATGCCTGGACACTCTCTGCCTCCATCTGTTCCTCAAGCGAGTGTGAAGTACCCTCACCACTATGCACTGACATTCTAGCCAATAATCTACTGAGCTGCTGATATCTGCGCTGGTGCTTGGTGCAGAGAGGGGGTGTGACACAGGTGCATCTAAAGCCCAGGGGTCCTCTGGTGTCAAGGCTCTTCAGGGTCCTGCGTTTGTGGGCGAGCTGGCAATTCTCAGGGAGAACAACGACATGCCATTAGTTTAAGTCATCACACTGCCACTGTGCATGCCAGGTGCCCTGGTGAGACAATGGAGAACTGCATCATGGTGCCATCGTCTTTCAATGATCAATAGGGGGCTCCAGATTTGAGGCTCCCATTAATGATGAGACTACACAAGGATGTTTGCACAATCCGACACAATCTCACCTCTGTGCACTGCATTCTTACCTTCGTCAGAGACCCCTGCCTCTCCACGACTGGTTGACTGAGGTGGGTGGCGGCTCTCCAGCTCCAAGGCATTCATCTCATACCTCGTCAGAATGAAGAGGTTTGGGGGACCTCCGCCCATCTTAGTTCTTTCATTGGTGTTATGGCTTCTCTTTCCTCTGAAATGACAGAGGATTTGTCCACCATCTACCCACAACACCATTGCAGCCTGGCAAACCTTCCCTGCGGGGCACCTTGCAAGGCACATCCGAGTCATGAGCCTTGACCCGCAATGCACTTAGGCCAGGGCTCATCTCCTTGGCCGGCGCCAGTGTCAATGACAGTTGGCGCTCAGACTTTAATGCTCTTGAGCTCCACGGGGGGATGGCCAGCCCTTAACACTTCCCCACACTGATCCATGCCAACTTGGTACTCGCCCTTGCCCTTTGCTCTGGGTGTCTGGATTACTAGTCCAGTGACAATACCACTATGCCACTGGTTTTCCTCATGGCAAAGTGTTGACCAAGTTCTTTGAACTGCATTCTGAGGTGAAGTTATTCTATACAGATCATCAATTTCCTCTCTCTGTAAGTCTGCATGATGTGGCCTGGCTCTCGTGTGTGGGCTACTTTGTCAAATATTTTCTCCTGACTAAATGAGCTAAATATAAGACTCCAAGATCTGACCATGACAATATTAAACATCCAGGAGAAAACTGAGGCCCTGATTAAAAAGCTGGAATTTTGGGCTCATTGTGTTGAGGAAAACAGTGAAATATTTCCAAATCTACATGTATTCCTGATGACTATTGAACTAAACTTTCAAGATAGTGTTAAAGGTGACTTATTACTGAACTGGCACAGCAGTTACATGGTCACTTCTCCCCGATGGACAACACAAAGAGCTGGATTCGCTAGCCTTCCTCAAATTTTTCTACAGTTCCCAGGTCACAAGAAGAGCTGATTGTAAAAGAACAAGAGAATCTCCTTGACAGAGCAGCTAATGGTGTGTACAAGTTTGAGTTCCAACAAAAGCAACTGGCAGATTTTTGGGTCCAAATGCAAGCAGAGTATCCTCAGCTGTCAGCCAGACCTATCACGTTTTGATGCCATTTGTCACAACCACCCTTTGTGAAAGGGGATTTTAGTCACTCACTTGAATGAAATCAAAGGGCTGAATTTTGCCGTCAGTGCACAGGGGGCGGGGCCAGCTCGCCGACGCGTAAAATGTCACGGGATGATGTCAGGGGAAACCCCCGATGTCATCCCACCCCATTTAAATTTTCAGGAAGGCGGGGGCACAGCCAAATCAGCTGTGCACCCGCTGACCTGTCAATGACCAATTGGGGCCATTGACAGGATCACTGAAACAATTAAAGGACCCGCTTGTCCAACCTTATGGTTGCCAGGTCGGCCAGGAGTCCTGACAGGGAATAGAAAAAACATGAAACCTCATCCACAGGCGGGACGAGGTTTCGTGCAGGGTTTTAAAAATTTTTGGGGAAACCCCCCCCCCCCCCCCCACCCCCCAACCCCCCCGCTCGCACAGGAAGTGCATAGCGCTTCCCACCGGATGTCATGCTGGGCGGGCCTTAATTGGCCCAACCACGTAAAACGGCAGCGGGACCTGCTTCTCTGGCGGGGATCAGCTCTCCGCCCGCTGGAGATGGGGTCAGGCCCACCCGCCCGACAGGCAGAAAATTCTGCCCAAAGTATTGTCGCTGAATGTGCATTGAAAACAGTTTGCGACTGAAATTGTCACCACTTTCTCCCAACTTCAGGTGCTACAGTCCAACAAACAAGGTCACCATATTAATGGTAGATAAAAATTATTATAAACATATGTTTACCTGTAATGTGTAATTACACTGATTTACAAAATGTGTGGACACGATGGGAGGAGTTATAAAAACTCCCTGTAGGGGTAAGCAAAATGTTGGTAAATCTGAATAGGTTACATGACCAAAAAAAGTTTGAGAACCACTGCCATACGACATACATAATATGCCTCGACTTTCAAATACATTTTGCAAGGTCCTTCATAGAAGACTGTAAGCCAAGCTCAAAACTCTGGGGATTCTGAGTAAACAACAGGAAAGGATAAGAAACCTATAAGCAGTGAACATCCGTCAGATGGGATAGGTTGGTGTGGTGGAAATGCTGAGTGGTCTGCCCCACAGCTGATTCACAGAAATAACCTAGACTCAGAATCTCACTGTTGTGTGGTCAAATTTGCTGTTGATAGTAAACTGGGAGGGCACATGGAATCATAGGAAGCAGCTCAAAATACGACAGAGGAAGTTGAATGAAGGAAATAAGTGGGAAGATAAAAAGCAGAAGAAATTCAATATCAACAAATGCCATTTGGATGGAAAAATAATCAATGGGCATTCTCCATTAACTATGTTGTAATAATAAAGGATGAGGTGGAAAGACACTTAGGAGCCTCAACACTAAAAACATCCAAGCAAGCTGAGGCTAGCAGAGCTCATGCTGAAAACTCTCTCACGCTTTCTCTTGTGCTTCTACATGCAGACCATTTGTAAAGCCAGCCTGTGGTAGCTCACTCGTTTGTCAGAGACAGAAGACTGCACATCTCTGTTCCCCAATTTCTCTTTGCAGATGGTGATCGAGTGGTAATGTCACTGAATCAGAAGTCCAGACTAATGCTCTGGGGATATTGGCTCAAATCCCACCACGGGAGTTGGTGGAATTTCAATTCAATTTGTAAAATCTGGAACTGAAAGCTAGTCTCAGTCATGGTGACCATGAAACTATCATCAATTGTTGTAAAAAAAAACCATCTGGTTCACTAATGCCCTTTAGGGAAGGAAATCTGCCGTCCTTACCTGGTCTGGCCTACATGTGACTCCAGACCCACAGCAATGTGGTTGACTCTTAACTGCCCTCTGAAATGGCTGAGCAAGCCATTCAGTTCAAGGGCAATTAGGGATGGGCAACAAATGCTGGCCTTGCTGGCCATGCCCCCATCCCATGAAAGAATTAAAAAAAAAATGGATTTCACCCTGTCATACTGGGGTGGCCACTCCAGATAGTGCAAGTTAGATATTCCACATCCAGATAGTTTAGTACTGAACTAGGCTAATGAAATGCCCTATGGTCCCGAAAAGCTTACTTGGCAACCTGAAAGAAGGGCAGTGAACTCGCAGGCAGAAAGCCAGGCTTTGCTAATGGCGCAAGCAGCCATTGCTCGTACATTCTGATTTCTTTACAACTCAATGGTATTGGTGCCCCATCTGGAAGAAATAGTGATAACCTGCTCAGCAGCTGCTTAAAAACTAAGGAACTTCAGGTTACACAAACATGTTGATTAACCAAATGCAGCCTGGTAAAATTATTGAATTCACAAGGTGCAAAACTGACTGGAAGATGAGTGGCAATAGTTTTGTTAACAGATAATAATGAAACAGAATGTTAATTATTATTTTTTTAAAAAGGACCAAGGGACCTATTTCCACTATATGTTTAATTGATGGCTCCAATCATACCTGCTTATGAATGGTATATGTAAAGCTAGCATAGCAATCTTTGATATCAAATCAATTAAGTCAGCAGTGTAATACAACTGGTAAATGATCACAAAAATTAATCAAAGTGAAATTAAAAAATTCTTCAATTTTAACTTCATCACATGTAGTAGTGGTGTTTCTTACCCAGCGTGATGATGTCATAAAGAAGCAGTAAGATCAAAAGGTATTTCATTTTTAGCATTTTTGAGGGTTTAGAGGGAGATGAGAAAAGATGTTCCTCAGCTTCAGATCAAACCTGAAAAATATTTGCTGTTAGATTCAGAGTACATAGATCGTCTGACATGGTTTATCTAATGCACACTTGCAAAAAGGATTTTATGGGGAATATTCTAACTGTGGGGTTCTCTTCAGAAGTTTGGGGATTCTTATGTTAAAAAAAGTGGATAATTCTGTGGGCACAGACAGTGGAAAATCACCAACAAAAATCCTATGTATTTTAAATTATCAGGAATAACATGCGCTGGGTATGATGCACTGATCTTGGGAGGCTTGATGGACCCTATGACACCATTGGAATTGAGTTCTTCCAGCTCATGAATATTAAATCAGAGGTAAAATTGAACAGACCTATTTTTACCACACCTACCATGGTTCTATGCTTTCTGCTTGAATTGGTTTGGTGAGGAGGCCATTTTAACCTAACTAGCCAGGTGCAAAAACCTGTGGGATTGGGTAGACTGCCATTTTACACCTAACTCAATATACTACTCTGTGTTGGCTTCAATGGAGGAGAAAATAGATTGGGTATAAATTCAGCATTGCAGCTGATCCCATCAGGGAACTGAAGGATAGGTTAGATTAACATTATACCCATGATATCCAAATGACCATTCCTCTCTATCAGATGGTTTGGGTAGGGGGGGTGGAGAGGGAAGAATGAGAGGAGGCATGGAGTACGGCTTGTCCAAAGAGTGTCTAACTATATCGTTATTTGCTGCTTTGTGTGCGAGAGGGATGGCATAGGGAGGTATTGTTACTGTACTAGTAATCCAGAGGCGTAGGGTAATCCTCTGGGTACCCGGTTCGAATCCTGCCATGGCAGATGGTGGAATTTGAACTCAATAAAAATCTGGAATTAAAAGTCTAATGATGACCATGAAACCATTGTCAATTGTTGTTAAAAACCCATTTGGTTTAGTAGCAGTAGTGTGTAGCATTTACAAGATGCATTGTAGGAATTCACCAAGGCTCCTTAAACAGCACTTTCCAAACCCATGACCACTACCATCTAGAAGGACAAGAGCAGCAGATACATAGAAACATCACCACCTGGAAGTTCCCCTCCAAGTCACCATCCTGACTTGGAAATATATCACCGTTCCTTCACTGCAACTGGGCCAAAATCCTGGAACTCCCTCCCTAACAGCACTGTGGGTGTACCTACACCACATGGGCTACAGTGGTTCAAGAAGGCAGCTCACCACCACCTCCTCAAGGGATGGGCAATAAATGCTGGGCCCAGCCAGTGAAGCCCACATCCTGTAAAAGGGAAAAAAAAGAAATCCTTGCCATGGGCCAGGAAGTAGGAGACAGGCACTAGTGTTGGAAGACAAATCCGTGCAGAAAACTGTGGTGCTGTCTCTACACAAGGAACTGATTATTCAGCAAGGTTTGCATGGCAGGCTGTAATTGATAACACATTTTCGTTATGTGCCTGATAGATCTAAGATATAATGTTCATCCCACACCCAACTCAATATTCTTGCTAAACAGAACAGTGCCTCTATATGGCCATCAGATCCAAACACATGAATATGACAGCATCTCCCCCTAACTATCTAAAGCTACTTAATATCAAAGTATAAGTCACTCCAACTTGGATTGATCGTTAGAATGTGTGATGCAAATGTGTTTGGTTTGTTTTGCCCTAGTGCTTCCATTTAGTAAAAATGTGCGATGTTCATCTACTTCTTCATCTTATGCTGCTTCTCAATATTTCCCCAGTAGAAGAAAACAGAATAACTGGGAGCTAGGTGTCCACGAGCACACACTAAATTAAAGGCTAAGGATTGTCCTTACGCTGTAGATGTGGAAGTTGCTTCTTCTGAGAGAGCTGATTCATTGACCTTTCACCTCAGGCCTCAGTCTCTGGGGAACCATGCCAACTTTACACTGTTAACCCTCATCTCACTTAGAAAGAACCTCATAGAACTGGCAGGCAATGACATGAGGTGGTACGTCATGTCTACCCTTATGAAGCTGATATAAACGGTAGTCACAATGTTGAGAAGCAGATATACATTGATGAAATAAAAACAGAACATGCTGGAAAAATTCAGCAGGTCTGGCAGGGTCTATGGGGAGAGAAACGGAGTTAACTTTCTGAGTCTGTGTGACTTCCTCAGAGCTAAAGAGAAACAGAAATGTGATGGATTTAGTACTGAAGACAAGTCACACGGACTCAAAAAGTTAATTCTGTCTCTCTCTCCACAGATGCTGGGAGACCTGCTGAGTTTTTCCAGCATTTTCTGTTTTTATTTCAGAGCTAAAGAATAGAAATGTGATGGATTTAGCTCTGAAGACAAGTCACACAGGCTTGAAATGTTAACTCTGTTTCTCTCTCCACAAATGTTGCCAGACCTGCTGAGTTTTTCCAGCATTTTCTATTTCAGATTTCCAGCTTCCGCAGTATTTTGCTTTTATACGTTAGTGAATGCTGTTTTGCAAAGTAATCATGGTTTGACTGAAGTGTTCTGTGTTTGTTTGCAACTATTGGCAGTTGGCTGATGGCAGGATAAATGTAAACTTCTGTCTTGTGAAGGAAATTGGCAAAAGTCCTTTGACAGTAATGGACTCTGTGAAAGAGTGAGTGGAAAACAGGCAGATGTAAAGCGACTGTCAACAGTTATACATTGTAAGTGATAGGCTATAAGTTTCTTCTTGCTTTAGCTGCTGATATAGTTCCACATTCATCTCTTGCTGCACGGGTGGTGATGCTGGTTGTCTGTCCCTCTTTCATTTTCATCTCCTTCAGCTCCAAAAGTAGCAACCCTTTCTTCATTGTGATGCTATGAATAGTATGCTCTTGCCGAAGTAATGTGGCAAAGGCTACCAAATGTTGTTTGGTAGGATCCAGTGTAAAGAAGTTTAATTCAGCGATAACTTTGGTATAGGCAGTGTTGTTCTCCTTGTGGAAGTGGCCTACAAGTTTTCAGTTAGCAGTTGACTAATCTCTCCAGTAGTTTTCAGACCGAGGTAGAGACTTCTGTCACAATAATGTGTAGAGAAATTTGAGTAAGACTTTCTAGATCTGTAGACCCCATTGAGTAGCACCCTGCACATGAAGAACAAACATTTCTGTGAATCCGAACTCTAAGATCCTCCAGGCTAATCTTGTCTATATCTTCCAGAGCTCCAGTGAAAACTCTGTTTGCAGGTTATGCAAGGGAAACCCAGTGAACTAAATTGCCTTCTCAAGGGATCAGTGCAGGGGTATTAATCTGACGGATTTATACAGAGGCATTAATAACTAGGGTTGGGTTGTGACAGGATTTGAGGACAATGAAGAATTAGCCACCTTCAATTAACCCTATTTAAATAGGGAGGTTTGCATTAAAAGTGAGTGCTGCTTTTTCTGAAGCAGAATTTTGGCGCCTATTTTAATGGTATTCCTACAAACACCACACATTACTTAGGATTGTAAGGAATGGTGGTCTAATGGCCTATCAATTATACAAAATTGAACATTATTAAAACAGCTCTCTCTTAAAATTCTCTCTCATTAAAAACCCTCGATCAGCTGTTTCAGCAGGTGCAGAACAATGGATTAGGTTTCACGAGGGCCATTATCTGGTTAAAGATATAACTCTGAAGGTCATCGACCTGTTTCTACCCACAGATGCTGCCTGATCTGCTGAGCATTTACAGCATTTTTTTTGTTTTAAAATCTAACACAGGCCTTGACGTAAGGCATTCCTGGGCCTGATAAGGTGAAATCTTGTGCTCACCTATCTAAAATGCTGTTATAAGAGATAAGCAGAGCAGTGATCTCAAGAGGTGGGTGGTGGAATGGAAGGGGTTCACTTTAGGCATTTGCTTTCTGGCAGTTGGACAACTGAGTGGGAAGGTGTAATTGAACTAACTAGTGATTGTCATCAGGCATCCACTAGTCCCGAGATATAAAAACAGGCACTGGGGAAAGGAAAAATCACATTGGACAGGGGCAAGAGCTCCATAGATCAAATCACTTTACCTCATCCGTCTGTGCATCAATCCCGAATCGGTAAACCTTCCTCATCTGTTACGGGTCTTATGTCTACTTATTCCGATTATATGTTATGTTTAAACTATCGCTCTGTTGCTTCTTAATAAACTGCTTTAATCTACTTCTAACTCATTTTGAGTAATCCGTGACCCCCTGGATCAAATCTTACAGTATAGCATCCTAAAAACCACCAAATAGGTGCTAAAACAAGGGATAATATTGCCCATTAGGGACTTATTTATCTCCATGTGTTATAAATGAAGGGAATAATATAATTTTACTCTAGGGATAAAAAACAAAAAACTGCGGATGCTGGAAATCCAAAACAAAAACAGAATTACCTGGAAAAACTCAGCAGGTCTGGCAGCATCGGCGGAGAAGAAAAGAGTTGACGTTTCGAGTCCTCATGACCCTTCAACACAACTAGAACAGATCTAGTTCTGTTGAAGGGTCATGAGGACTCGAAACGTCAACTCTTTTCTTCTCCGCCGATGCTGCCAGACCTGCTGAGTTTTTCCAGGTAATTCTGTTTTTATAATTTTACTTTACCTAGACTAGATAAGGAAAACACTGAGGGGACAACAACCCCCTGCACTGGTTGTGAGTAACAATGCCACCACAATGTTTTGAAGCTCAGAGTTTTTACATAGGATCCATTTCCATTAACGCCACACACATTTTCCTTTCTGCTGAAATCAAAAGAGCCATTCTTGCATTGAGGCACACATGCAAATCATGCTGCGTGGTCTACTCCTGCTCCTAATTCTTATGTTTGGGGAGAGAAGCATGTGAAGATACTCAAACAGGGCAGATAGCCAGGAGTTTGGTCAAAGAGCTAGATATTTATTAGCAACTTAAAGGAGGAGATGGAGACGTTAAGGGAGGAAAATCCAGAGCTTAGGGCCTAGGGAGTTGAAGGTGTGGCCAGCAATAGTGGAGCAATTAAAATCAAGGATCTTCAAGGGTCCAAAATTAGATTACATGCAAATATCTTTGAAGATTGTGGGACTGGACAAAATACAGAAATTCAAACTCTGCTGTTTGGCTAAAGGAATTAGAGAGGCACTGAACCATTTGTGCAATGAATGAAATCATAATTTCATTAGATGTCCTCCTTCCCTGTATGAGCTGAGCAGGCTCTGGCGAATCTTCATTATTCCTCTGGTGAATCTTAAGTGAGCGTCTGAAATTTCTGGGCTCAACTCAATTTGTCGCCGTTCATGTGAGGCCACCCTTGTGAGTCACACATGTGTGGAGTTGAACATTTTGGTGTCTTGAAAAGGAAATAATTGTGACTGAAAATTCTGACAAAAAGATGAAGGACTGAATACTATACATCCCTGTTTTGCTTCCAAGAACTTGCTTCCACCTTAAGCTGCTGCTACCATTTAAATCCTGCACAAGGTTCTCTCCTTCACTGACAATTTACACAGAAGCTGAACAACTGGCCTGCCATTCAATATTTAAATGAACCGAGGTTTTTCTGACAGGCAGAAGTCCTGTCCCATCACAATATGGTGAATTTGTGGGGCCAATTTTGTAGCAATCAATCAAAAATTATTTACTTCACAGGATCTGGGGAAATCTGATAAATTTCTCTGAAAATCCTTTCAGTGGAAATATATATCAACCAGCACAATATCACTCCCCACCTGCTTCTGTCTCATTGTAAACTGTACAAATTTAATGGTTTGATACATAGAAATGACAACATAGAAGCAGGCCATTTGGTACGACTGGGCTATACTGTTGTTTATGCTCTATATGTGCCTTCTCTCACCATTCTTCTTTTAATACAAATGTTATTACACAGGAGGCCATTCGGCCCATCGGATCTGTTCCAGCTCTCTGAATGAGCAATTCACTTAGTGCCATTCTCCCGCCTTCTCCCCGTAACTCTGCACATTCTTCCTTTTTACATAACAGTTTAATTCCCTCTTAAATGCTTCAATTGACCCTGTCTCCACCACACTCTCAGGCAGTGCATTCCAGACCCTAACCACTCATTGTGTGACAAAGGTTTTCCTCATGTCACTTTTGCTTCTTTTACCAATTACTTTAAACCTGTGCCCTCTCATTCTCAATCTTTTCACAAGTGGGAACAGTTTCTCTCTATCTACTCTGCCCAGACCACTCATGCCTTTGAACACCTCTATAAAATCTCCTCTCCGCCTTCTTTTCTCCAAGGAAAACAACCCCAATTTCTCCAATCTATCTTCATAACTAAGGTTCCTCATCCCTGGAACCATTCTCGTGAATCTTTTCTGCCTCTCTCTAATGCCTTCAAATCCTTTCTGAAGTGGTGCCCAGAACTAGACGCAATACTCCAGTTGAGGCTGAACTAGTGTCCTATACAAGTTCAACATTATCTCCTTGCTCTTGTTCTCTTTGCCCCTATTAATAAAGCCTAGGATACTGAATGCTTTATTAACCATGCTCTCAACCTGTCCTGCCACCTTCAATGACTTATGGACACATACACCCATGTCCCTCTGCTCTTGTACCCTCTTTAGCATTGTACCCTTTATTTTATATTTTCTCTCCATGTTCTTCCTACAAAATGAACCTCCTCACATTTCTTTGCATTCAACTTCACCTGCCACTTGACTGCCCATTTCACCAACCTGTCTATATCCTTTTGAAGTTCTGCCCTATTCTTCTCACACTTCGCAATGCTGCCAAATTTTGTATGTTATGGCACAGTGGATGGTAAATGCTGAGCTGTTCAAATCCCAGAGGGAAACTTGAAACAACTGCCACAACTATTTTACAATTTGTATTTATTTCAAGGTGCGTTCCTTGAATTCAGTAGTAATAAGACCACCAAGTCTTATAGGTTTCTTACAAAACTAAATTAAACCTTTATTAATAAAAAAATGATTCAAAGCACATACACGGGTTTACAAATTACTACTATAACTCCTAGCTTCCCTAGTTAAACTAACACCCAGTTACACCTCTGTAAAACTCATAGATTTTAAAACACCAAGGCAAAGTAACACGATACCCTGAACAGTCAAATTCAAAGTGAGTTTTCTTCACTTGAGTTCATGTAGATAGCAACTTGAGGCTTAGAGGTTGCAGGCTTTTCACACTTGTTAGATCTTAGAATTCCTTCCTCTTACTATCTAATCTCCTTTATACAGGTTTCTCCCTTTTAATGGAAATCCCATTGTCCCAATATGTCTTTTCAACTCTACTTTTCTAATAATAAAAATCTTTCACAGTACCAATTTTATTAATAAGCTTTGGGAAAAATAAACACACTGTTTGGATTCTTCTGGCTAAGTCTAACATTTCACCACTCTGGTTTATCTAAAAGTGCAAATTTTCCCTTTACACCTCACATGCTCACCTACCAGCCATGCTTACCTAATTAACATTTTAAACCTTCTCTTCTGATGCATCAAAACCTAGAGACCAGCTGTCTTTAATTCAATTAAGTCACTCACACACACACACACACACACACACACACAAACACATCATTACTACCTTCCAATAAATTCCAATAACATTATGAAAATTATTATAGTTTCCTGACACCCCACCCCTTACTAAAAATGACTATCATAATTTAAAAGCATGGCTTCATTTTCTTAACCCATTTTACATTACCTCCTATACCAGATGTATGTATTAACATAACAATATATATACACAAATCCTTGGTATCAACAGAAATTCAGTGCACAGGTTTTAAATGTCCAATCTTTCCTTTAAAGTTCAAACACTTGACAATGCATCTGCAATCAGATTTTCTCACCCAGCCACGTGTGATCTGTAGATTAAATGGTTGTAGTAATAGTAGTAATCTGTAGATTAATGGTTGTAGTAATGGACTCCATCTGAATAGCCTTACACTTCTGTCTTAAAATTTGTTCAGAAACTTAAAAGAATTGTGGTCTATATAAACATTTCTGACAAATTGTGTGCAATGTAAATTTCAAAATGCTGCAATGCTAACACCAGACCCAAAGTTTCCTTTTTGATCATTGAATATCTTCCCCATTGTACATTCAACTTACATGAAAAATACCCTATCAGTTTTTCAATTCCATTTTCATCTTTTTGTAACAGTATGGCCCCAATGCCTATATCATTTTTGTCAACTGCCATCTTAATTTGCTTGGCATAATTGGGTTGCCAAAGCTGGTGTTGTAGTTAATACAGTCTTCAAACTGCCAAATGCTTTCTGACATTCCTGTGTCTATTGAAGCTTCTTGTTCTTTTTTAATAGCTCAGTCAGTGGAGCAACCATACTGCTAAAATTTGGTACAAATTTCCGGTAAAACCCACTCATGCCCAGAAAACTCAAAACCTCTCGTTTTGTTGTAGGCACAGGAAAGTCTATGATATCCTTGACTTTCACATCTCTCAGAGCCACCTTACCATGCCCAATGGTATGGTCTGGATATGTAACTTGTGCTTTTGCAAATTCACTTTTAGTCAAGTTCATCACCAAATTAGCTTCTTGTAATTGACAAAACAATTATTTCAGATGCTGTAAATGTTTCTCTCATGTCTCACTGAAAACTATCAAGTTGTCAATGTAAACAGCACAATTACATTTTTCATGCCAAATGGCATGACTTTAAAGTGATATAGTCTATCTGGCATCACAAAAGCCGATATCTCCTTTGCTCTCTCTGATTGATGGTACTTTTGACAATATCCTCTTAGCAAGTCAAACTTTGTGATAAATTTTGATTGTCATACTTCCTCAGAACAATCTTCCAACTGTGGTATAGGATATGAATCTTCTTTTGTCACCCATTCACTTTTCCATAGTCCACACACAGTCTTTGTGTTCCAACAGGTTTTGGTACCAGCACATTAGGCGAACTCCAGTTGCTGCAACTAGACTCAATGATATCATTTTGAAGCATGAATTCAATTTATTTCTGTGCTTGTGATAACTTTGCCAGATCTAGTCTATAAGAATGTTGCTTTATTGAAGGTGAAACTCCTACACATACATCATGCATAGCTAAATTTATCCTCCACAGCTTATTCCCACAATAGCTTTTCAAGTACCCGCTTATTACCCAATTTGATTAGAGGAAAATCAATATTAGAATCCTGCATTTCTATCTCATTCTCATTAGCTACCAACACTAATACTTCTTTTAGTCCTCTTCCCTGTCAAAGTACTTCTCAAGCATATTTACATGACACACTATAAGACCATAAGATGTAGGAGCCATTCGGCCCATCGAGTCTGCTCAACCATTTAATGAGATCATGGCTGATCTGACAATCCTCAATTCCACTTTCCTGCCTTTTCTCCATAATCCTTGATTCCCTTGCTGGTTAAAAATCTGTCTATCTCAGCCTTGAATATACTTCACAACCCAACCTCTACAGCCCTCTATGGTAAAGAATTCCACAGATTCACTAGCCTCTGAGAGAAGAAATTCCTCCTCATCTCTATCTTAAATGGGCGCCCCCTTACTCTGAGATTATTCCCCGTGATCCTAGACTCTCCTACAAGGGGAAACAGCCCCTCAGCATCTACCCTGTCAAGCCCCCTAAGAATCTTATATGTTTCAATAATGTTGCCTCTCATTCTTCTAAACTCCAATGACTGCAGGCCCAACCTACTCAACCTCTCCTCATAAGAAAATCCCTCTATCCCCGGGAACAACCTAGTGAAACTTCTCTGGACTGCCTTCAATGCCAGTATATCTTTCCTTAGATAAGGGAGCCAAAACTGTTCACAGTATTCCAGGTGTGGTCTAACTAGTGCCTTGTATAGTTTCAGCAAGACTTCCCTATTTTTATACTCCATTCCCTTTGAAATAAAGACCAACACTCCATTTGTGTTACCTACTGCTTGCTGAACTTGTATACTAGTTTTTTGGGATTCATATATGAGGACCTCCAACTCCCTCTGCAGCTTTCTTCGGCCTTTCTCCATTTAAATAATATTCAGCTCCTCTATTCTTCCTGCCAAAGTGCATAACCTCACACTTGCCCACATTATATTCCATCTGCAACATTTTTGCCCACTCACATAACCTGTCTATATCCCTCTGTAGACTCTTTATGCCATCCTCACCACTTGCCTTCCCACCTATTTTTGTGTAATCCGCAAACTTGGCAATAGTACATTCATTCTCCTCATCCAAGTCATAAATATATTGTAAATAATTGTGACCCCAGCACTGATCCCTGTGGCACTCCACTAGTTACAGGTTGCCATCCTGAAAATGTCCCCTGTATCCCAACTCTCTGTCGTCCATTAGTTAGCCAGTCCTCTATCCATGCTAATATACTACCCCCACCCTCTGCTTCTTTCTTCTATCTGGAGCATTTATTAAATAATTCATTCAGTTTCTTTTCAATCCTGGAAGGCCCACTAAACCTTCCCTTTAATGAGTCACCTAGTACTGGTAGCAGCAATAGCACTTCCTCCCCTGCAACAAAACTATGAGCTATAGCTTTCCGGTCTGCCCTTACTTTCATCAGTTGCTTGATATCTTTAAATGTTCCCTAGCCAACTTACATGCTCTGTTCAATCTTTCTCTGAAGTTTGATACATAATCCAGGAGAGCAGTTTCTGAATTTTGACCCACCAATTTCCCAAGAATCAGTTTCAGTGGTCCCCTTACCTCATGACCATCATTTAGTTTAAAAGGACTAAAACCAGTTGATGCATTAGCAGCATTCCTAATAGCAAAGAGCAAGAATAGAATTCCCCTGTGCTAGTCCTGTGGATAATCCTGACTATACACCATCATCATAGTTTTTAAAGTTTGATGTCATCTTTCCAAAACTCCTTGTGAGTCAGGAAAGTAAGCTGTTGGCTTAAATTGTTATATCCCCAAACTGTTCATTACCTCCTTAAACAGCTGTGACATGAAATTTGAGCCCTGATCTGATTGTATTTCTTTACGTAAATCATGTTTTGTAAAAGATTTAGTTAACTCTTCCACAGTTTTCTTTGTTGTAATATTTCTTAAAGGTATCACTTCAAGAAACCTTGTAGACACATCCATTATTGTCAGTAAATACTGATTTCCACTTTTAGTCTTAGGGAGGGGTCCTACACAATCAGTCATGAACCTCATAAAAGGTTTTTCAAATGCTGGATTTGGTTATAAAGGTGCTGGCTTAATTACTGATTGTGGTTTCTCTATCACCTGACATATTGACATGTTCTACAGAATTTGACTACATCCCTATGCAATTCAGGCCAATAAAAATGTTTTTGTACTTTTACCTGTGTCTTTCTAATTCCTAAATGTCCCCTCATTGGAATTTCTTGAGCTATCCTCAGAATCATTCATGCCACACAAGTGTCAGGCAATGACCATCTCCAACAAGAGAGAATCCAACCATCAAGCCTTGATGTTCAATGGCATTATCATCACTGAATCCCTAGTCTAGGGGTTATCATTGACCAGAAGCTGAACTGGACAAGCCATTTAAATACTGTGACTACAATAGTAGGTCAGAGGCTAGGAATTGTACGAAGAGTAATTCACCTCCTGACTCCCCAGAGCCTGTCCACCATCTAAAAGGCACAAGTCAGGGGTGTGATGGCATAATCCCCACTTGCCTGGATGAGTGCAGCTCCGACAACACTCGAGAGGCTTGATACCATCCAGGACATAGCAGCCCACTTGATTAGCACCACATCCACAAACATTCACTCTTTCCACCACTGACGCACAGTAGCAGCAGTGTGTACCATCTACAAGTTGTGCTGCAGGAATGCACCAAGGCTCCTTTAACAGCACCTTCCATACCCACGACCATTACCATCGAGAAGGACAAGAGCAACAGATAGATGGGAACACCGGCACCTGGATGTTCCCCTCCAAGTCACTCACCATGCTGACTTGGAAATATATCGCCGTTCCTTCACTGTCGCTGGGTCAAAATCCTGGAACTCCCTTCCTAACAGCACTGTGGGTGTACTGGCACCACATGGACTGCAGTAGTTGAAGAAGGCAGCTCACTGCCACCTTCTCTAGGGCAACTAGGGATAGACAATAATTGCTGGCCCAGCCAGTGAAGCCCACATCCCATGAATAAAAAATAAGTCTCATTACTATTTCTAAATGTTATTACAATCTGATGCACCATCCTCCATCTTTCATTTGCTGAAGCTTGATAAAGCCGCCATTTTCTCATTAAAACATTAGCCTTAAGGTAAAACATTCTGGAATACATTCTTCCTCTGTTTCTGAGTAAGCTGTTTGACACAACTGTTTTATTTGCGAATCCACTAACTTCTCTGAGATAAGCGCCTTAGCTGCATTGTCCTCTGTACTTTCCTCCTGACAATGTTATCAAACACAGTGCCACCTAATTGGACTGCCACATCTTCTCCCTGCCTTTGAACTCCCTGTTTTTCTTGTTTCAACCTATGAACCTGTGATCTTGTTGTCACACAATCTGTAAACAATCCAGAATGCTCTCTGCAACACTTCTGTTAAAAACACTTCTGTTAAAGCAACAATAAATCTCATAGATTTTAAAAGACCAAGGCAAAGTAACACGATACCGTAAACAGTTGAATTCAAAGTGAGTTTTCTTCACTTCAGTTCATGAAGATAGCAACTTGAGGCTTAGAGACTGCAGGCTTTTCACGCTTGTTAGATCTTAGAATTCCTTCCTCTTACACATAACCTCATCTCCTTTATACAGGTTCTCCCTTTTTAATGTAAATCCCATTGTCCCAATATGTCTTTTCAACTCTACTTTTCTAATAATAAAAACGTTTCATTGTACCAATTTTATCAGTAAGCTTTGGGAAAAATAAACACACCATTTGGCTTCTTCTGGCTCAGTGTAACATTTCACCATTTCTTTTGAAATTCAAATTACTCTGGTTTATCTAAAAATGAAAATTTTTCTCTTGCAACTCCCATTCTAAAATTTCAGCCACATATACTTAATTAACATTTCTCTTCTGATACATCAAAGCCTAGAGGCCAGCTGTCTTTAATTCAATTAAGTCCCACAGATACACACCATTCCTACCTTACAGTAAAATCCGATAACATTATGAAAATGATCTTTTCCTGACAAGTATTGTCCACAGACTTTAACGTAATCAGAGTAACTTTTAATTCCAATGTTACTGTGGGACACTGTGAAACAGGCTTGTGGGGGCTGCGTGTATGTTTGTGTGTGTGTGTGAGCGTGTATGTGTGCGTGTGTGTGATTAATTTAATTAAACTGACTGCAAGGTTGAAATCATCAAAGGGTTAGGTGTAAAAGCAGTCTTTTTGAAGAGGAGATGAACAGCTAAGATGGGATACCAGTAAATACAACGTGAATAGGAATTTGCATGAGGATAGAAATGAGGAGTTGAATTTTGTCGGTGTTGAATTTCAAAGAGTAAAAAGGAAATTTTACAAATGGCAAAGATTATAAATGAATAAAACAAAGTTATTGAGTTTATTTTTCCCGAAAGTCGTGGCAAAAACAACACGAAAGATTTTTATATTCTGGTAAAGGTAATAACAATGGGGGCAGGATTTTCAGGTCGTCAGGCGGCGCGGCCGGGAATGTTCTGCCACCCATGATCAGCCCCCAGCCGCGATTTCACACTGGCTGGCCAACTAATGGGCAGCCAGGATGAAAGGCGCACTGAGAACCTCAGCGTTCTTGGGGTGGGGGCAGGAGGAGTGTGAGCGCACAAGTCTGCACATGTACAGGGGAGCATGCACTGAAAGCTCCCTGAAGGCAGGGAACTGCCTCAGGGAGCTGAACAATTTTAAAATCAAAAATAAGGACTTTAAAAATCTGAAAAAATGTCCCAACATGGGACTCACTCACAATAACATTAACAGAATAATAACTCTGTTCAATAATTTATATTTATTGTTTATTTAATTGTGGAAACTTCATCCCGCCCATGGATGAGGTTTGCTAAAAAATCAAAAGTCTGTCTTGGCTGATTCACCTGCCTGCCAACCATAATGTTGGAAAAATAATTGGATTAAATTAATTGATTAATGACCTTAATAGGCCTGTTAATTATCAGTAGCTGGGCTGCCGACTCTTGCACGCACCCGCCAACCGAAATGTCATGCGAGTGTGCGATGATGCCGGGACGCTCGCCCGACAGTATTGCACACTATTTTGCGCCTGATCAGGTCAAGCGCACGCCCACCTGCGTGATGTAAAATCCTGCCCTGGGTTTAAGCATGAAAAAGAAAAAAAAATATTTAAGGAACGATGCTATATATGTGCTATCTGATAGCAAGTTTCAGATTTTTAACCACTCTCTAGGTAAGGATGTTTCTCCTGAATTTCTTTTATTGGATTTATCAGTGACTTCATTTATTTATGACTCCTAGCGTTGGACTCACCCACAAATTTGATTTATCCATCCATGGAATGTGGGTGTCTCTGGCTGGGCCAGCATTTATTGCCCATCCCTAACTGCCCTTAAGAAAGTGGTGGTGAGCTGCCATCTTGAACCACTGCAGTCCACGTGGTGTTAGGGAGGGAGTTCCAGGATATTAACCCAGTGACAGTGAAGGAACGGTGATATAGTTCCAAGTTAAGATGGTGTGTGGCCTGTAGGAATCTCATAGGTGGTGGTGTTTCCATGCATCTGTTGTCCTTGTCCTTCTAGATGGTAGAGGCATTGGCTTGGAAGGTGCTGTGAAAAACGCTTTGGTGAGTTCCTGCAGTGCATCTTGTAGATGGTACACTGTTGCCACGATGCATCAGTGGCGGAGGTTGTGAATGGTTAAAGTGGTGGATGGGGCTGCCAATCAAGTGGGCTACTTTATCCTGGGTGGTGTCAAGCTTCTTGAGTTTTGTTAGAGCTGCACTCATCCAGGCAAATGGATGGTATTCTATCATACTCCTGTCTTATGCCTTGTAGATGGTGGACAGGCTTTGGGGAGTCAGGAAGTGAATTACTTGTCGCACGATTCCCAGCCTCTGACCTGCTCTTGTAACCACAGTATTTATATGGCTAGTCCAGTTCAGTTTCTGGTCAACGGTAACCCCCAGGATGTTGATAGTGAGGAATTTAGCAGTGGTAATGGCATTGAATATCAAGTGGACATGGATAGATTCTCTCTTATTGGAGATGATCATTGCCTGGCGCTTATGTGGCACAAATGTTTTTTTCCACTTCTCAGCCCAACCTGAATGTGGTCCAGGTCTTGCTGCATATGGACATGGACTGCTTTAGCATCTAAGGTGTCACGAATGGTGCTGCACATTGTGCAATCATCAACAAACATCCCCATTTCTGACCTGATAATAGAGATAAGGTCATTGATAAAGCAGTTGAAGATGGTTTGACCTAGGAGGAACTCCTGCAGTGATGCCATGGGGCTGCAACTGGTCTCATAATATTTTTAGTGGGAAACATTGTCCTTTAGCTGGGAAGTTAAGAAAATAAAAAGGGTTGTTAAAAGTACTTCAGCTGCGGAAACACTGCCTCATGTGTTCTATTTGTGAAATATTTTAGGGAAACTCTATACAAGGAGTGTACTGAAAACAGTTTGCCCAATTAATGTTACATAGATAATTGTTTCTTGTTGGATAACATAACTCCCCAAAAAATGTAAGAGAAAAATAGATTGAGGATTGGCCTTGCTAGCATGAAACAAATGTGAAGAAAAAGAAAATCTCCAAATGGGTTGATGTAACCTATCAATTATCTGATTGTTTCATGAAGAGGAAGACTTGCACCAAAACGTTATTGGGGGTCATAGAAGAGGGCCACCTTGTATTGTAATGTTTTATAGAGAATACATAAACTCATTTTCTTCTTCTGTGATTTGTTTTGAAATATTATTTGTGAATATCATATAATTTGTATTTAGAAAAGAAAAGGGAATTTGTTAATTGTATAAATTAATGTTAAGTGGGGGCACTCATTGGATAATTACTTATGCACATATAAAGAGACACTTATTGACATTGGCGAGGGTTGTACAGTTCGGAGCTATACATTTGTAATGTCTCACTTTGTGAATAAATCTAAAACTGAGTAAAATTTGATTTTTGGTCTCCTCCCTCACTAACTGGCTGTAAGAAGTTTAACAGTGCTCACCATCATTACTCTGAAACTGACCACAGCTTCTGGCATTCACATTTGTGCAATTAAACACAGAAATGCAGTGGTTGCTGTCAGTGACTACCTGTTCTTGCAGAGAGAGTGCTGCTGAAGTCCTTGCAGATGGAAATAAATTAGAAATCAGTGAATCGATGTGAACTTTCACTTTTTACTGCTGTAAAACCCTTGAAAAAGTTAAGCCTTGTTGAATGAGGTGTGTATGGGTTTTTAATGGTGTAATAAGTTATAATTACTTTTGAATAACCTCTCTGGTCCAGACAAATTAATTTTATATTTGTAGAATGAGAAATATTTCCATTCTATGATAAAAAAACCATTGGTGTTTAAAATTTATAAAAATTAAGTTGTTTATAAATTTCAGCTTCAACTTTAAGCTCGTGTCTGTGTCCTGATATGTAGTGTGTTTTCTGTAAAATGGTAAAAAGTGCATGATGTAACTTCCTCTTTACTTCCTGTTTTGCTGTCTGTGAGAAATCTTCAATATGATTGACTTCTTAGCCTGCTTGATGACATCCCTGATGCTGGATGCCAGAAATCCCCCAAAACTGTCACCAGTATTAAATTAAAATCAGGCAAGATGAAAACTATGCTACTCAGCTCACTAAATCTTTGGAGGCAACTTTCTATGAGGCTACAAAGTTGGAGCTTGGCCACAGTTGGAGTTTGTATAAAAGCAAGCTACTGTTGGATGCTGGAAATCTGCATTTTAAAAATTTGTTCATGGGATGTGCCAGGCCAGCATTTATTATCCATCCCTAGTTCAGATGGTATTTAAGAGTCAACCACGTTGCTATGGGTCTGGTGTCACATGTAGGCCAGACCAGGTAAGGATGGCAGATTTCCTTCCTTAAAAGGGCATTAGTGACCCAGATGAGATTTTACAACAATGGTTTCATAGTCATCACTAGACTTTTAATTCCAGATTTTTATTGAATTCAAATTCTACCATCTGCCGTGGCGGGATTCAAACCCAGGTCCCCAGAGCATTACCCTGGGTCTCTGGATTACTAGTCCAGTGACAATACCACGACATCATCAACTCCCTTAAAACAGAAAATGCTAGAAAAACTCAGCAGGGCTGGCAGCATCTGTAGAGAGAGAAAAAAAGTTAACATTTCGAGTCTGTATAACTCTTCTTCAGAGCTAAATAGAAGTAGAAATGTGATGGGTTTTATACTGTTTAAGAGGACTGAGCAGGTGAAGCAAAATAGATGGTCAGGTATAGGAGGGAGCTCAGGACAGACGACAAAAATATCATGGTCACAAGACAAGGGTGTGTTAATAGTAGTGTTAAAGACTTTGCAAAGTGTTGATAGTGGCATAAAAATAAGATAGCAGAATGTATTAATAGCAGAACAAGGGTCAGCACAGAGGGGGTGGTGTTGGGGAACAAGGATAAAAACAAATTATTAAATAATTTTTTTTTCCAAAAAATAAAATTAATAAAAAAAAATAGAAAAAAATTAATAAATAAAAAATAAAACAAATAGACATTTAAAAATCAGATCAAAAAAGGGTCACATTGGAGAGAGTTCATGGTCTGAAGTTGTTGAACTCAATGTTAAGTCCGGAAAGCTGTGAAGTGCCTAATCGGAAGATAAAGTGCTATTCTTCCAGTCTGCATTGGGCTTCACTGGAACAACGTAGCAGGCCATAGACAGGCATGTGGGCATGAGAGCAGGGTGGTGTGTTGAAATGACAAGCAACGAGAAGGTCTGGGTCGTGCTTGCGGACAGACCAAAGGTCTTCCACAAAGCAGCCGCCCAGTCTACGTTTGGTCCCCAGTGGAGAGGAGACTGCATCAGGAGCTGCGCATACATTAGACCAAATTGAAGGAGGTGCAAGTGAAGTGCTGCTTCACCTGAAAGGAGTGTTCAGGGGCCTTGGACAGTGAGGGGGAAGGAGGCAAAGGGGCAGGTATTGCACCTTCTGCGATTGCATGGGAAGGGGCTGAGGAATTGGGGATGATAGAGGGGTTAACCAGGGTGTCCCAGAGGGAACAGTCCCTATGGAATGTTGACAGGGGCGTGAGGTTTTAGTTGGAGTTTGTATCCAGTTCATGTACTCATTATAGGAAATCCATTAGATTTTACAAAAGTTGCAGTGAAGATTCATTAGAATGATAGCAGCAATGAAAGATAACCTTTATGAGCAAAGAACCTCATTGTCCTATGGAGAGATCGGGAAACTGGGCCTGTATTCTCTAGAACTTCGACGAATAGGAGGTGATCTCATGGAAACCTACAAAATATTTAAAGGGATAGACAGGGTAGATCCAGATAAGATGTTTCTCCTGGTTGGGGAGTCTAGAAGCAGGGGACATCATTTCTTAATAAGAGGGGAGCCAATTAAGACCAAGATGAGGAAAAATTTCTTTACTCAAAGGATTATAAATCTTTGGAATTCTCCACCCCAGAGGAATGTGGAAGGTGCAACACCTACCCCTTTGCCTCCTTCCCCCTCACTGTCCAAGGCCCCTGAACACTCCTTTCAGGTGAAGCAGTGCTTCACTTGCACCTCCTTCAATTTGGTCTAATGTATTTGCAGCTCCTCTCCACTGGGGAAACCAAACGCAGACTAGGCAGCCGCTTTGTGGAAGACCCAGATCTTCTTGTTGCTTGTCATTTCAACATACCACCCTGCTCTCCGCCCACACATCTGTCTATGGCCTGAGTGTATTTAAAGTAGAGATTGACAGATTTCTAAATACCAACGACATAAAGGGATAGGGAGACAGTGTGGAGAAAAGGCATTGAAGTGGATGGTCAGCCATGATCGTATTTAATGACGGAGCAAGCTAGATGGGCTGTATGGCCTACTCCTGCTCCAATGTTCCCATTGGACTAGAGAAGTTTACAGGGTGATCTAGTAAGGGTTTCTAACATTTATAAAAAAAGGTTTTGAGACCGTAAATAGATTGTTTCCATGGCTGGCAAATCATTAACAAGGTGGAATATATAATCACCACCCGGAGGTTGCAATTAGAAGAACATTTTTTTTTTAAACACAGACGCATATTAGAACCAGAACTGTTTACTACAAGGGTAACTAAGATAACGATTATAGCATTGTTCAAAACACGACTGGATAAATTGGTGAACAGAAAATGAGGAAAAACCATGGGATTATACAGACCATGGGATTATATAGTCCATGGGATTATACAGGCTATGGGACTATATAGTCCTTGGGATTATACAGGCTATGGGATTATATAGTCCATGGGATTATACAGGCCATGGGACTATATAGTCCTTGGGATTATACAGACCATGGGATTATATAGTCCATGGGATTATACAGGCCATGGGACTATATAGTCCTTGGGATTATACAGGCTATGGGATTATACAGGCCATGAGATTTTATTGTCCATGAGATTGGGATTATACAGGCCGTGGAATTATACAGTCCATGGGATTATACAGTCCATGGGATTATACAGGACATGGGATTATACAGGCCAAGGAATTATAAAGGCCATGGGATTATAAAGGCCATGGAACTATACAGGCCATGGGATTATACAGTCCAGATGAAGACCAAGCACCGGCTCAGACAAGAATGGATTCAATGATCTTAGTCTGGTTGTAATTTCTTCAATGTTACGTGAAAGGTCTTGTAAGGAGTTCTAATCACCCAGTTGTCTAAAAGTAGCAATGTACAAGCGCCTAAACCTGGGACAGACTGCAACATTAGAGAAGTATTTTGTAAATATTCTACGCACTGAGAAATATAAAAGCTCTGACCTTGAAGGTTGAACCTGACATATGTAAAGCCACAGTGGACATGAAAATGGTATCCTCAAGTATGCGAGCCTCCAGGATGTGATAAAATAGTGATAACCTCTTGAGAAACCTGTTCAGTTTTTTGAGATTCAGCATGGCAGAATAGCCTCCTGCTGTCTTGAAATTTATAAACTACCCAAAGTTGAACACAGTTTATGTCAGCAATCACTGTACACACAGGCCAAGGGTCTCCCAAATGATCTGAATGTGTTAGTCCTGTAAAATCACAAAGGCTCGACTATGAATGTAAAGACTGGCTGCTGCTGTTCATTTCCTGGCATTGCTTGAAGGGACCCAATAACATAAATGCTGAAGCGAGCCATCATGTCAAAAGCCAGGAATTGAGCTGCTCCTTTTCAAAGTATGTCAGGGCAATTTTAACCGTTGGGAAACTGCCAGATTGGGTGGAAGGATGGTTTTACACCCCACCACATTGGACTCACCACTGGAGTCGTAAACGGAAAGTTATTTTGGACAGACTGTAAATGGTGTTCAGTTAAAATGACCCCACTGCCCTCTCTGATAAATGATAGCCCCTGCTTGCATATTGCTTTTTAAGTGACTGTTTACAACTCTTAGTCTATACTATTGCCTTCTGCATGGCAGGGCACCATCTTGCTGAGTGTCTAGGATGTTAACACACTGGCCTTGCCTACTTCCTCTGATCCTACTCTTCCTCCTTAGAGGAAGAAAGGAATACCCAACAGGATAAACATATGACCTAATTAGGATCAGACAATTACTGCACCCTTGGCAAACTCCATGAGCTGGGAGGTGGGTTAAACTTTGAAAAGTTTTGAAGAACTTCAGCAGTGACAGTGAGAGGAAAAATAACAGCCTGAATGCAGCTGTGGGTCAGTATAAAGCTGATTGTTAAAATTACCTTACCAAGGAGAGCCTGCATGAACTGGGTGATGCAATCAGTTAGGTACCGGCCATTTTACCAGTGGAATCCAGGTTTAAATCCAGTACTGACTTAAGAGATGGAAGCTTCCTTTCTTTGCTGGCTGCAATGTCCATATGTGAATGACATGGGGCAATCTCAAAGCAGATTGGGGGGAATTTACAAGGTCAGACTGTCCCATAAATGGCTGGACAATATGAATATGGCCACGGTATCAGAGGTGCCAATAATCCTGCCTATTTCTCATAGCTTTGGATGGACTGCCTAAGCCACCAAGAGCGGTGGAAGCTGCTGGAAATGTCATTTTACCTTGCTTGTCATTAGGCGGCATGGGGTTCTCCTACTCAGAGGATGTTCTAAGCTTTTCCTCAAACACTGGCTCCATCTAATCGTAACACAAACCACCACAGCCAGCCAAGCTTAGCCCTACCATTTTGTCACACTCAACCAATTCCATTATCTCATCCAGGCGGATGAGATCCCATGACATCCCCTTCCTCCCATGCTATCCATCATGTCATCACATTCCTTCCATCTCTCCCATGCTACGCCTACCCTATTCCCCCCATCTCTCCTATGCCATCCCCATCCCCATCCTTCCCATCTCATCTCATGGCACTCCTCATCTCTCTCTCCCACACCATCCCCATTCTTCTCTTGCCGTCCCGATCCCATTCCATCCTCCCATGCCAACCCACATCCCATTCTATCCTTCTCATGCCGTCCCTTCCTACTCTTTTCTTCTCCCATGCCATCCCACCCCTCTGGCGCCAACCCCATTCCATGCTAATCTATCCTTCCAACGCAATTCCTACCCTCTCCCTGTGTCATCTCATCCCTTTGATACCATGTCCCTCCCATTCCTTCCAAACCGCCCATGCCATCCCTATTCTACTCCTTCCATCCCACCCATGCCATTCCTACTCTACTCCTTCTATCGCGCCCATGCCATCCCTACCCGATTCCTTCCATCCCACCCATGCCATCCCTACTCTCCTCATTCCATCCCACCCATGCCATCCCTACCCGATTCCTTCCATCCCTCCCATGCCATCCCTACCTGATTCCTTCCATCCCTCCCATGCCGTCCCTACTTTACTCCTTCCTTCCTACTTAAGCCATCTCTACCCCATTCCTTCCATCCCACCCATGCCATCCCTACTCTCCTCATTCCATCCCACCCATGCCATACCTACCCGATTCCTTCCATCCCTCCCATGCCATCCCTACCCGATTCCTTCCATCCCTCCCATGCCATCCCTACCCGATTCCTTCCATCCCTCCCATGCCATCCCTACCCGATTCCTTCCATCCCTCCCATGCCATCCGTCTTCCATTCCTTCCATCCCTCCCATGCCATCCCTACCCGATTCCTTCCATGCCATCCCTACCCGATTCCTTCCATGCCTCCCATGCCATCTCTACCCGATTCCTTCCATGCCTCCCATGCCATCCCTACCCGATTCCTTCCATCCCTCCCATGCCATCCCTACCCGATTCCTTCCATCCCTCCCATGCCATCCCTACCCGATTACTTCCATCCCTTCCATGCCATCCCTACCCGATTCCTTCCATCCCTCCCATGCCATCCCTACTCGATTCCTTCCATCCCTCCCATGCCATCCGTCTCCCATTCCTTCCATCCCTCCCATGCTATCCCTACCCGATTCCTTCCATCCCTCCCATGCCATCCCTACCCGATTCCTTCCATCCCTCCCATGCCATCCCTACCCGATTCCTTCCATCCCTCCCATGCCATCCCTACCCGATTCCTTCCATCCCTCCCATGCCATCCCTACCCGATTCCTTCCATCCCTCCCATGCCATCCCTACCCGATTCCTTCCATCCCTCCCATGCCATCCCTACCCGATTCCTTCCATCCCTCCCATGCCATCCGTCTTCCATTCCTTCCATCCCTCCCATGCCATCCCTACCCGATTCCTTCCATGCCATCCCTACCCGATTCCTTCCATGCCTCCCATGCCATCTCTACCCGATTCCTTCCATGCCTCCCATGCCATCCCTACCCGATTCCTTCCATCCCTCCCATGCCATCCCTACCCGATTCCTTCCATCCCTCCCATGCCATCCCTACCCGATTACTTCCATCCCTTCCATGCCATCCCTACCCGATTCCTTCCATCCCTCCCATGCCATCCCTACTCGATTCCTTCCATCCCTCCCATGCCATCCGTCTCCCATTCCTTCCATCCCTCCCATGCTATCCCTACCCGATTCCTTCCATCCCTCCCATGCCATCCCTACCCGATTCCTTCCATCCCTCCCATGCCATCCCTACCCGATTCCTTCCATCCCTCCCATGCCATCCCTACCCGATTCCTTCCATCCCTCCCATGCCATCCCTACCCGATTCCTTCCATCCCTCCCATGCCATCCCTACCCAATTCCTTCCATGCCATCCCTACCCGATTCCTTCCATGCCTCCCATGCTATCCCTACCCGATTCCTTCCATCCCTCCCATGCCATCCCTACCCGATTCCTTCCATCCCTCCCATGCCATCCCTACCCGATTCCTTCCATGCCTCCCATGCCATCCCTACCCGATTCCTTCCATCCCTCCCTTGCCATCCCTACCCGATTCCTTCCATCCCTCCCATGCCATCCCTACCCGATTCCTTCCATCCCTCCCATGCCATCCCTACCCGATTCCTTCCATCCCTCCCATGCCATCCCTACCCGATTCCTTCCATCCCTCCCATGCCATCCGTCTCCCATTCCTTCCATCCCTCCCATGCTATCCCTACCCGATTCCTTCCATCCCTCCCATGCCATCCCTACCCGATTCCTTCCATTCCTCCCATGCCATCCCTACCCGATTCCTTCCATCCCTCCCATGCCATCCCTACCCGATTCCTTCCATCCCTCCCATGCCATCCCTACCCGATTCCTTCCATCCCTCCCATGCCATCCCTACCCGATTCCTTCCATGCCTCCCATGCCATCCCTACCCGATTCCTTCCATCCCTCCCATGCCATCCCTACCCGATTCCTTCCATCCCTCTCTTGCCACCCTCATGAATCCTATTATAATCTCCCAGTGATATAATCCCTCCAGCCACGGGTTGGTGGGGTTTCCCCCTCCCCCACCCCCCCCCCCCCCCCCCCCCCCCCCATCCTCCACCTTACCTTTCTGCTGAGTCTTTCACTGACGCCCCTCCCCCACCGCCGCCGCCAGCCAGCCGACCAACCAACCGTCGGCCGCCCACGTGCTCTGCCGCGAGCCTCCACCCCCCACCCCCCCCCTCCCCAGCCACCCACGTGGCTACGGCCAGCCGCTTGGCTGGCACTTCCCAGTGGACCGGCCAATGGGAAGCGGATCAGCGGCGGTTTCCCCACCCCACCCCCCCCCCCCCACTCCGGGGCGGGGCGGGGCGGGGGCGAGCAGGCAACGCGTCATCGGCTCAAGCCCACGTGACCCTGCCGCCCCTCCCGCAAGGTCCTTGCCGATTGGGCGGTTTGAATCTTGGCGCCAAATCCGACGGGCGGCGAGGGCGAGGGCGAGGGAGCGGCGCCGTCCAACCGTCAGACGGATCTTTTTACACATTTATATCTATATATATATATATATATAAACACACACCCCGCACACACGTGGAAGGTAAAGTAGCGATAAGGTTTGCGGGAAGGGGCTTCTTTTAAAAAGAAAATAAATTGTGGGGATGCTGGAGCGGTTGCCAACCCTCCAGGATTGGCCTGGAGCCCCCAGGAGTTGAAGATCAGCCACCAGGATGTCGCTGTGCCCAAACCTGGAGGGTGGGGGGTGGGGGGGGGGGGAGGGGGAGGGTGGGGGGTGGGGGGGGGGGGGGGAAATGATCGGGTTCCTCCAAAACCGCCGGGCTTCGGCCCTTCGTTTCCTCCTAACAGACCTCAAGATGGCGGAAAGGGTCGTCTGGCCGACGGTCAAGCGCCGTCAAAAGGGGGCAGCGCTCCCCGCTTGGCGTTGAAAGGCCGCGCAGCGCGAGGATGGATATGTCGGCCGACCAGTGGCTGCAGCGCTGGACGTCCATCCGATCAAACCTCCGGGGGTGCGTTGAATCAGTTGGCAACCCTAACCCTAGCCAACCCCACCCCCCCCCCCCCCCCCACCCCCCACCCCCCATTGGCTTGGCCGGGAGGGGGGTTGGGGTTGGTGGGGGTGGGGGGGAGGGGGTGGTGTTGTTGGGATATAAATTCCAGCCAGACGTCACCTCCCATTTAAGAGTGGGGGGGGCAGTCACACCCGCCCCCCCCATTGGCTTGGCCGGGAGGGGGGGTTGGGGTTGGTGGGGGGTGGGGGGAGGGGGTGGTGTTGTTGGGATATAAATTCCAGCCAGACGTCACCTCCCATTTAAGAGTGGGGGGGGCAGTCACACCCGCCCCCCCATTGGCTTGGCCGGGAGGGGGGGTTGGGGTTGGCGGGGGGTGGGGGGAGGGGGGGGTGTTGTTGGGGGTGGTGTTGTTGGGATATAAATTCCAGCCAGACGTCACCTCCCATTTAAGAGTGGGGGGCAGTCACCTACCCCCCCCTGCCCCCCATTGGCTTGGCCGGGAGGAGGGTTGGGGTTGGCGGGGGGGAGGGGGGGGGGTGGTTGTTGGGGGTGGTGTTGTTGGGATATAAATTCTAGTCAGACGTCACCTCCCATTTAAGAGTGGGGGGCGGTCACCCCCCCCCCCCTTCAACCCCCACCGCCACTTTGCCCCCGACCACTCCCATCCCCCCCAACCCCATTGAAGGGTCCATCTATCCAGCCACCACCAATCCCCCCCCCTACCCCCTCCCCCCCACCCCAACCTCGCCACAAACCCCACTCCCCTCACCCTGGCCGCTCCATTTCCAAAGGCCAGTTTTAACCATAAGTCTTACCCCCCCCCCCCACCCCTCCACCACCTCCAATCAAGTCAGGATAACGCCCCAAGGCTGCAAAGTATTTCGGATGAAAGGTCACAGAGCCAGAGCGTTAACTTGTGCTTCTCTCTCTACAGATGCTGCCCGACCTGCTGAATCCGCCCAGCGTTTCCTGCAACCGGTCGGCGGAAAGGCATTTCTCCACCTTCCGTGCCAGCTCCCCTTTCCAGCTGCTTCTTCCCAGATCTCCCAGTAACCTCCTTCCCCCCGACAGCAGTCCGAGATATCTCCGCTCCTCCAATTCTGCTCCCATGCGTGTCTTCTGATTTTAATTGTTCCATCATTGGCAGCCGTGCTTTCAGGCGCCTGGGGCGTAAGCTCTGGAATTCCCTCCCTAAACCTCTTTGTCTCTCTACCACCCTCCTTTAACATGCCCCTTAAAACCTATTGCTTTAACCAGGCTTTTCGAGGCTAGGTGTCAAGTTTTAATTGATAATGCTGCTGTGACGTACCTTGAGATGTTGATAGGAGCTAAATAAATGCATGTTTTGTTTTCATTCAGTCTGACAGAAGCTTGCATTGATGTGCGTTATGTTACTACAGGACTGGTAATCCAGAGAATTTGTGTTTAAGTCCCACGAGGCATTTTGAGCATTTAAATTCAACTTTTTTTTTTAAAAATCTAGGATTAAAAAGCTGGTTTCTGGCTGTCATAACAACCCAACCAGTTCACTAGTGTCTTTTAGGGAAGGAAACAGGATTGAGGGGCTGAATGGCCGACTCCTGTTCCTAAGTCCTATGTTCCTTAACAAATCTAGCCTATATGTAACTCCAGTCCCATTCCAATGTGATTATCAACTGCCCTCTGAAGTGGTCTGACTAGGATTGGCAATAAATAGCAGTCTTGCCAATGATTTCCACATCCTGAGAATTAATAATAATATAGAAAAATGTTCCAAGGTAGTTCACAGAGAAATGCATGGAATTTAAGCAAGATAACGCAATCCCTTTGAGATGTTTTTCACGTGCAAGTCAGACTTTGTTCCCTTCCTGATGTATATGTGAAAGTAACACCCAGAAAATTGCTTTGATCAGATGGGTTGGGGATGGGGATAGAGTAGGGTTGGTTGGAGGAAAGAGGTGTACCTCATCAAAACAGTTTACAAGTGGCTAGATTTCATATGGGACAAGTCTTTGGACTTAATTTTAACACGCTCTTTGTGGGAAGCCCGGCAGAGCCTCAGGAACACGAACGTTTCGGAAAAGTGTTTGTCAGTGGCTTTTGAATACACACGAACAAGGAGCAGGAATAGGCCATTCAGCCCCTTGAGCCTACTCCTCCATTTATTAAGATTGTGGCTGATCTGATAGTAACCTGAAATCTTCATCCCACCTACCACCAATAACCTATCACTCCCTTGCTTACCAAGAATCTCCCCCGCAGGGAGATTCTTCCCTGAATACAGTAGGAAGAAACCTGCTTCTGAAAACATGCAGGTGTGGTTGAAGGTGGCATAGGAGGCCAACAAATGCAGTATGATGCCCCACTTTTTGATGTGTTGGTGCAAGAGATCAGGTCAGCAAAGATGAGTGTATCCAATTATATCTTGATGTGCATCTAATCCCAACCACACTCACGCTGCCTTCCCAAACCTTCTGCTCCTCACTCATACTAACAAACCTTGCAGGTGCATCCATTCCCCTCTGTCCAAGCACCTCCTGATATCCCCATTTGATCGTCCACCGCTGATACATCCTCATTCGAAAGCAAGTTGTATCTCTCACCCTTGTGAAGTAACCCTGCACAAATGTTGCCCTTCCTCAACACCTTCCATCTCATTTATAAGTCTTTTCTTTATCTCCATGCAGAAGAAGAGAGCACATAACACCAGGGAGAGGCAGAGAATTTGAGGTAGCCTCCAGTCTTCTGCATTTTGATCACCAAAGAGGAGGAGTTGCTGGAGATAAGCCAAATTTCAGCATTCCTGTCTGTTGGAGAAGTAGAGATGGAGTCTCCCAGCTGCCAGACGACAGAATTAAAAATCACAGCCACATGGTCTACATTGCTAACTCATTTTGACTTGATGTCATCAGCCAGTGAAAATTGATAACATGCGCAATGATGACTTAGCTTGTCAGTTCTAATGCATGTCTGTCATCTCCCACTTGGCCTTCAAGGGCCCCTCAGGAGGTGCTATAGGAGGAGGACAAAGATTCCTCAGAGGAGGTCACTCACTCTGAAGATACACCATCATGGGATTCAAGTAAACTGCCCACCAGCTCAGATGCGCACGCCTTGACAGGACTGCCAAGTCAGTTAGTAGGGTTGTGACATGATGTGTCACGCATAAAAGTGGAAGAGACAGATACAACCGTGTAGAGCCCCATCAGAGAGTGCAGGACCCATCTAAGCTCTGCTCAACTAGACACAGATGCCGAGACGTGGAGTCAACGGAGAAGACTATCCTGGAACAGCAGCAAAATTGTGTAAGGGTCTGTCCAAGTTTCACACATAGCATATGCAACACAGAAATAAGCCATTCTTCCCAACCAATCCATGCTGGTGTTTATGCTGCACCTTGAGCCTCCTCACATCTTTCTTCATCTTACTCTACAAGAGTAACCTGATATTCCCCACTCCCTCATGTGCTTATCTAGAACTCCTTAAATGCATTCGCACTAGCTGCTTCAACCACTTCCTGTGACAGTGAGTTCCACATTCTCAACACTCTTTGGATAAAGAAATTTCTTCCAAATTTCCTATTGGATTTCTTGGTAACTACCTTACATTGATGGGGCCTCTAGTTTGTTCTTCCCCACAAGTTGAATAATTCTTTCTAGGTAGAATCTTGTGCTGATGGAATGTTTCCAGGAGTCAGGACCATTTTGGGTCTACTGTGCGCCCACCGGCCTGATCGCCCAGGAGGCAGCCTCCTAATTGGCTGCCCCCTCTGTGTCAGCCATTCAATAAAGCACAGTGGCTGGGTTTCTGAGACTAAAGATTCAGTCAGAGGGCCCACGTCTTTGGCTGGCAGGCAGCTGCTGGAGAAGTGGGCGCTATTCAGGAAGATGTGAGGTGAGGAGGGCACCAAAAATGGAGACGCCCTTGGAAGCATTCATATAAATTCAAAAATAATGAGTTCCTAAGCCAAGAGGGTCAATGTAGTGGAGAGTCATTTGGTAGAGACATCAACATCATCATCATCGTAGAATAAAGCCGTCTTTTACTTTTTGGGCGTACTTTTTTTTATTCATTCACGGGATGTGGACTTCACTAGCTGGACCAGCCAGCATTTAATGTCTATCCCAAGCTGCCCATGAGAAAGAGGTAGTGAGCCAATCTTCTCAGCAGAGAGAAGATTGAGAAAGGGGGAGATGGAAATAGGAACTACTCAAAGCCATTCCACTTTTGACCCCTTTCTACCCTGTCAGTCAGAGCCCCGCATGCTGCCTCCTATCTTCCAAGTTTGCTTCTGCACAGGTGCAGGTGGGGCAGCCTTTGCCGGGACCCTCCCACCCTCTCAAACCCACAGGACATTGGTCAAGCACTTCTGAAAAGTCAGCGCAGGAATAGATGCAGTGTGCCTCTATCTTTGCTGTAACTATAAAGGTTCCAGTGCTAAACTAATAGAAAAGGGAAGACAAAGGATTTGGAGTTGTGCAAGTGCATATAGCTGGGTGTTTAACAGCGTAACAGTGCCATATTTCTGTTTCAAACTTATGCACCATAAAATTTAGTTCACTGCTTCAAGATCTCATCTCCCCATTCTTTGCCTGCTGCCTGACAAGTAGTCATGTAACTTGTGAAGAATGGGTTGACTGTGGGACTGCTTTGTGGTAGGTGTCTAGGGAGCCTAGTCGTTCAGAATTTGTGTGCCGGATGCCTGCAGTGCCCCAGTTTAACTGAAGTGCGCCTGGATTAGACAACTTGGCAGCTATGTGTGTGGCAACTAGTGCCTCTGCTGCACCAGGTTCCTCCTCCTGCTCCTCATGTTGCTCCTGCTCCTCCAAAGAGCCAGAGCACTCATCACCTTTATCTCGTGGAGCTCCAATCCTCTTTGTTTCACAATGTTGTGCAATGTACAGCAGACCATTAATATTTGGACACCCTGGCTGGTGCATGCTTGAAAGGTACTCCCCTATCTAAATCACATCTTCACCTGCCAAATTCCTTGTGTTACAGACCGTGATTGGAGAGTCCACAGTCAATTCTAGCCCCACTTCTCCACAGCTTGTAACAATAGTTTAAATGTCTAACTCACCCACAAAACTAGCCAATTGTTGACCTTTGATACTGTTATTCCCAGCATAAGACTCTAACCAGTCTCCTTTCAGTAAACACCAAAACAGATTTGATTTATCATAAAACAAACCTTTTATTAAAAAAAAAACAAGTTATAAAACTGATTAACAAACATGTTGTAGTTTAGAAGTGTAACAATTTCCCATTTTTAAAAAAATATTTGAACATCCCCCCCATACACTCAAACACAAACACACAACAGAACAAAACAAATATAGTCCCCTGCAGAGGCTGGAGTATGGGAATGTTTCTTTTAAATTTCGGAAAGACCCAACGTTGTTGATTTAACAGAATTCTAGTCACAGTAGATCTGGAAGTTCTTTCAGATGGATATTTGGTGAAACCATCCTTGATGACCCTTATTTATCACAACTTTGCGGACTTTCAAAAAAAAGAGATGAGTTATACTCAGATGTTTCTGATGAAAGTTTACTCTTGAGAGAAAGAGAGTGAGAGTCTTCTTGCAGCCTGCTCCTAAGGCATGCGCACACTCTCTTTGACTGAGAGCCAAAGAATCAAATGTTCAGAGAATACTTCTATCAGGCTAGATGTTTTTAACCAATCAGCAAGAGTCTTTAGCCTGGCAACAGCAGTTCTTTGTTAACTTAGACAAAGTATCTCTTCCCTCTTCAGGTGTTCCCTCTGGACATCTGTCTTCAGCCATGGTTTCTTGAAAAATGGCATATTCACAGCCCCGACTTGATCTTGCAGACTTTTAAAAATAACTCAGGAGGGAGAATGTCCAAAATTTAATGTCCTTCAAAATTTCCAAAAATGAGTTCCTCACACTTGTTTTATTGACTGGTCCTCAAGTGGATTTTGTTGGACGTTCCCTGTGCGTCAGTGTTAGGGCTGCTCATAACTGCTGAACGTTGATGGAGTGGAGCCCTCTTGGTAGTGACCTGGAGGTGCTTTGGCTACCACGTGTGTGCAGTTTCCCTGGACCTGTGGGAATCCAGCCAGAGCAGCAAATCCGAGCGTTCGCTCATTCAAACTGACCTCATTGACCGAGATGTCCACATAAACACCAGCACTGTCTAACATGGTGTTGGTCACCTGTGAGATGCACTTGTATCAACAGATTGCAAAATTCAGCAAATGTCGTCAACAGATCACTGGTAAGAGCCAAAGCCAAAGACACTAAGGGCTGTGGTGACTTTAATCATCCTTGCCATTGCGTGCCCACCTGTTGCACTTGACAGGATGCCCTCCTTCAGGAGGCCTGCAAATGTCAGCGATCACCCTGAGCCTCCTGAGACACTGGTGCTCAGACATGTTCAGGAAGCTGATCCTCTGCCTTTAACCCTGTGTTGTGGGTGTCACCTCTTGTGAGCTGGAGCCCTGTGCTCATCCCCTCTGTCCTGTGGAGTGGCAGATGGTTGAGGAGAAGGCTGCTGCTGGTGCTGCTACTGCTGTTGTTGGTGTTGTTTTGGCACATCTTGTTCCTTATCAGGGGTCTAAGGTAGAGCTGCATAAGCGGCTCCCATGGTGTTCTGAAGGTTGGCAACTGGGAAATGAAGACCAATGGCATGGTTAGTAGAAATTACTTCCAAAGTATTGAAAATCCAAGAAGCACAGGAAACCCATGCACACACTGTTAAATTCAGTATTCAGGGTTCAAAAAGCACTTTTCATATCTAAAAAGCAGACACGCCAGTTCCACGCACTGCAGATCACGCTCAGGTTAAAGGCGGAAGTCGGTGGGCTCCTGCCAGCTTCCTGACATGCAATTCCTGTTCTTCTCATCTACTACCCACTCTCAAACCATCAACCTTGGTGGGTTAAAATCCCCCCCTTTTGTTCTGCTAGGAAGCCATCTCGCTCTGTGATGCAGGAATAAACATGCAGTGAAACACTTAAAGAGACACAGTAATGCAAATAACGTAAAGAAGAAAATTGTAAACACTCCCTACTTTGACTGCTTTCCTGAGCCCAACAGATTTTTTTCCTGACCTGCTTCCAGACTTTGTGGACAGCTGACCCGTATTCACCATTTTTAGTGCATGCATCTTTGGTTCTGCCTTCCTGGAGAGCAACCATCTGTTCCCATAAAGGGTTTATATAATTGCCTTGACCCAATAGTTTTCTCTGAAGAATGGATGCAATTTAAAGATTGCAGAGCTTTAAACAGAAGTTGATTAACAGTGACCAGAAATGTGTTATCTGCAAAGTAATGGAACACTCAGCACACTCGTAATTCTATGCTCTTCATATTTAAAATATTTTTCAGATTTGACTTGGAAACTGAAATAGGACTTTTTAACCAGTGCAGAGTACCTCCCAAGCATAACAATGAAGCATCTTCTCATATTCGCCGGTGCTTTCATTTCCTATTTTGTTATAGGTAAGAAATAATTGCGACTTATTAAAATAAAGGGAGCATTATGTTACATTTTGTGTTTTTGTTTTCTCTTTTGCTCAGCCTGTTTTGCAATTCTGCTTATATTTCCTATATGTCAACTTATGGCTTGAATTCGCTTTCCAAGATTTGAGCACACCATCTGGAATGGCATTTTAGTGTGGCACTGTGGGAGTGCAAAATTGCTGGTGGTGCTGTCTTTCAGATGAAATGCTAAACCAAGTTTCATTTGTCTCATCCATTGGCCCAGGTAGCACATGGCAATGTCACTGAAATCGGCGGCAGCAGACCTCTACCTTAGCAGTGTCAGGCATAGCTTAATGGGTAGCACTCTCGCCTCAGAGAGAGGGTCCAACTCCAAGCTGATATTTGCAGTGTGGTATGTGCAGATGGTGGTGTTCCCATGGGTCTGCTGCTCTTGTCCTTCTAGCTGGTAGAGGTCATGTGTTGGAAGGTACTACTGAAGGAGGCTTGGTGAGTATATGCATCTCCATGGAAGCAGAGACTGCGACTCTGGTGGCAATAGCAGAAACAGTAGGTAACACCTGGCTTTCAGGTCATGATGCAGGGATGCTCTCCAATTATTTTGGCCAACATTTATCCCTGAACCAAGACCACTTAAAAAATGAACTTACACTGCTGTGTCTGCTGTTCCATTTGTTACGGAGTGGGTCAGTTCAAACAGCACTGTTTTCCTCTTACCACCTGTCCATAAACAGAATGTGCTTTGAATCAGTATTTTTTTGAATAAGCGGTGGCGTATTTTCCCAACCCCTCAGTTTGTATGTGATCCAATTTTACGAATAATCCCACAGCAAACTTGAGTTAGGATTAACTCAGCTGGTTGGTTTATTATACACATTCAAAACCTGCAAAAAGGAGTTTTAGTGACATCCCACTCTGCATTCACACAGGGAAGTGATAGCGAACATTAGGCTTTATAGTAAAAGGGCCACATGGAAAATGAATATTGGTTCATGTGAGTTCTAAAGCCCCAAACTCAGAGTCCAATGAGGAAAACTTTCACATAGACATTTGATGGTTGGCTGGCTGGAGACCAGTAACGTAAGATCCACTTTTTCAGGTGGAATTGATGTCGCACAATGAAGTAGGCACGCAGAGATTGTGTCGGTTCTACAGGCGATGATACAAAATCTTCCAGTAGAGTCAGGTTAGATGGGCTGGTGGTCATTTTGTGTGGCCTGCCATTTGGATGTTAAACAGCAAAATGGCTGCACAGCTCAGAAAGATAATATTAAACTGCTGAAAAGATTTGAGTCATTTGACCTTCCTTCTCCACAGTGACTCTATGCAGCATCTGGACTTTGGCTTTGTTCTCAGGACTGATAATGTCTCAGCCATTACAGGTTGAAAGGGGTGTCATTCATGTTGAGGGTCTGATGTTTGGGAAACCGTTGTCTGAGCAGAAGCACAGACTCCACCACCAAGGTTGGCTTGTTAAATACAAATGGCATTTCTGTGGCTCCTTTTAAAATTGAGCTGTACAGTCCCAGGTAGTGTGTTAGAAGCTCCTTAGGTATAACAAGGTATGACTCTCCCAAAACTACGAGAATTCCTTTGTTCTGGATAATTTCCAGACAGGCGGTCAACCATCTTAATAGAAACATAGAAAATAGAAGCAAGAGTAGGTAATTTGGCCTCAAGACTTCTCCATTATTCAATATGACCATGGCCGACCCTCTATCTCAATGCCATACCCCTGCTCTCTCTCCATACCTTTTGATGCCTTCGAATCCAGAAATCTATCAATTTCCTTCTTAACTATATTCAGTGACTTGGCCTTCACAGTCCTCTGTGGTAGAGAATTCCGCAGATTCACCACCCTCTGAGTGAAAAGATTTCTCCTCATCTCAGTCCTAAATGGTTCACCCCATATTCTGAGATTGTGACCCCTTGTTCTAGATCCCCCCAGCCAGAGGAAACATCATCCCTGCATCCAGTCTGTCCAGACCTGTCAGAATTTTATACGTTTCAATGAGATCCCCTCTCATTCTTCTAAACTCTAGTGAAAACAGGCCTCGTCAGCCCAATCTCTCCTCATACGACAATCCTGCCATCCCAGAAATCAGTCTGGTGAACCTGAACTCTGCACTCTCTCTATGGCAAGTATATTCTTTCTTAGGTAAGGAGACCAAAACCGCACACAATACTCCAGGTGTGGTCTCACCAAGGCCCTTTACAACTGTAGTAAGATATCTTTGCTCCTGTACTCAACTCCTCTTGCAATGAAGGCCAACATACCATCTGCCTTCTTAACTGCTTGCTGCACCTGCCTGCTTGCTTTCAGTGATTGGTGTACAAGGACACTCAGGTCCCTTTGTACATTAACATTTCCCAATCTATCACCATTTAAATATCTGCCATTCTGTTTTTCCTACCTAAGTGGATCACTTCACACTTGTCCACATTATATTGCATCTGCCGTGTATTTGCCCACTCATTCAACTTGTCTAAATCGCCTTGAAGCCTCTTAACATCCTCCTCATCACTCACATCCCCACCAAGTTTTGTGTCGTCAGCAAACTTGGAAATATTACATTTGGTTCCCTCATCCAAATCATTGATATATATTGTGAATAGCTGGGGCCCAAGCACTGATCCCTGCGGTACCCCATTGGTCACCGCCTGTCATTCCAAAAAAGACCCATTTATTCCTACTGTCTGTTTCCTGTCTGCTAACCAATCCTCAATCCATGCTAATATATTACCCCCAATCCCATGTGCTTTAATTTTACACATTAACCCCTTATTGTGGGACTTTATCAAAAGCTTCCTGAAAATCCAAATACACCACATCCACTGGTTCTCTTATCTATTCTGCTAGTTACATTCTCAAAAAACTCCAGTAGGTTTGTCAAACATGATTTCCCTTTCATAAATCCATGCTGACTTTGTCTAATCCCATTGATATTTTCTAAGTGTCCTGTTATCGCATCCTTTATAATAGACTCTTAAGATTTTCCCTATTACTGATGTTAGGCTAACCAGTCTGTAATTCACTGTTTTTTCTCTCCATCCTTTTTTAAACAGTGGGGTTACTTTTGCCACCCTCCAATCTGTCAGGACTGTTCCAGGATCTACAGAATTTTGTAAAATGAAAACCCATGCATCCACTATTTCTATGGCCACTTGCTACGTTTTCTAGCAACTTTATATGACTCCTCTTTGGATGTAATACTATCCTTAATTTATTTTATTAGTCATGGTTGGGCTACTTTTCCTGTCATGTTTTTGTGCCAGAAAGAAATATATAATGCTTAGATTCGTTTCTTAAATATCAGCAATTGTCTATCCACTGTCACGCCTTTTAGTGAAGTTCCTCAATCTTTCTTGGCCAGCTCACGCCTCATACCTTCACAGTTTCCTTGTTAAGATTTATGACCCTAGTTTCAGATTGGGCTACTCCACTTTCCAACCTAAGGAAGAATTCTATCATGTTATGGTCCCTGAAGGACTTTGCATAACAAGATTATTAATTACAAAAATAGCTGGAAAAACTCAGCAGGTCTGACAGCATCTGTGGAGAGGAATATATTTCACCCCATTTCCATATTCCCTTAGTTCTGATAAAGAGTCACACAGACTCAAAACGTTAACTGTATTCCTGTCCGCAGATGCTGTCAGACCTGCTGAGTTTTTCCAGCTATTTTTGTTTTTGTTTCAGATTTCCAGCATCCGCAGTATTTTGCTTTTATCTTAAGATTATTAATTTACCCTTCTCATTGCACAAAGCCAAAACTAGGATAGCCTGTTAGTTATCGATGTACTGGTCTAAAAAGCCATCTCGTACACACTCCAGAAGTTCATCCGCCACAATATTATTGCTAATTTGGTTTGCCAGTCTATATATAGATTAAAGTCAGCCATGATCACTGTAGCACCCTTGTTAATATGCATCTCTAATTTCCTGTTTAATACCCTTTGCTACCTTACCACGACTGTTTGAAGGCCTATAGACAACTCCCAGTAACGTTTTCTGCCTGTTGTTGCTTCTTAGCTCCACCCAAACTGACTCCACATTTAGATTTTATGAGCTAATACCCTTTCTCACTATTGCGCTGATTTCATCCTTAATTAACAACGCCATGCCACCTCCTTTTCCTTTTTGCCTGTCCTTCCTAAATTTCAAATACCCTTGGATATTCAGTTCCCAGCCTTGGTCACCCTGCAGCCATGTCTCTGTAATCACAATCATATCATACCCGTTGACATCTATTTGCGCTGTTAATTCATCTACCTTATTACGAATGCTCCATGCATTCCGATACAGTGCCTTTAGACTTGTCTTTTTACACTTTTTTTGTACTATGGCCTTATTTGCTGCTAGCCCCTATTTCCTCTGCCTTTCACTTTTACTTTTTACTTTTCTGTCTTTCATTGCTATCTTTGTTTCCCTCTCTTGTGTCTCCCCACTCAGGTTCGCGTCCCCCTGCCACTCTAGTTTAAACCCTCCCCCACAGTACTAATGAATACCCCTGCGAGGATATTGGTCCTAGTCTTGCTGGGTGCAACCCATCCAGCTTGTACAGACCCCATCTTCCCCAAAATCAGCCCCAATGCCTCAGGAATCTAAATCCCTCCCTCCTACACCATCTTTCCAGCCCTGCATTCATCTGGCCTATTCTCCTATTCCTGATCTCGCTAGCACTTGGCACTGGAAGTAATTCTGATATTACTACTTTTGAGGCCCTGCTTTTTAATTTATTTCCTGGCTCCCTATATTCTGCTTACAGGACATCATCCCTCTTTTTACCTATATCGTTGGTACTGATATGGATCACAACCTCTGGCTGTTCACCCTCCTCCTGCAGAATGTCCTGCAGCCGCTCAGTGATGTCCTTGACCCTGGCACCAGGAAGGCAACATGACATCCTGGTGTCACATCAGCAGCTGTTCCACTTACGATAGAATCCCCTATCAATATCGCTCTCCCACTCATTTTTTCCCCCCCCACTGTGCAGCTGAGCCACTGGTGGTGCCACAGACTTGGCTCTTGCTGCTTTCCCCTGAGAAACCCATCTCCCCCATCAGTATCCAAAATGGATAATGGCTTTGTTCAGCAGAGAAGTCCAATTTAAAAGTCAGAAATAATAATAAGAATGAAATTTATAAATATAAATGGATTGGATTTCTGTTCTGTGTCGGAGGAGCCCAACACTGTGGGTCTTTATTGTGTGGAAATTGGCAGCTGCATTCTTCTACAATACAACAGTACGGGGAGGTGGTGGTGTAGTGGTATTATCACTGGACTAGTAATCAAGAGACCCAGGGTAATGCTCTGGGGATCTGGGTTTGAATGCCACCATGACAGATGGTGAAATTTGAATTTAATTTAAAAAAATCTGGAATTGAAAGTCTGATGATGACCACATAACCATTGCCGATTGTTGTAAAATCACATTTTTAGGGGAGGAAATCTGCCATCCCTACCTGATCTGGCCTACATGTGATGCCATACCCATAGCAATGTGGTTGACTCTTAAAATGCTCCCTGAAATGGCCTAGTAAACCACTCAGTTCTCAAGGGCAATTAGGGATGGACAATAAATGCTGGCCTAGCCAGCGATGCCCCCATCCCATGAATGAATATAAAAAAAATTCAAAAATCCTTTATTGGTAGTGGAATGCCTTGGGTCACCCTAGGACTATGAAAGGTGCTTAGTACGTGATGCCAGCCGCTCTTGTGAAGTGGAGCTGCTAAACATTGGTCTCATCCAACATGTCCGGTTTGGCGGGGTAGGGATGGATCAAATGCCTCAGGTCTTTTGCACCTGCATTTGTGTTGGCTCTTTACAAATTCCCCATCTAAATTGTACAGCATATTCAGAACCCCTAAATGAATCCCCCACCTCCCCTCTCCCCGCCATTCTGACCACTTTGCAAGGGCAATTTAACTAACTAGCAGCAGCTCAAAAACCATGAAGGAAGACTGTGGCAGCAAAAAAAAAACACATTAAAATGTTACACTGCCCAGCAGAACCAGCTAATTGTTGGAGCAAACCACAATTAAAAACACAAAAAAGATTTTTTTTAACCAGGAACTAAAACCGATGTCATCCTTTAAGAAACTTGTTTGAGTCCTAGGGCTCCCATGCATCCAGCGTACACAGACAAGATGTAAGTATTTTAATTCAGACTCACTGCGAACAAGACTCTGCACTGATTTTGGAATCTTAGAAAATTGGCTGTACGTAACTAAGTTTTATCACAAAGGGTATAATAGCTTGGTCTAACAGTCTTGGCAATAAAGTTCACATATGTGTCTTCTCTGCTCCCAATTAATAGCTTCAGCTTTACAGTGCTACAGCAAAACCCTAAAACTTGGAGATGATGTAATGAAAAAGATACAGTGCAGTGGAACTCAACAGTGCTACAGACGAATTGGTATTGTACGTAAGTAGAAGTAATGCAGGTGGGAAAGCAGATGAATTTCTAGAAACCCATAGATCAAACCAATTTGCCAGCTGTTGGAATTTTTGCAAGAACAAGATAGCTGAGTCTAGACCTTGGGCCACATAGCAACCATTTTTGAGGTGTTTTACAGCCTAGTAACGCCCCTAAATGGTGGGCAGGATACGTCTGCAGACTTCTGGGAGGAAGTGAGCTGCCTCCCAAATTGGGTAAGGGCAAACAAGAAGCATTATTTTCCCACACTTGAAGCAGGTGTTATAGTCTACGTGCATATGCAAGTAAAGGCTGCAATGTTCTTTTGTCCCGATTCAGTCAGAAGCTATGGCTTGGCTGGAAACAAGCTCCACAGAATGTCTGCTACAAAGAATGTAAGTAACTTACCTGAGTACGGAGACAATCACCCGCCCTCGCAATCTCCAAGTACCCCCAACACCTCCGACATCTTTGGAGATTAAGTGTGGTGGCGGGTGGGATAAGTGGTGCGTTTCCTATTGGGTGGTGGGACATGTTCTTCAGCCCAACTGTACTCTTGAAACCTCATAATCACGCAATCAGTAAGCTGCCCTCCAAATCGCATGGTGGGGCGGCCACTGATTTGTCTACCCTGCCGGCACCTTATGGTGCTTAAGGTCCCAGCAGCATATTTAAACGCCACACGAACACACGTATTCACTCTCTGCAGCCCAGCTGTGTGGTCTGTTCATTCTGAATCCCTGCAGGCTCTCCTCAAGGTTGTCTGCGAATGCCACGATGTCCTCTTCCGGAGGGCTGGAAGCAGGAGGTCCAGCAAACTCACCTTGTCAGCCTGGGTGGAGGACGCCTCAGAGGCCTGTGCCATTGGGACCCAAAAAAAGAAATCCCCTGCTGTTGTTATGACCGCAGCTGATGTTAGTGCTGAGCAAGCCAGATTTCAGACTGAAATTCGTTTCGGCTGATCGTAACTTTTTTTCTGTATTGTAGAAACGAGGAGGGAAAGCTACTGAACACAAAAGCACAAGACTCCAGTGATAACTTTAAAAATTTGAAGAATTAAACTGTTTATTAAAAGAAAGAAAAGATAAAACTTAAACGCACAAGATAAAAGATAAAAAGTTAGAAAGAAATCTTACAAATAACCCCCACAATGCTTTATCAAAGGTGCACAATACCCAACAGCCTGATAGATTCTTAACCATAAAATCCAGGAAATATTACCCAAACTGAGAAATTGCTTTCACTTTAAACAGAACTTCCCAGAGCAAGTCCATGCTTTTCCAAAGTGGGATTAAAAACAAGCCATTTCTCAGGACAAATATTCTCCTGACCCAAAACTGAGTTGTTTTCTTCAAATAAAACTTTCACAGCTTTTCAGCATACTCCAAAACCCCTTTCATTTTAGTGCTCCAGTGCCTTTAAATATCCCTTTGAAAACTCAGGTTCCCAAATATCAAAACATTTCATGTTCTTATTTTACCTCTATTTCGGGTCAATAAAATTTAGAATGAAAACCCCCGTTTACTCAGATGTCCTGTAAAATGCAAATGTTATTTTGTACCTTCGAGACTTCTTTAAAATACAACAGCTACAAATCAATTTCAAATCTCATCCTCAAATGCATATTTCAGATCTACGCTGTTTCCTTGTAAGTTAAGACCACCATTAGGCCTCATTACAAAATGCAAGAAGATAACACCTTTACTCTTTCATCCCTTAGATTCTACAGACAATCTGACTCCAACAACCTCACTTTTGATTAACCTTGGACACACACAGAGACACAGATTACCCTCACCTACACAGAATATATACATAAACATAGAAATATAAAAATATACACATATCATCACACCTCCCCCCCCCCAAGGCAAACATGAAATGTCATATTTCTAAAGGTGTTTTCATTTTCTCAACCCAGTTCTTATCAATCACTATACTATCCCAGTATACTTGCATCAAAAATAAAAAATACATAGCTCATTGGCAAGAATACAGTTCATCCCAGTCCATTTTCAATTTCCAACATGAAAGCCCTTTTGAATTCAAGCTCTTGACAATGCATCCACAATGACATTCTCCCTCCCAGCCAAAAGTATCATTTTCAAGTTGAATGGTTGTAACAAAAAACTCCATCAGGACAGTCTGGCGTTTTTATCCCGAAATTTCTCCAGGAACTTCAAGGGGTTTTGATCAGTTAATACAATCGTCCCCGAAGAGTTGCTTGCAACAAAGACTTCAAAATGCTACAGGGCAAGAAGAAGCTTGAAGTCTTCTTTTCACAGTTGAGTATTTCTTTTGATACACATTCAGCTTTTGTGAAAAACAACTCACTGATCTCTCAATTCCCACTCCTCTTCCTGCAGCAAAACAGCACCAACTCCTACGTCACTAGCCATTTTAACAGTTTTGTACAATAATCAGTACAGCTTTTAAGTTGTCAAACGCAGTCTGATACTCCTGTGCCAATTCGAACTTTCTGTTCTTTAACAAACCAGTTAGTGGAGCGAGTACACTGCTGAAACTCATCACAAATTTTTGATAAAATCTACTCATGCCAATAAATCTGTTTTGTTTTAGGTCCTGGGGACCCCACAATAACTTTTACTTTTGCATCCTCTGGGGCCATTTGACCATATACAACAGTGTAGCCTAAATATGTGACTTTTGCCTTTGCAAATTCACTCTTAGTAAAATTTATAATATAACCAAATTGGCTGAGTAGTTCCTTCAAATGCTGTAGATGTTCTTCTCAAGTCTGACTGAATGCCACCACATCGTCAATATAGGCTGCATGTTGCTCAATCCTTCAAGCACCCTGTTTGTCAGGCTGGGGCATTTTCCATACCAAAAAGCATCACTTTACATTGATGCAAACCATCCGGGGTCACAAAAGCTGATTTTTTTTCCCCCCTTTCCAATAATGGAACCTGCCAGTATCCTCAAAGTAAGTAAATTATCGTAATAAATACTGACTATTCAATTCTTTCACTGTAATCTTCCAGACATGGAATAGGATGTGAATCTGCCTTTGTTAATGCATTCACTTTGTGGTAATCAATTCCCATTCGTTTTGATCCACCCGGTTTTGGCACCATTGGAATAGGTGAACTCCAATTACTTTGACTGGGTTCTATTATGTCATTTTTGAAGCATAAATTCAATTTCTATCTGAACTTGAGCCAATTTTGCCAGATTTAATCCATATGGATGTTGCCTTATTGAAACTGAATCCCTCACATTAACATCATGCATTGTTAAAGTTATTCTCCCTGGCCTATTCCCACAAATTGACTTATGTGACTGCAATAGCTTTTGTGAGTCACTTCGACAATTCTGGAAGGTAACTTAATATTACATTTAAGTGCTTAGGTATTTCTTCATTTTCCAATTTAATGAGAGGAAAGTCAATTTCAGAATTTTAAATTTTTGTTTCATCCCTTGAAAGCACTGACAAATTTCCTGCTCCTCCTTCCTCTTTAACTACAGTTACTAGTACTTCTTCTGTCTATCCTGCCCTATCAAAGTAATGTTTTAGCATGTTCACATGGCACAGACACTAACTCTTTCTCCTATCTGGAGTACTTACTACGTAGTTTCCATCATTCAGTTTCGTTTCAATCTGGTAATGTCCACTGAACCTTGCCTTCAACTATTCACCTGACACTGGCAACAACACCAGAACTTTCTCTCTAGCAACAAAGCTACCAACTTTTGTCTTTTTATCCGTATTTGCTTTCATTACTTGCTGAGATCCTTTTAAATGTTCCCTGGCTCACTCACATGCCCTGGTTAACCTTTATCTGAATTTTGTTACATAATCCAGGAGAGTAGTTTCAGAACTCTGACTCACTAATTTCTCCTGAATCAGTTTGAGTGGTTCCTTACTTCATGACCATAAATCAGTTCAAAAGGACTGAGCCCTGTTGACTCATTAGGGGCATATCTCTATAGCAAATAACAAGGATGGAATCCCCCAATCCCAGCCGTGGAGATATTCTTGACCATAAGCTCTAATCATGGTTTCAAAGTTTGTTGCCACGTTTCCAAAGCACCTTGAGATTCAGGGTGATAAGCAGATGACCTGAACTGCTTTATCTCCAGACTGCTCATTACTTCCTTAAACAGCTGGGACATGAAATTTGAACCCTAATCAGATTGTATTTCTTTTGGCAATCCGTAGCTCGTAAAGAATTTAATTAATTCTTCTACAATCACCGTTACTGCAATTTTCTTTAGACGTATTGCTCCTGGAAATCTTGTGGACACATCCATGATTGTCAATACTGATTCCATCGGTGGCTAGGTGAGAGGGCAGCAGGGCACCTTGACCTCCCTCCAGTACCCCTTCTCCTCAAGGAATCAGGCAGGGGCCCTTAGGGATCCAAAGAGAGAAGGACTACCAGCTGGACATCATGGGGCCATCTACGCAGGAGACTCCGACAGTGTCCCAGTGTCCAATGTCTCCCAATCCCCTCTGCCTGTGACCTCATCAGCTCCAAGTCCACAGGCCTAGGAGGGTCCAGCTGCCCCACAGCAGGAGACCCAAAACAGTCGGAGCCATCAAGGCCTTGGCGCTAGAGGACACCTGCCAAAGTCATCTTGGGCAATAGGGCATATCAATCAGGCTGCCTCCACCTCTGCTGCGGATGTTGGGGTTGCACCAAGATGTAATGGTAGGCTTAGGAAAATTAAAGAGCACAATGGTGGCATAGGTGTTCATTCACTGTACATAACACGCACCTTTGTAAATACATTTTGAGTTCATGGTAATGGTCTCATCATGTGAATGCCACTTGCATGTGAACCTATGTGCCCTCTTATTATGAGGGTGATTCAAGCTCCCACTCCATGATTGAGTCCGTTTGTGTGCCTCAGATTCGTGTGATGTTTAGCAGGCTCATGATTGTCACTTGCCCCTTGTGTTATGTAAGGGAGATGTGTCAAGCCATATTCTGAAAGTGACTGCACCTTAAGATTTGAACCTTTAAGCCTTGTATGATAGAATTATATATGCTCATGTGTCTGGGAGGGTTACATGTAATGTTGTATCATCAACGCTGAGCTGTGTTAATTGTAAGTGTAAAAGTACATGACCTGGAACTATTATGGTCTCTACAACAATGTGCAAATCTCTGTGGCAGTTCAAACTGTCTCCTTCAGGTGGCAACGACTGTACAATGTGTAGTTGACGGAGGGTGTGTGCTGGTGTGCTGCCTTTCACTCCGCACACTGGCTATAGGTAGCTTTGGGTGCTGACCTTGCCAAGAATGAGGGCTTTGTGATCCTTGAGGGTTACAACTCCAAGGCTTAATGCCAACCTTGCTTATGATGTCACTACATGATCACTGGCATGACAGGGACAGGAGAAATGCACTTGGATCCTTGGCTGAACCTTACTCCTGCCAAACTAACACCACCCAGCCCTGCCCAAACCAGCGTGTAACCCTTTCATGTCAGGCTCCAGCTCCCTGATCCCCAGTCATCACTCTGCCTGTCATCCCTCCCCATCCCTTCTCCCCTTCACACTCATGTCTCTGCCCCTCCTCACCCACACCATACCCATGCTGGCCTCTGTTGGGAGAGTGCAGCTCTGCAGCATCCAGTGCAAGCAGCCTTGGTTCAGCTCTGCAACACCCAGTGTGAGCAGCCCTGGTTCAGCTCTGCAGCACCCAGTGTGAACAGCCCTGCCTGCGCTCCCGCAGCACCCAGTGTGAACAGCCCTGTCTGTGACCCACAGCACCCAGTGTGAGCAGCCCTGTCTGTGACCCACAGCACCCAGTGTGAGCAGCCTGTCTGTGACCCACAGCACCCAGTGTGAGCAGCCCTGTCTGTGACCCCACAGCACCAGTGTGAGCAGCCCTGTCTGTGCCCCACAGCACCCCGTGTGAACAGCCCTGTCTGTGACCCACAGCACCCAGTGTGAGCAGCCCTGGTTCAGCTCTGCAGCACCCAGTGTGAACAGCCCTGACTGCGCTCCCGCAGCACCCAGTGTGAACAGCCCTGCCTGCTCTCCCTCAGCACCCAGTGCGACGAGCCCTGTCTCTGCCCCGCATTGTGAACAGCCCTGTCTGTGACCCCGCAGCACCCAGTGTGAACAGCCCTGTCTGTGACCCACAGCACTCAGTGTGAGCAGCTCTGCCTGTGCCCCACAGCACCCAGTGTGAACAGCCCTGTCTGTGACCCCACAGCACCCAATGTGAACAGCCCTGTCTGTGACCCCGTAGCACCCAGTGTGAACAGCCCTGTCTGTGACCCCACAACACCCGGTGTGAACAGCCCTGTCTGTGACCCCACAGCACCCAGTGTGAACAGCCCTGTCTCTGCCCCACAGCACCCAGAGCGACACGCCCTGTCTGTGACCCCACAGCACCCAGTGCGACCAGCCCTGTCTGTGCCCCACAGCACCCAGTGTGACCAGCCCTGTCTGTGACCCCACAGCACCCAGTGTGAGCAGCCCTGTCTGTGCCCCACAGCACCCAGTGTGAACAGCCCTGCCTGTGATCCCACAGCACCCAGTGTGAACAGCCCTGCCTGTGACCCCACAGCACCCAGTGTGAACAGCCCTGCCTGTGCCCCCACAGTACCCAGTGCGAACAGCCCTGCCTGTGCCCCCACAGTACCCAGTGTGAGCAGCCCTGTCTGTGACGCACAGCACCCAGTGTGAGCAGCTCTGTCTGTGACCCCACAGCACCCAGTGTGAACAGCCCTGTCTGTGACCCCACAGCACCCAGTGTGAACAGCCCTGTCTGTGACCCCACAGCAACCAGTCTGAACAGCTCTGTCTGTGACCCCGCAGCACCCAGTGTGAACAGCTCTGTCTGTGACCCCGCAGCACCCAGTGTGAGCAGCCCTGTCTGTGCCCCACAGCACCCAGTGTGAGCAGCCCTGTCTGTGACCCCACAGCACCCAGTGTGAGCAGCCCTACCTGTGACCCCACAGCACCCAGTGTGAACAGCCCTGCCTGTGACCCCACAGCACCCAGTGTGAGCAGTCCTGTCTGTGACCCCACAGCACCCTGTGTGAGCAGCCCTGTCTGTGCCCCACAGCACACAGTGTGAGCAGCCCTGTCTGTGCCCCGCAGCACCCAGTGTGAACAGCCCTGTCTGTGATCCTGTAGCACCCAGTGTGAGCAGCCCTGTCTGTGACCCACAGCACCCAGTGTGAGCAGCCCTGCCTGTGCCCCCACAGCACCCAGTGTGAGCAGCCCTGCCTGTGCCCCCACAGTACCCAGTGTGAACAGCCCTGCCTGTGCCCCCACAGTACCCAGTGTGAACAGCCCTGTCTGTGACCCCACAGCACCCAGTGTGAACAGCCCTGTCTGTGACCCCACAGCACCCAGTGTGAGCAGTCCGGTCTGTGCCCTGCAGCACCCAGTGTGAGCAGCCGTGTCTGTGACCCCACAGCACCCAGGGTGAGCAGCCGTGTATGTGCCCCCACAGCACCCAGTGTGAACAGCCCTGTCTGTGACCCTGTAGCACCCAGTGTGAGCAGCCCTGTCTGCACCCCACAGCACCCAGTGTGAACAGCCCTGACTGTGCCCCACAGCACCAAGTGCGACCAGCCCTGCCTGCGCCCCGCAGCACCCAGTGTGACCAGCACTGCCTGCGCCCCGCAGCACCCAGTGTGAGCCGCTCTGTCTGTGACCCCACAGCACCCAATGTGACCAGCCCTGTCTGTGACCCCACGGCACCCAATGTGACCAGCCTTGCTTGCGCCCCACAGCACCCAGTGTGAGCAGCCCTGTCAGTGCCCCCACAGCACACAGTGTGAACAGCCCTGTCTGTGACCCTGTAGCACCCAGTGTGAACAGCCCTGTCTGTGACCCCACAGCACCCAGTGTGAACAGCCCTGCCTGTGACCCCACAGCACCCAGTGTGAGCAGCCCTGTCTGTGACCCACAGCACCCAGTGTGAGCAGCCCTGTCTGTGCCCCGCAGCACCCAGTGTGAGCAGCCTGTCTGTGACCCACAGCACCCAGTGTGAGCAGTCCTGCCTGTGCCCCGCAGCACACAGTGTGAGCAGCCCTGCCTGTGCCCCGCAGCACCCAGTGTGAGCAGCCCTGTCTGTGACCCCACAGCACCCAGTGTGAGCAGCTCTGACTGTGACCCCACATCACCCAGTGTGAGCAGCCCTGTCTGTGACCCCAGAGCACCCAGTGTGAGCAGCCCTGTCTGTGCCCCGCAGCACACAGTGTGAGCAGCCCCGTCTGTGACCCCACAGCACCCAGTGTGAGCAGCCCCGTCTGTCACCCCGCAGCACCCAGAGTGAACAGCCCTGTATGTGACCCCGCAGCAACCAGTGTGAACAGCCCTGTATGTGACCCCACAGCACCCAGTGTGAACAGCTCTGACTGTGACCCCACAGCACCCAGTGCGACCAGCCCTGTCTGTGCCCCACAGCACCCAGTGTGAGCAGCTCTGTCTGTGAGCCCGCAGCACCCAGTGTGACCAGCCCTGTCTGTGCCACGCAGGACCCAGTGCGACCAGTCCTGTCTCTGCCCCGCATTGTGAACAGCCCTGCCTGTGACCCCACAGCACCCAGTGTGAGCAGCCCTCTCTGTGACCCACAGCACCCAGTGTGAACAGCCCTGTCTGTGACCCACAGCACCCAGTGTGAACAGCCCTGTCTGTGACCCACAGCACCCAGTGTGAACTGCCCTGTCTGTGACCCACAGCACACAGTGTGAACAGCCCTGTCTGTGACCCACAGCACCCAGTGTGAACAGCCCGGTCTGTGACCCACAGCACCCAGTGTGAACAGCCCTGTCTGTGACCCACAGCACCCAGTGAGAACAGCCCTGTCTGTGACCCACAGCACCCAGTGTGAACAGCCCATTCTGTGACCCCGCAGCACCCAGTGCGACCAGCTCTGTCTGTGACCCCACAGCACCCAGTGTGAGCAGCCCTGTCTGTGACCCCGCAGCCCCCAGTGTGAGCAGCCCTGTCTGTTAGCCCACAGCACCCAGTGTGAGCAGCTCTGCCTGTGACCCGCAACACCCAGTGCGACCAGCCCTCTTGTGCCCCGCAGCACCCATTGTGAGCGGCCTTGTCTGTGACCCAGAGCACCCAGTGTGAGCAGCTCTGACTGTGACGCCACAGCACCCAGTGTGAGCAGCCCTGTCTGTGACCCACAGCACCCAGTGTGAGCAGCCCTGCCTGTGCTCCACGGAACCCAGTGTGAGCAGCCCTGTCTGTGCCCCCACAGCACCCAGTGTCAGCAGCTCTGACTGTGACCCCACAGCACCCAGTGTGAACAGCCCTGTCTGTGACCCACAGCACCCAGTGTGAGCAGCCCTGTCTGTGACCCACAGCACACAGTGTGAGCAGCCCTGTCTGTGCCCCACAGCACCCAGTGTGAGCAGCTCTGTCTGTGACCCCACAGCACCCAATGTGAACAGCCCTGTCTGTGCCCCCACAGCACCCAGTGTGAACAGCCCTGCTTGTGACCCCACAGCACCCAGTGTGTGCATCCCTGTCTGTGACCCCACAGCACCCAGTGTGAGCAGCCCTGTCTGTGACCCCACAGCACCCAGTGTGAGCAGCCCTGTCTGTGACCCACAGCACCCAATGTGAACAGCCCTGCCTGTGACCCACAGCACCCAGTGCGACCCGCCCTGTCTGTGACCCCACAGCATCCAGTGTGAACAGCTCTGTCTGTGACCCCGCAACACCCAGTGTGAACAGCTCTGTCTGTGTCTCCAGAGCACCCAGTGTGAGCAGTCCTGCCTGCGTCCTGCAGCACCCCGTGTGAGCAGCCCTGTCTGTGCCCCGCAGCAACTAGTGTGAGCAGCCCTGTCTGTGACCCACAGCAACTAGTGTGAGCAGCTCTGACTGTGACCCCACAGCACCCAGTGTGAGCAGCCCTGCCTGTGACCCACAGCACCCAGTGCAGCAGCTCTGTCTGTGACCCCACAGCACCCAGTGTGAGCAACCCTGTCTGTGCCCCGCAGCACCCAGTGTGAGCAGCTCTGACTGTGACCCCACAGCAAACAGTGTGAACAGCCCTGCCTGTGACCCACAGCACCCAGTGTGAGCAGCCCTGTCTGTGACCCACAGCACCCAGTGTGAGCAGCCCTGTCTGTGCCCCACAGCACCCAGTGTGAGCAGCTCTGTCTGTGACCCCACAGCACCCAGTGTGAACAGCCCTGCCTGGGACCCACAGCACCCAGTCTGAGCAGCCCTGTCTGTGACCCACAGCTCCCAGTGTGAGCAGCCCTGTCTGTGCCCCCACAGCACCCAGTGTGAACAGCCCTGTCTGTGACCCCACAGCACCCAGAGTGAACAGCCCTGTCTGTGACCCACAGCACCCAGTGTGAGCAGCTCTGACTGTGACCCCACAGCACCCAGTGTGAGCAGCCCTGTCTGTGACCCACAGCACCCAGTGTGAGCAGCTCTGACTGTGACCCCACAGCACCCAGAGTGAACAGCCCTGCCTGTGACCCACAGCACCCAGTGTGAACGGCTCTGTCTGTGACCCCACAGTACCCAGTGCGACCAGCCCTGTCTGTGCCCCACAGCAGCCAGTGTGAGCAGCCCTGTCTGTGAGCCCGCAGCACCCAGTGTGACCAGCCCTGTCTGTGCCACGCAGCACCCAGTGCGACCAGCCCTGTCTCTGCCCCGCATTGTGAACAGCCCTGCCTGTGACCCCACAGCACCCAGTGTGAGCAGCCCTGTCTGTGACCCACAGCACCCAGTGTGAGCAGCCCTGTCTGTGACCCCACAGCACCCAATGTGAACAGCCCTGTCTGTGACCCCACAGCACCCAGTGTGAACAGCCCTGCTTGTGACCCCACAGCACCCAGTGTGAACAGCCCTGTCTGTGACCCCACAGCACCCAGTGTGAACAGTCCTGCCTGCGTCCTGCAGCACCCAGTGTGAGCAGCCCTGTCTGTGACCCCACAGCACCCAGTGTGAGCAGCCCTGTCTGTGACCCACAGCACCCAATGTGAACAGCGCTGCCTGTGACCCACAGCACCCAGTGCGACCCGCCCTGTCTGTGACCCCACAGCATCCAGTGTGAACAGCTCTGTCTGTGAACCTGCAGCACCCAGTGTGAACAGCTCTGTCTGTGACCCACAGCACCCAGTGTGAGCAGTCCTGCCTGCGTCCTGCAGCACCCAGTGTGAGAAGCCCTGTCTGTTCCCCACAGCAACTAGTGTGAGCAGCTCTGACTGTGACCCCACAGCACCCAGTGTGAACAGCCCTGTCTGTGACCCACAGGATCCAGTGTGAGCAGCCCTGTCTGTGACCCCACAGCACCCAGTGTGAGCAGCCCTGTCTGTGACCCACAGCATCCAGTGTGTGCATCCCTGTCTGTGACCCACAGCACCCAGTGTGAGCAGCCCTGTCTGTGACCCACAGCAACTAGTGTGAGCAGCTCTGACTGTGACCCCACAGCACCCAGTGTGAGCAGCCCTGCCTGTGACCCACAGCACCCAGTGTCAGCAGCTCTGTCTGTGACCCCACAGCACCCAGTGTGAGCAACCCTGTCGGTGCCCCCACAGCACCCAGTGTGAGCAGCTCTGTCTGTGACCCACAGCACCCAGTGTGAACAGCCCTGTCTGTGACCCCACAGCACCCAATGTGAACAGCCCTGTCTGTGACCCCACAGCACCCAGTGTGAACAGCCCTGCCTGTGACCCCACAGCACCCAGTGTGTGCATCCCTGTCTGTGACCCCACAGCACCCAGTGTGAGCAGCCCTGTCTGTGACCCACAGCACCCAATGTGAACAGCCCTGCCTGTGACCCACAGCACCCAGTGCGACCCGCCCTGTCTGTGACCCCACAGCATCCAGTGTGAACAGCTCTGTCTGTGACCCACAGCACCCAGTGTGAACAGTCCTGCCTGCGTCCTGCAGCACCCAGTGTGAGCGGCCCTGTCTGTGCCCACAGCAACTAGTGTGAGCAGCTCTGACTGTGACCCCACAGCACCCAGTGTGTGCATCCCTGTCTGTGACCCCACAGCACCCAGTGTGAGCAGCCCTGTCTGTGACCTCACAGCACCCAGTGTGAGCAGCCCTGTCTGTGACCCACAGCACCCAATGTGAACAGCCCTGCCTGTGACCCACAGCACCCAGTGCGACCCGCCCTGTCTGTGACCCCACAGCATCCAGTGTGAACAGCTCTGTCTGTGACACCGCAGCACCCAGTGTGAACAGCTCTGTCTGTGACCCACAGCACCCAGTGTGAGCAGTCCTGCCTGCGTCCTGCAGCACCCAGTGTGAGCAGCCCTGTCTGTGCCCCACAGCAACTAGTGTGAGCAGCTCTGACTGTGACCCCACAGCACCCAGTGTGAGCAGCCCTGTCTGTGACCCACAGCAACTAGTGTGAGCAGCTCTGACTGTGACCCCACAGCACCCAGTGTGAGCAGCCCTGCCTGTGACCCACAGCATCCAGTGTCAGCAGCTCTGTCTGTGACCCCACAGCACCCAGTGTCAGCAGCTCTGTCTGTGACCCCACAGCACCCAGTGTGAGCAACCCTGTCTGTGACCCCACAGCACCCAATGTGAACAGCCCTGTCTGTGACCCCACAGCACCCAGTGTGAACAGCCCTGCCTGTGACCCCACAGCACCCAGTGTGTGCATCCCTGTCTGTGACCCCACAGCACCCAGTGTGAGCAGCCCTGTCTGTGACCCACAGCACCCAATGTGAACAGCCCTGCCTGTGACCCACAGCACCCAGTGCGACCCGCCCTGTCTGTGACCCCACAGCATCCAGTGTGAACAGCTCTGTCTGTGACCCACAGCACCCAGTGTGAGCAGTCCGGTCTGTGCCCTGCAGCACCCAGTGTGAGCAGCCGTGTCTGTGACCCCACAGCACCCAGGGTGAGCAGCCATGTATGTGCCCCCACAGCACCCAGTGTGAACAGCCCTGTCTGTGACCCACAGCACCCAGTGTGAACAGCCCTGACTGTGCCCCACAGCACCAAGTGCGACCAGCCCTGCCTGCGCCCCGCAGCACCCAGTGTGACCAGCACTGCCTGCGCCCCGCAGCACCCAGTGTGAGCCGCTCTGTCTGTGACCCCACAGCACCCAATGTGACCAGCCTTGCCTGCGCCCCACATCACCCAGTGTGAGCAGCCCTGTCAGTGCCCCCACAGCACACAGTGTGAACAGCCCTGTCTGTGACCCTGTAGCACCCAGTGTGAACAGCCCTGTCTGTGACCCCACAGCACCCAGTGTGAGCAGCCCTGTCAGTGCCCCCACAGCACACAGTGTGAACAGCCCTGTCTGTGACCCTGTAGCACCCAGTGTGAACAGCCCTGTCTGTGACCCCACAGCACCCAGTGTGAACAACCCTGCCTGTGACCCCACAGCACCCAGTGTGAGCAGCCCTGTCTGTGACCCACAGCACCCAGTGTGAGCAGCCCTGTCTGTGCCCCGCAGCACCCAGTGTGAGCAGCCTGTCTGTGACCCACAGCACCCAGTGTGAGCAGTCCTGCCTGTGCCCCGCAGCACACAGTGTGAGCAGCCCTGCCTGTGCCCCGCAGCACCCAGTGTGAGCAGCCCTGTCTGTGACCCCACAGCACCCAGTGTGAGCAGCTCTGACTGTGACCCCACATCACCCAGTGTGAGCAGCCCTGTCTGTGACCCCAGAGCACCCAGTGTGAGCAGCCCTTTCTGTGCCCCGCAGCACCCAGTGTGAGCAGCCCCGTCTGTGACCCCACAGCACCCAGTGTGAGCAGCTCTGACTGTGAGCCCACAGCACCCAGTGTGAGCAGCCCTGTATGTGACCCGCAGCACCCAGTGTGAGCAGCCCTGCCTGTGACCCCACAGCACCCAGTGTGAACAGCTCTGACTGTGACCCCGCAGCACCCAGTGCGACCAGCCCTGTCTGTGTCCCGCAGTGTGAGCAGCTCTCTCTGTGAGCCCGCAGCACCCAGTGTGACCAGCCCTGTCTGTGCCACGCAGGACCCAGTGCGACCAGTCCTGTCTCTGCCCCGCATTGTGAACAGCCCTGCCTGTGACCCCACAGCACCCAGTGTGAGCAGCCCTCTCTGTGACCCACAGCACCCAGTGTGAACAGCCCTGTCTGTGACCCACAGCACCCAGTGTGAACAGCCCTGTCTGTGACCCACAGCACCCAGTGTGAACTGCCCTGTCTGTGACCCACAGCACACAGTGTGAACAGCCCTGTCTGTGACCCCACAGCACCCAGTGTGAACAGCCCGGTCTGTGACCCACAGCACCCAGTGTGAACAGCCCTGTCTGTGACCCACAGCACCCAGTGTGAACAGCCCTGTCTGTGACCCACAGCACCCAGTGTGAACAGCCCTGTCTGTGACCCACAGCACCCAGTGTGAACTGCCCTGTCTGTGACCCACAGCACACAGTGTGAACAGCCCTGTCTGTGACCCACAGCACCCAGTGTGAACAGCCCGGTCTGTGACCCACAGCACCCAGTGTGAACAGCCCTGTCTGTGACCCACAGCACCCAGTGAGAACAGCCCTGTCTGTGACCCACAGCACCCAGTGTGAACAGCCCATTCTGTGACCCCGCAGCACCCAGTGCGACCAGCTCTGTCTGTGACCCCACAGCACCCAGTGTGAGCAGCCCTGTCTGTGACCCCGCAGCCCCCAGTGTGAGCAGCCCTGTCTGTTAGCCCACAGCACCCAGTGTGAGCAGCTCTGCCTGTGACCCGCAACACCCAGTGCGACCAGCCCTCTTGTGCCCCGCAGCACCCATTGTGAACAGCCCTGTCTGTGACCCACAGCACCCAGTGTGAACAGCTCTGACTGTGACCCCACAGCACCCAGTGTGAGCGGCCTTGTCTGTGACCCAGAGCACCCAGTGTGAGCAGCTCTGACTGTGACGCCACAGCACCCAGTGTGAGCAGCCCTGTCTGTGACCCACAGCACCCAGTGTGAGCAGCCCTGCCTGTGCCCCACGGCACCCAGTGTGAGCAGCCCTGTCTGTGCCCCCACAGCACCCAGTGTCAGCAGATCTGACTGTGACCCCACAGCACCCAGTGTGAACAGCCCTGTCTGTGACCCACAGCACCCAGTGTGAGCAGCCCTGTCTGTGACCCACAGCACACAGTGTGAGCAGCCCTGTCTGTGCCCCACAGCACCCAGTGTGAGCAGCTCTGTCTGTGACCCCACAGCACCCAATGTGAACAGCCCTGTCTGTGCCCCCACAGCACCCAGTGTGAACAGCCCTGCTTGTGACCCCAGAGCACCCAGTGTGTGCATCCCTGTCTGTGACCCCACAGCACCCAGTGTGAGCAGCCCTGTCTGTGACCCCACAGCACCCAGTGTGAGCAGCCCTGTCTGTGACCCACAGCACCCAATGTGAACAGCCCTGCCTGTGACCCACAGCACCCAGTGCGACCCGCCCTGTCTGTGACCCCACAGCATCCAGTGTGAACAGCTCTGTCTGTGACCCCGCAACACCCAGTGTGAGCAGCCCTGTCTGTGACCCACAGCACCCAGTGTGAGCAGTCCTGCCTGCGTCCCCACAACACCCAATGTGAGCAGCCCCGTCTGTCACCCCCGCAGCACCCAGTGTGAACAGCCCTGTATGTGATCCCACAGCACCCAGTGTGAACAGCTCTGACTGTGACCCCACAGCACCCAGTGCGACCAGCCCTGTCTGTTCCCCACAGCAGCCAGTGTGAGCAGCCCTGTCTGTGCGCCCGCAGCACCCAGTGTGACCAGCCCTGTCTGTGCCACGCAGCACCCAGTGCGACCAGCCCTGTCTCTGTCCCGCATTGTGAACAGCCCTGCCTGTGACCCCACAGCACCCAGTGTGAGCAGCCCTGTCTGTGACCCACAGCACACAGTGTGAGCAGCCCTGTCTGTGACCCCACAGCACCCAATGTGAACAGCCCTGTCTGTGACCCCACAGCACCCAGTGTGAACAGCCCTGCTTGTGACCCCACAGCACCCAATGTGTGCATCCCTGTCTGTGACCCCACAGCACCCAGTGTGAGCAGCCCTGTCTGTGACCCCACAGCACCCAGTGTGAGCAGCCCTGTCTGTGACCCACAGCACCCAATGTGAACAGCCCTGCCTGTGACCCACAGCACCCAGTGCGACCCGCCCTGTCTGTGACCCCACAGCATCCAGTGTGAACAGCTCTGTCTGTGAACCTGCAGCACCCAGTGTGAACAGCTCTGTCTGTGACCCACAGCACCCAGTGTGAGCAGTCCTGCCTGCGTCCTGCAGCACCCAGTGTGAGCAGCCCTGTCTGTTCCCCGCAGCAACTAGTGTGAGCAGCTCTGACTGTGACCCCACAGCAACCAGTGTGAGCAGCCCTGTCTGTGACCCACAGCAACTAGTGTGAGCAGCTCTGACTGTGACCCCACAGCACCCAGTGTGAGCAGCCCTGCCTGTGACCCACAGCACCCAGTGTCAGCAGCTCTGTCTGTGACCCCACAGCACCCAGTGTGAGCAACCCTGTCGGTGCCCCCACAGCACCCAGTGTGAGCAGCCCTGTCTGTGACCCCACAGCACCCAATGTGAACAGCCCTGTCTGTGACCCCACAGCACCCAGTGTGAACAGCCCTGCCTGTGACCCCACAGCACCCAGTGTGTGCATCCCTGTCTGTGACCCCACAGCACCCAGTGTGAGCAGCCCTGTCTGTGACCCATAGCACTCAATGTGAACAGCCCTGCCTGTGACCCACAGCACCCAGTGTGAGCAGCCCTGTCTGTGACCCACAGCACCCAATGTGAACAGCCTGCCTGTGCCCCACAGCACCCAGTGCGACCCGCCCTGTCTGTGACCCCACAGCATCCAGTGTGAACAGCTCTGTCTGTGACCCACAGCACCCAGTGTGAACAGTCCTGCCTGCGTCCTGCAGCACCCAGTGTGAGCAGCCCTGTCTGTGCCCACAGCAACTAGTGTGAGCAGCTCTGACTGTGACCCCACAGCACCCAGTGTGTGCATCCCTGTCTGTGACCCCACAGCACCCAGTGTGAGCAGCCCTGTATGTGACCCCACAGCACCCAGTGTGAGCAGCCCTGTCTGTGACCCACAGCACCCAATGTGAACAGCCCTGTCTGTGACCCATAGCACCCAGTGCGACCCGCCCTGTCTGTGACCCCACAGCATCCAGTGTGAACAGCTCTGTCTGTGACACCGCAGCACCCAGTGTGAACAGCTCTGTCTGTGACCCACAGCACCCAGTGTGAGCAGTCCTGCCTGCGTCCTGCAGCACCCAGTGTGAGCAGCCCTCTCTGTGCCCCACAGCAACTAGTGTGAGCAGCTCTGACTGTGACCCCACAGCACCCAGTGTGAGCAGCCCTGTCTGTGACCCACAGCAACTAGTGTGAGCAGCTCTGACTGTGACCCCACAGCACCCAGTGTGAGCAGCCCTGCCTGTGACCCACAGCATCCAGTGTCAGCAGCTCTGTCTGTGACCCCACAGCACCCAGTGTCAGCAGCTCTGTCTGTGACCCCACAGCACCCAGTGTGAGCAACCCTGTCTGTGACCCCACAGCACCCAGTGTGAACAGCCCTGCCTGTGACCCCACAGCACCCAGTGTGTGCATCCCTGTCTGTGACCCCACAGCACCCAGTGTGAGCAGCCCTGTCTGTGACCCACAGCACCCAATGTGAACAGCCCTGCCTGTGACCCACAGCACCCAGTGCGACCCGCCCTGTCTGTGACCCCACAGCATCCAGTGTGAACAGCTCTGTCTGTGACCCACAGCACCCAGTGTGAACAGTCCTGCCTGCGTCCTGCAGCACCCAGTGTGATCAGCCCTGTCTGTGCCCCACAGCAACTAGTGTGAACAGCTCTGACTGTGACCCCACAGCACCCAGTGTGAGCAGTCCTGTCTGTGACCCCACAGCACCCAGTGTGAGCAGCCCTGTCTGTGACCCACAGCACCCAGTGTGAGCTGCCCTGTCTGTGACCCACAGCACCCAGTGTGAACAGCCCTGTCTGTGACCCGCAGCACCCAGTGTGAACAGCCCTGTATGTGACCCCACAGCACCCAGTGCGACCCGCCCTGTCTGTGACCCCACAGCATCCAGTGTGAACAGCCCTGTCTGTGACCCACAACACCCAGTGTGAGCAGCTCTGAGTGTGACCCCACAGCACCCAGTGTGAGCAGCCCTGTCTGTGACCCACAGCAACTAGTGTGAGCAGCTCTGACTGTGACAACACAGCACCCAGTGTGAGCAGCCCTGTCTGTGACCCACAGCACCCAGTGTGAGCAGCCCTGTCTGTGACCCACAGCACCCAGTGTGAGCAGCCCCGTCTGTCACCCTGCAGCACCCAGTGTGAACAGCCCTGCCTGTCACCCCGCAGCACCCAGTGTGAACAGCCCTGTATGTGACCCCACAGCACCCAGTGTGAACAGCCCTGTATGTGACCCTACATCACCCAGTGTGAGCAGTTCTGTGATCCCACAGCACCCAGTGCGACCAGCCCTGTCTGTGACCCTGCAGCACCCAATATGAGCAGCCCTGTCCGTGACCCCACAGCACCCAATGTGAACAGCCCTGCCTGTGACCCCACAGCCACCAGTGTGAGCAGCCCTGTCTGTGACCCCACAGCACCCAGTGTGAACAGCCCTGTCTGTGACCCTGCAGCACCCAATGTGAACAGCCCTGCCTGTGACCCCACAGCACCCAGTGGGTGCATCCCTGTCTGTGACCCCACAGCACCCAGTGTGAGCAGCCCTTTCTGTGACCCCACAGCACCCAGTGTGAGCAGCCCTTTCTGTGACCCCACAGCACCCAGTGTGAACAGCCCTGCCTATGCCCCACAGCACCCAGTGTGAACAGCCCTGTCTGTGACCCTGCAGCACACAGTGTGAACAGCCCTGTCTGTGACCCCACAGCACCCAGTCTGAACAGCCCTGCCTGTGACCCGATAGCACCCAGTGTGAACATCTCTGTCTGTGCCCCATAGCACCCAGTGTGAGCAGCTGTGTCTGTGACCCCGCAGCACCCATTGTGAGCAGCCCTGTCTGTGACCCCACAGCACCCAGTGTGAACAGCCGTTCCTGTGACCCCACAGCACCCAGTGTGTGCATCCCTGTCTGTGACTCCACAGCACCCAGTGTGAGCAGCCCAGTCTGTGACCCCACAGCACCCAGTGTGCACAGCCCTGTCTGTGACCCACAGCACCCAATGTGAACAGCCATGCCTGTGACCCACAGCACCCAGTGCGACCCGCCCTGTCTGTGACCCCACAGCATCCAGTGTGAACAGCTCTGTCTGTGACCCCGCAGCACCCAGTGTGAGCAGTCCTGCCTGCGTCCTGCAGCACCCAGTGTGATCAGCCCTGTCTGTGACCCACAGCACCCAGTGTGAGCAGTCCTGCCTGCGTCCTGCAGCACCCAGTGTGAGCAGCCCTGTCTGTGCCCCACAGCAACTAGTGTGAGCAGCTCTGACTGTGACCCCACAGCACCCAGTGTGAGCAGCCCTGTCTGTGACCCCACAGCACCCAGTGTGAGCAGCCCTGTCTGTGACCCCACAGCACCCAGTGTGAGCAGCCCTGTCTGTGACCCACAGCACCCAGTGTGAACAGCCCTGCCTGTGACCCACAGCGCCCAGTGTGAGCAGCCCTGTCTGTGACCCACAGCACCCAGTGTGAGCAGCCCTGTCTGTGACCCACAGCAACTAGTGTGAGCAGTCCTGCCTGCGTCCTGCAGCAGCCAGTGTGAGCAGCCCTGTCTGTGACCCACAGCACCCAGTGTGAGCAGTCCTGTCTGTGACCCCACAGTACCCAGTGTGAGCAGCCCTGTCTGTGACCCACAGCACCAGTGTGAACAGCCCTGCCTGTCACCCCGCAGCACCCAGTGTGAGCAGCCCTGTATGTGACCCCACAGCACCCAGTGTGAACAGCCCTGTATGTGACCCTACATCACCCAGTGTGAGCAGCCCTTTCTATGACACACAGCATCCAGTGTGAACAGCCCTGTCTGTGACCCACAGCACCCAGTGTGAGCAGCCCTGTCTGTGACCCACAGCACCCAGTGTGAGCAGCTCTGTCTGTGACCCTGCAGCACCCAGTGCGACCAGCCCTGTCTGTGCCCCACAGCACCCAATATGAGCAGCCCTTTCTGTGACCCCACAGCACCCAGTGTGAACAGCCCTGCCTGTGCCCCACAGCACCCAGTGTGAACAGCCCTGTCTGTGACCTCGCAGAACCCAGAGCGACCAGCCCTGCCTGTGACCCGATAGCACCCAGTGTGAACAGCCCTTTCTGTGACCCTGCAGCACCCAATATGAGCAGCCCTGTCCGTGACCCCACAGCACCCAATGTGAACAGCCCTGCCTGTGACACCACTGCACCCAGTGTGAACAGCCCTGCTTGTGACCCCACAGCATCCAGTGTGAACAGCCCTGTCTGTGACCCACAGCACCCAGTGTGAACTGCCCTGTCTGTGACCCACAGCACCCAGTGTGAGCAGCTCTGTCTGTGAGCCCGCAGCACCCAGTGTGAACAGCCCTGCCTGTGACCCCACAGCACCCAGTGTGTGCATCCCTGTCTGTGACCCCACAGCACCCAGTGTGAGCAGCCCTTTCTGTGACCCCACAGCACCCAGTGTGAACAGCCCTGCCTGTGCCCCACAGCACCCAGTGTGAACAGCCCTGTCTGTGACCTCGCAGAACCCAGAGCGACCAGCCCTGCCTGTGACCCGATAGCACCCAGTGTGAACAGCCCTTTCTGTGACCTCACAGCACCCAGTGTGAGCAGCCCTGTCTGTGACCCGATAGCACCCAGTGTGAGCAGCTCTCTCTGTGACCCCACAGCACCCAGTGCGTCCCGCCCTGTCTGTGCCCCACAGCACCCAGTGTGAGCAGCCCTGTCTGTGACCCCACAGCACCCTGTGTGACCAGCCCTGTCTGTGCCCCACAGCACCCTGTGTGAGCAGCCCTGCCTGCGCCCCGGAGCACCCAGTGTGAACAGCCCTGCCTGTGCCCCACAGCACCCAGTGTGAACAGCCCTGCCTGTGCCCCACAGCACCCAGTGTGAACAGCCCTGTCTGTGACCCCACAGCACCCAGTGTGAGCAGCTCTGTCTGTGCCCCACATCACCCAGTGTGATCAGCTCTGTCTGTGACCCACAGCACCCAGTGTGAGCAACCCTGTCTGTGACCCCACAGCACCCATTGTGAGCAGCCCTGTCTCTGACCCCACAGCACCCAGTGTGAGCAGCTCTGTCTGTGCCCCACAGCACCCAGTGTGAGCAACCCTGTCTGTGACCCCACAGCACCCAGTGTGAGCAGCCCTGTCTGTGCTCCACAGCACCCAGTGTGAGCAGCCTTGTCTGTGCCCCCACAGCACGCAGTGTGAACAGCCCTGTCTGTGCCCCCACAGCCCCGTGCGAGCAGCCCTGTCTGTGACCCCATAGCACCCAGTGTGAGCAGCCCTGTCTGTTCCCCACAGCACCCAGTGTGAGCAGCCCTGTCTGTGACCCACAGCACCCAGTGTGAGCAGCCCTGTCTGTGACCCACAGCACCCAGTGTGAGCAGCCCCGTCTGTCACCCCGCAGCACCCAGTGTGAACAGCCCTGCCTGTCACCCCGCAGCACCCAGTGTGAACAGCCCTGTATGTGACCCCACAGCACCCAGTGTGAACAGCCCTGTATGTGACCCTACATCACCCAGTGTGAGCAGTTCTGTGATCCCACAGCACCCAGTGCGACCAGCCCTGTCTGTGTCCCTGCAGCACCCAATATGAGCAGCCCTGTCTGTGACCCACAGCACCCAGTGTGAGCTGCCCTGTCTGTGACCCACAGCACCCAGTGTGAACAGCCCTGTCTGTGACCCGCAGCACCCAGTGTGAACAGCCCTGTATGTGACCCCACAGCACCCAGTGCGACCCGCCCTGTCTGTGACCCCAGAGCATCCAGTGTGAACAGCCCTGTCTGTGACCCACAACACCCAGTGTGAGCAGCTCTGACTGTGACCCCACAGCACCCAGTGTGAGCAGCCCTGTCTGTGACCCACAGCAACTAGTGTGAGCAGCTCTGACTGTGACACCACAGCACCCAGTGTGAGCAGCCCTGTCTGTGACCCACTGCACCCAGTGTGAGCAGCCCTGTCTGTGACCCACAGCACCCAGTGCGACCAGCCCTGTCTGTGCCCCACAGCACCCAATATGAGCAGCCCTTTCTGTGACCCCACAGCACCCAGTGTGAACAGCCCTGCCTGTGCCCCACAGCACCCAGTGTGAACAGCCCTGTCTGTGACCTCGCAGAACCCAGAGCGACCAGCCCTGCCTGTGACCCGATAGCACCCAGTGTGAACTGCCCTGTCTGAGACCCACAACACCCAGTGTGAGCAGCTCTGACTGTGACCCCACAGCACCCAGTGTGAGCAGCCCTGTCTGTGACCCACAGCAACTAGTGTGAGCAGCTCTGACTGTGACACCACAGCACCCAGTGTGAGCAGCCCTGTCTGTGACCCACTGCACCCAGTGTGAGCAGCCCTGTCTGTGACCCACAGCACCCAGTGTGAACAGCCCTTTCTGTGACCCTGCAGCACCCAATATGAGCAGCCCTGTCCGTGACCCCACAGCACCCAATGTGAACAGCCCTGCCTGTGACACCACTGCACCCAGTGTGAACAGCCCTGCTTGTGACCCCACAGCATCCAGTGTGAACAGCCCTGTCTGTGACCCACAGCACCCAGTGTGAACTGCCCTGTCTGTGACCCACAGCACCCAGTGTGAGCAGCTCTGTCTGTGAGCCCGCAGCACCCAGTGTGAACAGCCCTGCCTGTGACCCCACAGCACCCAGTGTGTGCATCCCTGTCTGTGACCCCACAGCACCCAGTGTGAGCAGCCCTTTCTGTGACCCCACAGCACCCAGTGTGAACAGCCCTGTCTGTGACCTCGCAGAACCCAGAGCGACCAGCCCTGCCTGTGACCCGATAGCACCCAGTGTGAACAGCCCTTTCTGTGACCTCACAGCACCCAGTGTGAGCAGCCCTGTCTGTGACCCGATAGCACCCAGTGTGAGCAGCTCTGTCTGTGACCCCACGGCACCCAGTGCGTCCCGCCCTGTCTGTGCCCCACAGCACCCAGTGTGAGCAGCCCTGTCTGTGACCCCACAGCACCCAGTGTGACCAGCCCTGTCTGTGCCCCACAGCACCCTGTGTGAGCAGCCCTGCCTGCGCCCCGCAGCACCCAGTGTGAACAGCCCTGCCTGTGCCCCACAGCACCCAGTGTGAACAGCCCTGCCTGTGCCCCACAGCACCCAGTGTGAACAGCCCTGTCTGTGACCCCACAGCACCCAGTGTGAGCAGCTCTGTCTGTGCCCCACATCACCCAGTGTGATCAGCTCTGTCTGTGACCCACAGCACCCAGTGTGAGCAACCCTGTCTGTGACCCCACAGCACCCATTGTGAGCAGCCCTGTCTCTGACCCCACAGCACCCAGTGTGAGCAGCTCTGTCTGTGCCCCACAGCACCCAGTGTGAGCAACCCTGTCTGTGACCCCACAGCACCCAGTGTGAGCAGCCCTGTCTGTGCTCCACAGCACCCAGTGTGAGCAGCCCTGTCTGTGCCCCCACAGCACGCAGTGTGAACAGCCCTGTCTGTGCCCCCACAGCCCCGTGCGAGCAGCCCTGTCTGTGACCACATAGCACCCAGTGTGAGCAGCCCTGTCTGTTCCCCACAGCACCCAGTGTGAGCAGCCCTGTCTGTGACCCACAGCACCCAGTGTGAGCAGCCCTGTCTGTGACCCACAGCACCCAGTGTGAGCAGCCCCGTCTGTCACCCCGCAGCACCCAGTGTGAACAGCCCTGCCTGTCACCCCGCAGCACCCAGTGTGAACAGCCCTGTATGTGACCCCACAGCACCCAGTGTGAACAGCCCTGTATGTGACCCTACATCACCCAGTGTGAGCAGTTCTGTGATCCCACAGCACCCAGTGCGACCAGCCCTGTCTGTGTCCCTGCAGCACCCAATATGAGCAGCCCTGTCTGTGACCCACAGCACCCAGTGTGAGCTGCCCTGTCTGTGACCCACAGCACCCAGTGTGAACAGCCCTGTCTGTGACCCGCAGCACCCAGTGTGAACAGCCCTGTATGTGACCCCACAGCAACCAGTGCGACCCGCCCTGTCTGTGACCCCAGAGCATCCAGTGTGAACAGCCCTGTCTGTGACCCACAACACCCAGTGTGAGCAGCTCTGACTGTGACCCCACAGCACCCAGTGTGAGCAGCCCTGTCTGTGACCCACAGCAACTAGTGTGAGCAGCTCTGACTGTGACACCACAGCACCCAGTGTGAGCAGCCCTGTCTGTGACCCACTGCACCCAGTGTGAGCAGCCCTGTCTGTGACCCACAGCACCCAGTGCGACCAGCCCTGTCTGTGCCCCACAGCACCCAATATGAGCAGCCCTTTCTGTGACCCCACAGCACCCAGTGTGAACAGCCCTGCCTGTGCCCCACAGCACCCAGTGTGAACAGCCCTGTCTGTGACCTCGCAGAACCCAGAGCGACCAGCCCTGCCTGTGACCCGATAGCACCCAGTGTGAACTGCCCTGTCTGTGACCCACAACACCCAGTGTGAGCAGCTCTGACTGTGACCCCACTGCACCCAGTGTGAGCAGCCCTGTCTGTGACCCACAGCAACTAGTGTGAGCAGCTCTGACTGTGACACCACAGCACCCAGTGTGAGCAGCCCTGTCTGTGACCCACTGCACCCAGTGTGAGCAGCCCTGTCTGTGACCCACAGCACCCAGTGTGAACAGCCCTTTCTGTGACCCTGCAGCACCCAATAGGAGCAGCCCTGTCCGTGACCCCACAGCACCCAATGTGAACAGCCCTGCCTGTGACACCACTGCACCCAGTGTGAACAGCCCTGCTTGTGACCCCACAGCATCCTGTGTGAACAGCCCTGTCTGTGACCCACAGCACCCAGTGTGAACTGCCCTGTCTGTGACCCACAGCACCCAGTGTGAGCAGCTCTGTCTGTGAGCCCGCAGCACCCAGTGTGAACAGCCCTGCCTGTGACCCCACAGCACCCAGTGTGTGCATCCCTGTCTGTGACCCCACAGCACCCAGTGTGAGCAGCCCTTCCTGTGACCCCACAGCACCCAGTGTGAACAGCCCTGCCTGTGCCCCACAGCACCCAGTGTGAACAGCCCTGTCTGTGACCTCACAGAACCCAGAGCGACCAGCCCTGCCTGTGACCCGATAGCACCCAGTGTGAACAGCCCTTTCTGTGACCACACAGCACCCAGTGTGAGCAGCCCTGTCTGTGACCCGATAGCACCCAGTGTGAGCAGCTCTGTCTGTGACCCCACAGCACCCAGTGCGTCCCGCCCTGTCTGTGTCCCACAGCACCCAGTGTGAGCAGCCCTGTCTGTGACCCCACAGCACCCAGTGTGACCAGCCCTGTCTGTGCCCCACAGCACCCAGTGTGAGCTGCCCTGCCTGCGCCCCGCAGCACCCAGTGTGAACAGCCCTGCCTGTGCCCCACAGCACCCAGTGTGAAAAGCCCTGCCTGTGCCCCACAGCACCCAGTGTGAACAGCCCTGTCTGTGACCCCACAGCACCCAGTGTGAGCAGCTCTGTCTGTGCCCCACAGCACCCAGTGTGATCAGCTCTGTCTGTGACCCACAGCACCCAGTGTGAGCAGCCCTGTCTGTGACCCCACAGCACCCATTGTGAGCAGCCCTGTCTCTGACCCCACAGCACCCAGTGTGAGCAGCTCTGTCTGTGACCCACAGCACCCAGTGTGAGCAGCCCTGTCTGTGACCCCACAGCACCCAGTGTGAGCAGCCCTGTCTGTGCTCCACAGCACCCAGTGTGAGCAGCCCTGTCTGTGCCCCCACAGCACGCAGTGTGAACAGCCCTGTCTGTGCCCCCACAGCCCCGTGCGAGCAGCCCTGTCTGTGACCCCATAGCACTCAGTGTGAGCAGCCCTGTCTGTGCCCCACAGCACCCAGTGTGAGCAGCCCTGTCTGTGACCCACAGCACCCAGTGTGAGCAGCCCTGTCTGTGACCCACAGCACCCAGTGTGAGCAGCCCCGTCTGTCACCCCGCAGCACCCAGTGTGAACAGCCCTGCCTGTCACCCCGCAGCACCCAGTGTGAACAGCCCTGTATGTGACCCCACAGCACCCAGTGTGAACAGCCCTGTATGTGACCCTACATCACCCAGTGTGAGCAGTTCTGTGATCCCACAGCACCCAGTGCGACCAGCCCTGTCTGTGTCCCTGCAGCACCCATTTTGAGCAGCCCTGTCTGTGACCCACAGCACCCAGTGTGAGCTGCCCTGTCTGTGACCCACAGCACCCAGTGTGAGCAGCCCTGTCTGTGCCCCCACAGCACCCAGTGTGAACAGCCCTGTCTGTGACCCCACAGCACCCAGAGTGAACAGCCCTGTCTGTGACCCACAGCACCCAGTGTGAGCAGCTCTGACTGTGACCCCACAGCACCCAGTGTGAGCAGCCCTGTCTGTGACCCACAGCACCCAGTGTGAGCAGCTCTGACTGTGACCCCACAGCACCCAGTGTGAACAGCCCTGCCTGTGACCCACAGCACCCAGTGTGAGCAGCCCTCTCTGTGACCCACAGCACCCCGTGTGAGCAGCCCTGTCTGTGCCCCACAGCACCCAGTGTGAGCAGCCCTGTCTGTGACCCACAGCACCCAGTGTGAGCAGTCCTGCCTGCGTCCCCACAGCACCCAATGTGAGCAGCCCCGTCTGTCACCCCGCAGCACCCAGTGTGAACAGCCCTGTATGTGATCCCACAGCACCCAGTGTGAACAGCTCTGACTGTGACCCCACAGCACCCAGTGCGACCAGCCCTGTCTGTGCCCCACAGCAGCCAGTGTGAGCAGCCCTGTCTGTGAGCCCGCAGCACCCAGTGTGACCAGCCCTGTCTGTGCCACGCAGCACCCAGTGCGACCAGCCCTGTCTCTGCCCCGCATTGTGAACAGCCCTGCCTGTGACCCCACAGCACCCAGTGTGAGCAGCCCTGTCTGTGACCCACAGCACCCAGTGTGAGCAGCCCTGTCTGTGACCCCACAGCACCCAATGTGAACAGCCCTGTCTGTGACCCTACAGCACCCAGTGTGAACAGCCCTGCTTGTGACCCCACAGCACCCAGTGTGTGCATCCCTGTCTGTGACCCCACAGCACCCAGTGTGAGCAGCCCTGTCTGTGACCCCACAGCACCCAGTGTGAGCAGCCCTGTCTGTGACCCACAGCACCCAATGTGAACAGCCCTGCCTGTGACCCACAGCACCCAGTGCGACCGGCCCTGTCTGTGACCCCACAGCATCCAGTGTGAACAGCTCTGTCTGTGAACCTGCAGCACCCATTGTGAACAGCTCTGTCTGTGACCCACAGCACCCAGTGTGAGCAGTCCTGCCTGCGTCCTGCAGCACCCAGTGTGAGCAGCCCTGTCTGTTCCCCGCAGCAACTAGTGTGAGCAGCTCTGACTGTGACCCCACAGCAACCAGTGTGAGCAGCCCTGTCTGTGACCCACAGCAACTAGTGTGAGCAGCTCTGACTGTGACCCCACAGCACCCAGTGTGAGCAGCCCTGCCTGTGACCCACAGCACCCAGTGTCAGCAGCTCTGTCTGTGACCCCACAGCACCCAGTGTGAGCAACCCTGTCGGTGCCCCCACAGCACCCAGTGTGAGCAGCCCTGTCTGTGACCCCACAGCACCCAATGTGAACAGCCCTGTCTGTGACCCCACAGCACCCAGTGTGAACAGCCCTGCCTGTGACCCCACAGCACCCAGTGTGTGCATCCCTGTCTGTGACCCCACAGCACCCAGTGTGAGCAGCCCTGTCTGTGACCCACAGCACCCAATGTGAACAGCCCTGCCTGTGACCCACAGCACCCAATGTGAACAGCCCTGCCTGTGACCCACAGCACCCAGTGTGAGCAGCCCTGTCTGTGACCCACAGCACCCAATGTGAACAGCCTGCCTGTGCCCCACAGCACCCAGTGCGACCCGCCCTGTCTGTGACCCCACAGCATCCAGTGTGAACAGCTCTGTCTGTGACCCACAGCACCCAGTGTGAACAGTCCTGCCTGCGTCCTGCAGCACCCAGTGTGAGCAGCCCTGTCTGTGCCTACAGCAACTAGTGTGAGCAGCTCTGACTGTGACCCCACAGCACCCAGTGTGTGCATCCCTGTCTGTGACCCCACAGCACCCAGTGTGAGCAGCCCTGTCTGTGACCCCACAGCACCCAGTGTGAGCAGCCCTGTCTGTGACCCACAGCACCCAATGTCAACAGCCCTGCCTGTGACCCACAGCACCCAGTGCGACCCGCCCTGTCTGTGACCCCACAGCATCCAGTGTGAACAGCTCTGTCTGTGACACCGCAGCACCCAGTGTGAACAGCTCTGTCTGTGACCCACAGCACCCAGTGTGAGCAGTCCTGCCTGCGTCCTGCAGCACCTAGTGTGAGCAGCCCTGTCTGTGCCCCACAGCAACTAGTGTGAGCAGCTCTGACTGTGACCCCACAGCACCCAGTGTGAGCAGCCCTGTCTGTGACCCACAGCAACTAGTGTGAGCAGCTCTGACTGTGACCCCACAGCACCCAGTGTGAGCAGCCCTGCCTGTGACCCACAGCATCCAGTGTCAGCAGCTCTGTCTGTGACCCCACAGCACCCAGTGTCAGCAGCTCTGTCTGTGACCCCACAGCACCCAGTGTGAGCAACCCTGTCTGTGACCCCACAGCACCCAGTGTGAACAGCCCTGCCTGTGACCCCACAGCACCCAGTGTGTGCATCCCTGTCTGTGACCCCACAGCACCCAGTGTGAGCAGCCCTGTCTGTGACCCACAGCACCCAATGTGAACAGCCCTGCCTGTGACCCACAGCACCCAGTGCGAACAGCTCTGTCTGTGACCCACAGCACCCACTGTGAACAGTCCTGCCTGCGTCCTGCAGCACCCAGTGTGATCAGCCCTGTCTGTGCCCCACAGCAACTAGGGTGAACAGCTCTGACTGTGACCCCACAGCACCCAGTGTGAGCAGTCCTGTCTGTGACCCCACAGCACCCAGTGTGAGCAGCCCTGTCTGTGACCCACAGCACCCAGTGTGAGCTGCCGTGTCTGTGACCCACAGCACCCAGTGTGAACAGCCCTGTCTGTGACCCGCAGCACCCAGTGTGAACAGCCCTGTATGTGACCCCACAGCACCCAGTGCGACCCGCCCTGTCTGTGACCCCACAGCATCCAGTGTGAACAGCCCTGTCTGTGACCCACAACACCCAGTGTGAGCAGCTCTGACTGTGACCCCACAGCACCCAGTGTGAGCAGCCCTGTCTGTGACCCACAGCAACTAGTGTGAGCAGCCCTGTCTGTGACCCACAGCACCCAGTGTGAGCAGCCCTGTCTGTGACCCACAGCACCCAGTGTGAGCAGCCCCGTCTGTCACCCTGCAGCACCCAGTGTGAACAGCCCTGCCTGTCACCCCGCAGCACCCAGTGTGAACAGCCCTGTATGTGACCCCACAGCACCCAGTGTGAGCAGCCCTGTATGTGACCCTACATCACCCAGTGTGAGCAGTTCTGTGATCCCACAGCACCCAGTGCGACCAGCCCTGTCTGTGACCCTGCAGCACCCAATATGAGCAGCCCTGTCCGTGACCCCACAGCACCCAATGTGAACAGCCCTGCCTGTGACCCCACAGCCACCAGTGTGAGCAGCCCTGTCTGTGACCCCACAGCACCCAGTGTGAACAGCCCTGTCTGTGACCCTGCAGCACCCAATGTGAACAGCCCTGTCTGTGCCCCCACAGCCCCGTGCGAGCAGCCCTGTCTGTGACCCCATAGCACTCAGTGTGAGCAGCCCTGTCTGTGCCCCACAGCACCCAGTGTGAGCAGCCCTGTCTGTGACCCACAGCACCCAGTGTGAGCAGCCCTGTCTGTGACCCACAGCACCCAGTGTGAGCAGCCCCGTCTGTCACCCCGCAGCACCCAGTGTGAACAGCCCTGCCTGTCACCCCGCAGCACCCAGTGTGAACAGCCCTGTATGTGACCCCACAGCACCCAGTGTGAACAGCCCTGTATGTGACCCTACATCACCCAGTGTGAGCAGTTCTGTGATCCCACAGCACCCAGTGCGACCAGCCCTGTCTGTGTCCCTGCAGCACCCATTTTGAGCAGCCCTGTCTGTGACCCACAGCACCCAGTGTGAGCTGCCCTGTCTGTGACCCACAGCACCCAGTGTGAGCAGCCCTGTCTGTGCCCCCACAGCACCCAGTGTGAACAGCCCTGTCTGTGACCCCACAGCACCCAGTGTGAACAGCCCTGTCTGTGACCCCACAGCACCCAGAGTGAACAGCCCTGTCTGTGACCCACAGCACCCAGTGTGAGCAGCTCTGACTGTGACCCCACAGCACCCAGTGTGAGCAGCCCTGTCTGTGACCCACAGCACCCAGTGTGAGCAGCTCTGACTGTGACCCCACAGCACCCAGTGTGAACAGCCCTGCCTGTGACCCACAGCACCCAGTGTGAGCAGCCCTCTCTGTGACCCACAGCACCCAGTGTGAGCAGCCCTGTCTGTGCCCCACAGCACCCAGTGTGAGCAGCCCTGTCTGTGACCCACAGCACCCAGTGTGAGCAGTCCTGCCTGCGTCCCCACAGCACCCAATGTGAGCAGCCCCGTCTGTCACCCCGCAGCACCCAGTGTGAACAGCCCTGTATGTGATCCCACAGCACCCAGTGTGAACAGCTCTGACTGTGACCCCACAGCACCCAGTGCGACCAGCCCTGTCTGTGCCCCACAGCAGCCAGTGTGAGCAGCCCTGTCTGTGAGCCCGCAGCACCCAGTGTGACCAGCCCTGTCTGTGCCACGCAGCACCCAGTGCGACCAGCCCTGTCTCTGCCCCGCATTGTGAACAGCCCTGCCTGTGACCCCACAGCACCCAGTGTGAGCAGCCCTGTCTGTGACCCACAGCACCCAGTGTGAGCAGCCCTGTCTGTGACCCCACAGCACCCAATGTGAACAGCCCTGTCTGTGACCCCACAGCACCCAGTGTGAACAGCCCTGCTTGTGACCCCACAGCACCCAGTGTGTGCATCCCTGTCTGTGACCCCACAGCACCCAGTGTGAGCAGCCCTGTCTGTGACCCCACAGCACCCAGTGTGAGCAGCCCTGTCTGTGACCCACAGCACCCAATGTGAACAGCCCTGCCTGTGACCCACAGCACCCAGTGCGACCGGCCCTGTCTGTGACCCCACAGCATCCAGTGTGAACAGCTCTGTCTGTGAACCTGCAGCACCCATTGTGAACAGCTCTGTCTGTGACCCACAGCACCCAGTGTGAGCAGTCCTGCCTGCGTCCTGCAGCACCCAGTGTGAGCAGCCCTGTCTGTTCCCCGCAGCAACTAGTGTGAGCAGCTCTGACTGTGACCCCACAGCAACCAGTGTGAGCAGCCCTGTCTGTGACCCACAGCAACTAGTGTGAGCAGCTCTGACTGTGACCCCACAGCACCCAGTGTGAGCAGCCCTGCCTGTGACCCACAGCACCCAGTGTCAGCAGCTCTGTCTGTGACCCCACAGCACCCAGTGTGAGCAGCCCTGTCGGTGCACCCACAGCACCCAGTGTGAGCAGCCCTGTCTGTGACCCCACAGCACCCAATGTGAACAGCCCTGTCTGTGACCCCACAGCACCCAGTGTGAACAGCCCTGCCTGTGACCCCACAGCACCCAGTGTGTGCATCCCTGTCTGTGACCCCACAGCACCCAGTGTGAGCAGCCCTGTCTGTGACCCACAGCACCCAATGTGAACAGCCCTGCCTGTGACCCACAGCACCCAGTGTGAGCAGCCCTGTCTGTGACCCACAGCACCCAATGTGAACAGCCTGCCTGTGCCCCACAGCACCCAGTGCGACCCGCCCTGTCTGTGACCCCACAGCATCCAGTGTGAACAGCTCTGTCTGTGACCCACAGCACCCAGTGTGAACAGTCCTGCCTGCGTCCTGCAGCACCCAGTGTGAGCAGCCCTGTCTGTGCCCACAGCAACTAGTGTGAGCAGCTCTGACTGTGACCCCACAGCACCCAGTGTGTGCACCCCTGTCTGTGACCCCACAGCACCCAGTGTGAGCAGCCCTGTCTGTGACCCCACAGCACCCAGTGTGAGCAGCCCTGTCTGTGACCCACAGCACCCAATGTCAACAGCCCTGCCTGTGACCCACAGCACCCAGTGCGACCCGCCCTGTCTGTGACCCCACAGCATCCAGTGTGAACAGCTCTGTCTGTGACACCGCAGCACCCAGTGTGAACAGCTCTGTCTGTGACCCACAGCACCCAGTGTGAGCAGTCCTGCCTGCGTCCTGCAGCACCTAGTGTGAGCAGCCCTGTCTGTGCCCCACAGCAACTAGTGTGAGCAGCTCTGACTGTGACCCCACAGCACCCAGTGTGAGCAGCCCTGTCTGTGACCCACAGCAACTAGTGTGAGCAGCTCTGACTGTGACTCCACAGCACCCAGTGTGAGCAGCCCTGCCTGTGACCCACAGCATCCAGTGTCAGCAGCTCTGTCTGTGACCCCACAGCACCCAGTGTCAGCAGCTCTGTCTGTGACCCCACAGCACCCAGTGTGAGCAACCCTGTCTGTGACCCCACAGCACCCAGTGTGAACAGCCCTGCCTGTGACCCCACAGCACCCAGTGTGTGCATCCCTGTCTGTGACCCCACAGCACCCAGTGTGAGCAGCCCTGTCTGTGACCCACAGCACCCAATGTGAACAGCCCTGCCTGTGACCCACAGCACCCAGTGCGAACAGCTCTGTCTGTGACCCACAGCACCCAGTGTGAACAGCCCTTTCTGTGACCACACAGCACCCAGTGTGAGCAGCCCTGTCTGTGACCCGATAGCACCCAGTGTGAGCAGCTCTGTCTGTGACCCCACAGCACCCAGTGCGTCCCGCCCTGTCTGTGCCCCACAGCACCCAGTGTGAGCAGCCCTGTCTGTGACCCCACAGCACCCAGTGTGAACAGCCCTGTCTGTGACCCCACAGCACCCAGAGTGAACAGCCCTGTCTGTGACCCACAGCACCCAGTGTGAGCAGCTCTGACTGTGACCCCACAGCACCCAGTGTGAGCAGCCCTGTCTGTGACCCACAGCACCCAGTGTGAGCAGTTCTGTGATCCCACAGCACCCAGTGCGACCAGCCCTGTCTGTGTCCCTGCAGCACCCATTTTGAGCAGCCCTGTCTGTGACCCACAGCACCCAGTGTGAGCTGCCCTGTCTGTGACCCACAGCACCCAGTGTGAGCAGCCCTGTCTGTGCCCCCACAGCACCCAGTGTGAACAGCCCTGTCTGTGACCCCACAGCACCCAGTGTGAACAGCCCTGTCTGTGACCCCACAGCACCCAGAGTGAACAGCCCTGTCTGTGACCCACAGCACCCAGTGTGAGCAGCTCTGACTGTGACCCCACAGCACCCAGTGTGAGCAGCCCTGTCTGTGACCCACAGCACCCAGTGTGAGCAGCTCTGACTGTGACCCCACAGCACCCAGTGTGAACAGCCCTGCCTGTGACCCACAGCACCCAGTGTGAGCAGCCCTCTCTGTGACCCACAGCACCCAGTGTGAGCAGCCCTGTCTGTGCCCCACAGCACCCAGTGTGAGCAGCCCTGTCTGTGACCCACAGCACCCAGTGTGAGCAGTCCTGCCTGCGTCCCCACAGCACCCAATGTGAGCAGCCCCGTCTGTCACCCCGCAGCACCCAGTGTGAACAGCCCTGTATGTGATCCCACAGCACCCAGTGTGAACAGCTCTGACTGTGACCCCACAGCACCCAGTGCGACCAGCCCTGTCTGTGCCCCACAGCAGCCAGTGTGAGCAGCCCTGTCTGTGAGCCCGCAGCACCCAGTGTGACCAGCCCTGTCTGTGCCACGCAGCACCCAGTGCGACCAGCCCTGTCTCTGCCCCGCATTGTGAACAGCCCTGCCTGTGACCCCACAGCACCCAGTGTGAGCAGCCCTGTCTGTGACCCACAGCACCCAGTGTGAGCAGCCCTGTCTGTGACCCCACAGCACCCAATGTGAACAGCCCTGTCTGTGACCCCACAGCACCCAGTGTGAACAGCCCTGCTTGTGACCCCACAGCACCCAGTGTGTGCATCCCTGTCTGTGACCCCACAGCACCCAGTGTGAGCAGCCCTGTCTGTGACCCCACAGCACCCAGTGTGAGCAGCCCTGTCTGTGACCCACAGCACCCAATGTGAACAGCCCTGCCTGTGACCCACAGCACCCAGTGCGACCCGCCCTGTCTGTGACCCCACAGCATCCAGTGTGAACAGCTCTGTCTGTGAACCTGCAGCACCCATTGTGAACAGCTCTGTCTGTGACCCACAGCACCCAGTGTGAGCAGTCCTGCCTGCGTCCTGCAGCACCCAGTGTGAGCAGCCCTGTCTGTTCCCCGCAGCAACTAGTGTGAGCAGCTCTGACTGTGACCCCACAGCAACCAGTGTGAGCAGCCCTGTCTGTGACCCACAGCAACTAGTGTGAGCAGCTCTGACTGTGACCCCACAGCACCCAGTGTGAGCAGCCCTGCCTGTGACCCACAGCACCCAGTGTCAGCAGCTCTGTCTGTGACCCCACAGCACCCAGTGTGAGCAGCCCTGTCGGTGCACCCACAGCACCCAGTGTGAGCAGCCCTGTCTGTGACCCCACAGCACCCAATGTGAACAGCCCTGTCTGTGACCCCACAGCACCCAGTGTGAACAGCCCTGCCTGTGACCCCACAGCACCCAGTGTGTGCATCCCTGTCTGTGACCCCACAGCACCCAGTGTGAGCAGCCCTGTTTGTGACCCACAGCACCCAATGTGAACAGCCCTGCCTGTGACCCACAGCACCCAGTGTGAGCAGCCCTGTCTGTGACCCACAGCACCCAATGTGAACAGCCTGCCTGTGCCCCACAGCACCCAGTGCGACCCGCCCTGTCTGTGACCCCACAGCATCCAGTGTGAACAGCTCTGTCTGTGACCCACAGCACCCAGTGTGAACAGTCCTGCCTGCGTCCTGCAGCACCCAGTGTGAGCAGCCCTGTCTGTGCCCACAGCAACTAGTGTGAGCAGCTCTGACTGTGACCCCACAGCACCCAGTGTGTGCACCCCTGTCTGTGACCCCACAGCACCCAGTGTGAGCAGCCCTGTCTGTGACCCCACAGCACCCAGTGTGAGCAGCCCTGTCTGTGACCCACAGCACCCAATGTCAACAGCCCTGCCTGTGACCCACAGCACCCAGTGCGACCCGCCCTGTCTGTGACCCCACAGCATCCAGTGTGAACAGCTCTGTCTGTGACACCGCAGCACCCAGTGTGAACAGCTCTGTCTGTGACCCACAGCACCCAGTGTGAGCAGTCCTGCCTGCGTCCTGCAGCACCTAGTGTGAGCAGCCCTGTCTGTGCCCCACAGCAACTAGTGTGAGCAGCTCTGACTGTGACCCCACAGCACCCAGTGTGAGCAGCCCTGTCTGTGACCCACAGCAACTAGTGTGAGCAGCTCTGACTGTGACCCCACAGCACCCAGTGTGAGCAGCCCTGCCTGTGACCCACAGCATCCAGTGTCAGCAGCTCTGTCTGTGACCCCACAGCACCCAGTGTCAGCAGCTCTGTCTGTGACCCCACAGCACCCAGTGTGAGCAACCCTGTCTGTGACCCCACAGCACCCAGTGTGAACAGCCCTGCCTGTGACCCCACAGCACCCAGTGTGTGCATCCCTGTCTGTGACCCCACAGCACCCAGTGTGAGCAGCCCTGTCTGTGACCCACAGCACCCAATGTGAACAGCCCTGCCTGTGACCCACAGCACCCAGTGCGAACAGCTCTGTCTGTGACCCACAGCACCCAGTGTGAACAGCCCTTTCTGTGACCACACAGCACCCAGTGTGAGCAGCCCTGTCTGTGACCCGATAGCACCCAGTGTGAGCAGCTCTGTCTGTGACCCCACAGCACCCAGTGCGTCCCGCCCTGTCTGTGCCCCACAGCACCCAGTGTGAGCAGCCCTGTCTGTGACCCCACAGCACCCAGTGTGACCAGCCCTGTCTGTGCCCCACAGCACCCAGTGTGAGCAGCCCTGCCTGCGCCCCGCAGCACCCAGTGTGAACAGCCCTGCCTGTGCCCCACAGCACCCAGTGTGAACAGCCCTGCCTGTGCCCCACAGCACCCAGTGTGAACAGCCCTGTCTGTGACCCCACAGCACCCAGTGTGAGCAGCTCTGTCTGTGCCCCACAGCACCCAGTGTGATCAGCTCTGTCTGTGACCCACAGCACCCAGTGTGAGCAGCCCTGTCTGTGACCCCACAGCACCCATTGTGAGCAGCCCTGTCTCTGACCCCACAGCACCCAGTGTGAGCAGCTCTGTCTGTGCCCCACAGCACCCAGTGTGTGCAGCCCTGTCTGTGACCCCACAGCACCCAGTGTGAGCAGCCCTGTCTGTGCTCCACAGCACCCAGTGTGAGCAGCCCTGTCTGTGCCCCCACAGCACGCAGTGTGAACAGCCCTGTCTGTGCCCCCACAGCCCCGTGCGAGCAGCCCTGTCTGTGACCCCATAGCACTCAGTGTGAGCAGCCCTGTCTGTGCCCCACAGCACCCAGTGTGAGCAGCCCTGTCTGTGACCCACAGCACCCAGTGTGAGCAGCCCTGTCTGTGACCCACAGCACCCAGTGTGAGCAGCCCCGTCTGTCACCCCGCAGCACCCAGTGTGAACAGCCCTGCCTGTCACCCCGCAGCACCCAGTGTGAACAGCCCTGTATGTGACCCCACAGCACCCAGTGTGAACAGCCCTGTATGTGACCCTACATCACCCAGTGTGAGCAGTTCTGTGATCCCACAGCACCCAGTGCGACCAGCCCTGTCTGTGTCCCTGCAGCACCCATTTTGAGCAGCCCTGTCTGTGACCCACAGCACCCAGTGTGAGCTGCCCTGTCTGTGACCCACAGCACCCAGTGTGAGCAGCCCTGTCTGTGCCCCCACAGCACCCAGTGTGAACAGCCCTGTCTGTGACCCCACAGCACCCAGAGTGAACAGCCCTGTCTGTGACCCACAGCACCCAGTGTGAGCAGCTCTGACTGTGACCCCACAGCACCCAGTGTGAGCAGCCCTGTCTGTGACCCACAGCACCCAGTGTGAGCAGCTCTGACTGTGACCCCACAGCACCCAGTGTGAACAGCCCTGCCTGTGACCCACAGCACCCAGTGTGAGCAGCCCTGTCTGTGACCCACAGCACCCAGTGTGAGCAGCTCTGACTGTGACCCCACAGCTCCCAGTGTGAACAGCCCTGCCTGTGACCCACAGCACCCAGTGTGAGCAGCCCTGTCTGTGACCCACAGCACCCAATGTGAACAGCCCTGCCTGTGACCCACAGCACCCAGTGCGACCCGCCCTGTCTGTGACCCCACAGCATCCAGTGTGAACAGCTCTGTCTGTGAACCTGCAGCACCCATTGTGAACAGCTCTGTCTGTGACCCACAGCACCCAGTGTGAGCAGTCCTGCCTGCGTCCTGCAGCACCCAGTGTGAGCAGCCCTGTCTGTTCCCCGCAGCAACTAGTGTGAGCAGCTCTGACTGTGACCCCACAGCAACCAGTGTGAGCAGCCCTGTCTGTGACCCACAGCAACTAGTGTGAGCAGCTCTGACTGTGATCCCACAGCACCCAGTGTGAGCAGCCCTGCCTGTGACCCACAGCACCCAGTGTCAGCAGCTCTGTCTGTGACCCCACAGCACCCAGTGTGAGCAACCCTGTCGGTGCCCCCACAGCACCCAGTGTGAGCAGCCCTGTCTGTGACCCCACAGCACCCAATGTGAACAGCCCTTTCTGTGACCCCACAGCACCCAGTGTGAACAGCCCTGCCTGTGACCGCACAGCACCCAGTGTGTGCATCCCTGTCTGTGACCCCACAGCACCCAGTGTGAGCAGCCCTGTCTGTGACCCACAGCACCCAATGTGAACAGCCCTGCCTGTGACCCACAGCACCCAATGTGAACAGCCCTGCCTGTGACCCACAGCACCCAGTGTGAGCAGCCCTGTCTGTGACCCACAGCACCCAATGTGAACAGCCTGCCTGTGCCCCACAGCACCCAGTGCGACCCGCCCTGTCTGTGACCCCACAGCATCCAGTGTGAACAGCTCTGTCTGTGACCCACAGCACCCAGTGTGAACAGTCCTGCCTGCGTCCTGCAGCACCCAGTGTGAGCAGCCCTGTCTGTGCCCACAGCAACTAGTGTGAGCAGCTCTGACTGTGACCCCACAGCACCCAGTGTGTGCATCCCTGTCTGTGACCCCACAGCACCCAGTGTGAGCAGCCCTGTCTGTGACCCCACAGCACCCAGTGTGAGCAGCCCTGTCTATGACCCACAGCACCCAATGTCAACAGCCCTGCCTGTGACCCACAGCACCCAGTGCGACCCGCCCTGTCTGTGACCCCACAGCATCCAGTGTGAACAGCTCTGTCTGTGACACCGCAGCACCCAGTGTGAACAGCTCTGTCTGTGACCCACAGCACCCAGTGTGAGCAGTCCTGCCTGCGTCCTGCAGCACCCAGTGTGAGCAGCCCTGTCTGTTCCCCGCAGCAACTAGTGTGAGCAGCTCTGACTGTGACCCCACAGCAACCAGTGTGAGCAGCCCTGTCTGTGACCCACAGCAACTAGTGTGAGCAGCTCTGACTGTGACCCCACAGCACCCAGTGTGAGCAGCCCTGCCTGTGACCCACAGCACCCAGTGTCAGCAGCTCTGTCTGTGACCCCACAGCACCCAGTGTGAGCAGCCCTGTCGGTGCACCCACAGCACCCAGTGTGAGCAGCCCTGTCTGTGACCCCACAGCACCCAATGTGAACAGCCCTGTCTGTGACCCCACAGCACCCAGTGTGAACAGCCCTGCCTGTGACCCCACAGCACCCAGTGTGTGCATCCCTGTCTGTGACCCCACAGCACCCAGTGTGAGCAGCCCTGTCTGTGACCCACAGCACCCAATGTGAACAGCCCTGCCTGTGACCCACAGCACCCAGTGTGAGCAGCCCTGTCTATGACCCACAGCACCCAATGTCAACAGCCCTGCCTGTGACCCACAGCACCCAGTGCGACCCGCCCTGTCTGTGACCGCACAGCATCCAGTGTGAACAGCTCTGTCTGTGACACCGCAGCACCCAGTGTGAACAGCTCTGTCTGTGACCCACAGCACCCAGTGTGAGCAGTCCTGCCTGCGTCCTGCAGCACCTAGTATGAGCAGCCCTGTCTGTGCCCCACAGCAACTAGTGTGAGCAGCTCTGACTGTGACCCCACAGCACCCAGTGTGAGCAGCCCTGTCTGTGACCCACAGCAACTAGTGTGAGCAGCTCTGACTGTGACCCCACAGCACCCAGTGTGAGCAGCCCTGCCTGTGACCCCACAGCACCCAGTGTGAGCAGCCCTGTCTGTGACCCACAGCACCCAGTGTGAGCAGTCCTGCCTGCGTCCTGCAGCACCCAGTGTGAGCAGCCCTTTCTGTTCCCCGCAGCAACTAGTGTGAGCAGCTCTGACTGTGACCCCACAGCAACCAGTGTGAGCAGCCCTGTCTGTGACCCACAGCAACTAGTGTGAGCAGCTCTGACTGTGACCCCACAGCACCCAGTGTGAGCAGCCCTGCCTGTGACCCACAGCACCCAGTGTCAGCAGCTCTGTCTGTGACCCCACAGCTCCCAGTGTGAGCAGCCCTGTCGGTGCACCCACAGCACCCAGTGTGAGCAGCCCTGTCTGTGACCCCACAGCACCCAATGTGAACAGCCCTGTCTGTGACCCCACAGCACCCAGTGTGAACAGCCCTGCCTGTGACCCCACAGCACCCAGTGTGTGCATCCCTGTCTGTGACCCCACAGCACCCAGTGTGAGCAGCCCTGTCTGTGACCCACAGCACCCAATGTGAACAGCCCTGCCTGTGACCCACAGCACCCAGTGTGAGCAGCCCTGTCTGTGACCCACAGCACCCAATGTGAACAGCCTGCCTGTGCCCCACAGCACCCAGTGCGACCCGCCCTGTCTGTGACCCCACAGCATCCAGTGTGAACAGCTTTGTCTGTGACCCACAGCACCCAGTGTGAACAGTCCTGCCTGCGTCCTGCAGCACCCAGTGTGAGCAGCCCTGTCTGTGCCCCCAGCAACTAGTGTGAGCAGCTCTGACTGTGACCCCACAGCACCCAGTGTGTGCATCCCTGTCTGTGACCCCACAGCACCCAGTGTGAGCAGCCCTGTCTGTGACCCCACAGCACCCAGTGTGAGCAGCCCTGTCTGTGACCCACAGCACCCAATGTCAACAGCCCTGCCTGTGACCCACAGCACCCAGTGCGACCCGCCCTGTCTGTGACCCCACAGCATCCAGTGTGAACAGCTCTGTCTGTGACACCGCAGCACCCAATGTGAACAGCTCTGTCTGTGACCCACAGCACCCAGTGTGAGCAGTCCTGCCTGCGTCCTGCAGCACCTAGTGTGAGCAGCCCTGTCTGTGCCCCACAGCAACTAGTGTGAGCAGCTCTGACTGTGACCCCACAGCACCCAGTGTGAGCAGCCCTGTCTGTGACCCACAGCAACTAGTGTGAGCAGCTCTGACTGTGACCCCACAGCACCCAGTGTGAGCAGCCCTGCCTGTGACCCACAGCATCCAGTGTCAGCAGCTCTGTCTGTGACCCCACAGCACCCAGTGTCAACAGCTCTGTCTGTGACCCCACAGCACCCAGTGTGAGCAACCCTGTCTGTGACCCCACAGCACCCAGTGTGAACAGCCCTGCCTGTGACCCCACAGCACCCAGTGTGTGCATCCCTGTCTGTGACCCCACAGCACCCAGTGTGAGCAGCCCTGTCTGTGACCCACAGCACCCAATGTGAACAGCCCTGCCTGTGACCCACAGCACCCAGTGCGAACAGCTCTGTCTGTGACCCACAGCACCCAGTGTGAACAGTCCTGCCTGCGTCCTGCAGCACCCAGTGTGATCAGCCCTGTCTGTGCCCCACAGCAACTAGTGTGAACAGCTCTGACTGTGACCCCACAGCACCCAGTGTGAGCAGTCCTGTCTGTGACCCCACAGCACCCAGTGTGAGCAGCCCTGTCTGTGACCCACAGCACCCAGTGTGAGCTGCCGTGTCTGTGACCCACAGCACCCAGTGTGAACAGCCCTGTCTGTGACCCGCAGCACCCAGTGTGAACAGCCCTGTATGTGACCCCACAGCACCCAGTGCGACCCGCCCTGTCTGTGACCCCACAGCATCCAGTGTGAACAGCCCTGTCTGTGACCCACAACACCCAGTGTGAGCAGCTCTGACTGTGACCCCACAGCACCCAGTGTGAGCAGCCCTGTCTGTGACCCACAGCAACTAGTGTGAGCAGCCCTGTCTGTGACCCACAGCACCCAGTGTGAGCAGCCCTGTCTGTGACCCACAGCACCCAGTGTGAGCAGCCCCGTCTGTCACCCTGCAGCACCCAGTGTGAACAGCCCTGCCTGTCACCCCGCAGCACCCAGTGTGAACAGCCCTGTATGTGACCCCACAGCACCCAGTGTGAACAGCCCTGTATGTGACCCTACATCACCCAGTGTGAGCAGTTCTGTGATCCCACAGCACCCAGTGCGACCAGCCCTGTCTGTGACCCTGCAGCACCTAATATGAGCAGCCCTGTCCGTGACCCCACAGCACCCAATGTGAACAGCCCTGCCTGTGACCCCACAGCCACCAGTGTGAGCAGCCCTGTCTGTGACCCCACAGCACCCAGTGTGAACAGCCCTGTCTGTGACCCTGCAGCACCCAATGTGAACAGCCCTGCCTGTGACCCCACAGCACCCAGTGGGTGCATCCCTGTCTGTGACCCCACAGCACCCAGTGTGAGCAGCCCTTTCTGTGACCCCACAGCACCCAGTGTGAGCAGCCCTTTCTGTGACCCCACCGCACCCAGTGTGAACAGCCCTGCCTGTGCCCCACAGCACCCAGTGTGAACAGCCCTGTCTGTGACCCTGCAGCACACAGTGTGAACAGCCCTGTCTGTGACCCCACAGCACCCAGTCTGAACAGCCCTGCCTGTGACCCGATAGCACCCAGTGTGAACATCTCTGTCTGTGCCCCACAGCACCCAGTGTGAGCAGCTGTGTCTGTGACCCCGCAGCACCCATTGTGAGCAGCCCTGTCTGTGACCCCACAGCACCCAGTGTGAACAGCCGTTCCTGTGACCCCACAGCACCCAGTGTGTGCATCCCTGTCTGTGACTCCACAGCACCCAGTGTGAGCAGCCCAGTCTGTGACCCCACAGCACCCAGTGTGCACAGCCCTGTCTGTGACCCACAGCACCCAATGTGAACAGCCATGCCTGTGACCCACAGCACCCAGTGCGACCCGCCCTGTCTGTGACCCCACAGCATCCAGTGTGAACAGCTCTGTCTGTGACCCCGCAGCACCCAGTGTGAGCAGTCCTGCCTGCGTCCTGCAGCACCCAGTGTGATCAGCCCTGTCTGTGACCCACAGCACCCAGTGTGAGCAGTCCTGCCTGCGTCCTGCAGCACCCAGTGTGAGCAGCCCTGTCTGTGCCCCACAGCAACTAGTGTGAGCAGCTCTGACTGTGACCCCACAGCACCCAGTGTGAGCAGCCCTGTCTGTGACCCCACAGCACCCAGTGTGAGCAGCCCTGTCTGTGACCCCACAGCACCCAGTGTGAGCAGCCCTGTCTGTGACCCACAGCACCCAGTGTGAACAGCCCTGCCTGTGACCCCACAGCGCCCAGTGGGTGCATCCCTGTCTGTGACCCCACAGCACCCAGTGTGAGCAGCCCTTTCTGTGACCCCACAGCACCCAGTGTGAGCAGCCCTTTCTGTGACCCCACCGCACCCAGTGTGAACAGCCCTGCCTGTGCCCCACAGCACCCAGTGTGAACAGCCCTGTCTGTGACCCTGCAGCACACAGTGTGAACAGCCCTGTCTGTGACCCCACAGCACCCAGTCTGAACAGCCCTGCCTGTGACCCGATAGCACCCAGTGTGAACATCTCTGTCTGTGCCCCACAGCACCCAGTGTGAGCAGCTGTGTCTGTGACCCCGCAGCACCCATTGTGAGCAGCCCTGTCTGTGACCCCACAGCACCCAGTGTGAACAGCCGTTCCTGTGACCCCACAGCACCCAGTGTGTGCATCCCTGTCTGTGACTCCACAGCACCCAGTGTGAGCAGCCCAGTCTGTGACCCCACAGCACCCAGTGTGCACAGCCCTGTCTGTGACCCACAGCACCCAATGTGAACAGCCATGCCTGTGACCCACAGCACCCAGTGCGACCCGCCCTGTCTGTGACCCCACAGCATCCAGTGTGAACAGCTCTGTCTGTGACCCCGCAGCACCCAGTGTGAGCAGTCCTGCCTGCGTCCTGCAGCACCCAGTGTGATCAGCCCTGTCTGTGACCCACAGCACCCAGTGTGAGCAGTCCTGCCTGCGTCCTGCAGCACCCAGTGTGAGCAGCCCTGTCTGTGCCCCACAGCAACTAGTGTGAGCAGCTCTGACTGTGACCCCACAGCACCCAGTGTGAGCAGCCCTGTCTGTGACCCCACAGCACCCAGTGTGAGCAGCCCTGTCTGTGACCCCACAGCACCCAGTGTGAGCAGCCCTGTCTGTGACCCACAGCACCCAGTGTGAACAGCCCTGCCTGTGACCCACAGCGCCCAGTGTGAGCAGCCCTGTCTGTGACCCACAGCACCCAGTGTGAGCAGCCCTGTCTGTGACCCACAGCACCCAGTGTGAGCAGCCCTGTCTGTGACCCACAGCAACTAGTGTGAGCAGTCCTGCCTGCGTCCTGCTGCAGCCAGTGTGAGCAGCCCTGTCTGTGACCCACAGCACCCAGTGTGAGCAGTCCTGTCTGTGACCCCACAGTACCCAGTGTGAGCAGCCCTGTCTGTGACCCACAGCACCAGTGTGAACAGCCCTGCCTGTCACCCCGCAGCACCCAGTGTGAGCAGCCCTGTATGTGACCCCACAGCACCCAGTGTGAACAGCCCTGTATGTGACCCTACATCACCCAGTGTGAGCAGCCCTTTCTATGACACACAGCATCCAGTGTGAACAGCCCTGTCTGTGACCCACAGCACCCAGTGTGAGCAGCCCTGTCTGTGACCCACAGCACCCAGTGCGAGCAGCTCTGTCTGTGACCCTGCAGCACCCAGTGCGACCAGCCCTGTCTGTGCCCCACAGCACCCAATATGAGCAGCCCTTTCTGTGACCCCACAGCACCCAGTGTGAACAGCCCTGCCTGTGCCCCACAGCACCCAGTGTGAACAGCCCTGTCTGTGACCTCGCAGAACCCAGAGCGACCAGCCCTGCCTGTGACCCGATAGCACCCAGTGTGAACAGCCCTTTCTGTGACCCTGCAGCACCCAATATGAGCAGCCCTGTCCGTGACCCCACAGCACCCAACGTGAACAGCCCTGCTTGTGACACCACTGCACACAGTGTGAACAGCCCTGCTTGTGACCCCACAGCATCCAGTGTGAACAGCCCTGTCTGTGACCCACAGCACCCAGTGTGAACTGCCCTGTCTGTGACCCACAGCACCCAGTGTGAGCAGCTCTGTCTGTGAGCCCGCAGCACCCAGTGTGAACAGCCCTGCCTGTGACCCCACAGCACCCAGTGTGTGCATCCCTGTCTGTGACCCCACAGCACCCAGTGTGAGCAGCCCTTTCTGTGACCCCACAGCACCGAGTGTGAACAGCCCTGCCTGTGCCCCACAGCACCCAGTGTGAACAGCCCTGTCTGTGACCTCGCAGAACCCAGAGCGACCAGCCCTGCCTGTGACCCGATAGCACCCAGTGTGAACAGCCCTTTCTGTGACCTCACAGCAACCAGTGTGAGCAGCCCTGTCTGTGACCCGATAGCACCCAGTGTGAGCAGCTCTGTCTGTGACCCCACAGCACCCAGTGCGTCCCGCCCTGTCTGTGCCCCACAGCACCCAGTGTGAGCAGCCCTGTCTGTGACCCCACAGCACCCAGTGTGACCAGCCCTGTCTGTGCCCCACAGCACCCAGTGTGAGCAGCCCTGCCTGCGCCCCGCAGCACCCAGTGTGAACAGCCCTGCCTGTGCCCCACAGCACCCAGTGTGAACAGCCCTGCCTGTGCCCCACAGCACCCAGTGTGAACAGCCCTGTCTGTGACCCCACAGCACCCAGTGTGAGCAGCTCTGTCTGTGCCCCACATCACCCAGTGTGATCAGCTCTGTCTGTGACCCACAGCACCCAGTGTGAGCAACCCTGTCTGTGACCCCACAGCACCCATTGTGAGCAGCCCTGTCTCTGACCCCACAGCACCCAGTGTGAGCAGCTCTGTCTGTGCCCCACAGCACCCAGTGTGAGCAGCCCTGTCTGTGACCCCACAGCACCCAGTGTGAGCAGCCCTGTCTGTGCTCCACAGCACCCAGTGTGAGCAACCCTGTCTGTGCCCCCACAGCACGCAGTGTGAACAGCCCTGTCTGTGCCCCCACAGCCCCGTGCGAGCAGCCCTGTCTGTGACCCCATAGCACCCAGTGTGAGCAGCCCTGTCTGTGCCCCACAGCACCCAGTGTGAGCAGCCCTGTCTGTGACCCACAGCACCCAGTGTGAGCAGCCCTGTCTGTGACCCACAGCACCCAGTGTGAGCAGCCCCGTCTGTCACCCCGCAGCACCCAGTGTGAACAGCCCTGCCTGTCACCCCGCAGCACCCAGTGTGAACAGCCCTGTATGTGACCCCACAGCACCCAGTGTGAACAGCCCTGTATGTGACCCTACATCACCCAGTGTGAGCAGTTCTGTGATCCCACAGCACCCAGTGCGACCAGCCCTGTCTGTGTCCCTGCAGCACCCAATATGAGCAGCCCTGTCTGTGACCCACAGCACCCAGTGTGAGCTGCCCTGTCTGTGACCCACAGCACCCAGTGTGAACAGCCCTGTCTGTGACCCGCAGCACCCAGTGTGAACAGCCCTGTATGTGACCCCACAGCACCCAGTGCGACCCGCCCTGTCTGTGACCCCACAGCATCCAGTGTGAACAGCCCTGTCTGTGACCCACAACACCCAGTGTGAGCAGCTCTGACTGTGACCCCACAGCACCCAGTGTGAGCAGCCCTGTCTGTGACCCACAGCAACTAGTGTGAGCAGCTCTGACTGTGACACCACAGCACCCAGTGTGAGCAGCCCTGTCTGTGACCCACAGCACCCAGTGTGAGCAGCCCTGTCTGTGACCCACAGCACCCAGTGCGACCAGCCCTGTCTGTGCCCCACAGCACCCAATATGAGCAGCCCTTTCTGTGACCCCACAGCACCCAGTGTGAACAGCCCTGCCTTTGCCATACAGCACCCAGTGTGAACAGCCCTGTCTGTGACCTCGCAGAACCCAGAGCGACCAGCCCTGCCTGTGACCCGATAGCACCCAGTGTGAACAGCCCTTTCTGTGACCCTGCAGCACCCAATATGAGCAGCCCTGTCCGTGACCCCACAGCACCCAATGTGAACAGCCCTGCCTGTGACACCACTGCACCCAGTGTGAACAGCCCTGCTTGTGACCCCACAGCATCCTGTGTGAACAGCCCTGTCTGTGACCCACAGCACCCAGTGTGAACTGCCCTGTCTGTGACCCACAGCACCCAGTGTGAGCAGCTCTGTCTGTGAGCCCGCAGCACCCAGTGTGAACAGCCCTGCCTGTGACCCCACAGCACCCAGTGTGTGCATCCCTGTCTGTGACCCCACAGCACCCAGTGTGAGCAGCCCTTTCTGTGACCCCACAGCACCCAGTGTGAACAGCCCTGCCTGTGCCCCACAGCACCCAGTGTGAACAGCCCTGTCTGTGACCTCGCAGAACCCAGAGCGACCAGCCCTGCCTGTGACCCGATAGCACCCAGTGTGAACAGCCCTTTCTGTGACCTCACAGCACCCAGTGTGAGCAGCCCTGTCTGTGACCCGATAGCACCCAGTGTGAGCAGCTCTGTCTGTGACCCCACAGCACCCAGTGCGTCCCGCCCTGTCTGTGCCCCACAGCACCCAGTGTGAGCAGCCCTGTCTGTGACCCCACAGCACCCAGTGTGACCAGCCCTGTCTGTGCCCCACAGCACCCAGTGTGAGCAGCCCTGCCTGCGCCCCGCAGCACCCAGTGTGAACAGCCCTGCCTGTGCCCCACAGCACCCAGTGTGAACAGCCCTGCCTGTGCCCCACAGCACCCAGTGTGAACAGCCCTGTCTGTGACCCCACAGCACCCAGTGTGAGCAGCTCTGTCTGTGCCCCACAGCACCCAGTGTGATCAGCTCTGTCTGTGACCCACAGCACCCAGTGTGAGCAGCCCTGTCTGTGACCCCACAGCACCCATTGTGAGCAGCCCTGTCTCTGACCCCACAGCACCCAGTGTGAGCAGCTCTGTCTGTGCCCCACAGCACCCAGTGTGAGCAGCCCTGTCTGTGACCCCACAGCACCCAGTGTGAGCAGCCCTGTCTGTGCTCCACAGCACCCAGTGTGAGCAGCCCTGTCTGTGCCCCCACAGCACGCAGTGTGAACAGCCCTGTCTGTGCCCCCACAGCCCCGTGCGAGCAGCCCTGTCTGTGACCCCATAGCACTCAGTGTGAGCAGCCCTGTCTGTGCCCCACAGCACCCAGTGTGAGCAGCCCTGTCTGTGACCCACAGCACCCAGTGTGAGCAGCCCTGTCTGTGACCCACAGCACCCAGTGTGAGCAGCCCCGTCTGTCACCCCGCAGCACCCAGTGTGAACAGCCCTGCCTGTCACCCCGCAGCACCCAGTGTGAACAGCCCTGTATGTGACCCCACAGCACCCAGTGTGAACAGCCCTGTATGTGACCCTACATCACCCAGTGTGAGCAGTTCTGTGATCCCACAGCACCCAGTGCGACCAGCCCTGTCTGTGTCCCTGCAGCACCCATTTTGAGCAGCCCTGTCTGTGACCCACAGCACCCAGTGTGAGCTGCCCTGTCTGTGACCCACAGCACCCAGTGTGAACAGCCCTATCTGTGACCCGCAGCACCCAGTGTGAACAGCCCTGTATGTGACCCCACAGCACCCAGTGCGACCCGCCCTGTCTGTGACCCCACAGCATCCAGTGTGAGCAGCCCTGTCTGTGACCCACAACACCCAGCGTGAGCAGCTCTGACTGTGACCCCACAGCACCCAGTGTGAGCAGCCCTGTCTGTGACCCACAGCACCCAGTGTGAGCAGCCCTGTCTGTGACCCACAGCACCCAGTGTGAGCAGCCCCGTCTGTCACCCTGCAGCACCCAGTGTGAACAGCCCTGGCTGTCACCCTGCAGCACCCAGTGTGAACAGCCCTGTATGTGACCCCACAGCACCCAGTGTGAACAGCCCTGTATGTGACCCTACATCACCCAGTGTGAGCAGTTCTGTGATCCCACAGCACCCAGTGCGTCCCGCCCTGTCTGTGCCCCACAGCACCCAGTGTGAGCAGCCCTGTCTGTGACCCCACAGCACCCAGTGTGACCAGCCCTGTCTGTGCCCCACAGCACCCAGTGTGAGCAGCCCTGCCTGCGCCCCGCAGCACCCAGTGTGAACAGCCCTGCCTGTGCCCCACAGCACCCAGTGTGAACAGCCCTGCCTGTGCCCCACAGCACCCAGTGTGAACAGCCCTGCCTGTACCCCACAGCACCCAGTGTGAACAGCCCTGCCTGTGCCCCCACAGTACCCAGTGTGAACAGCCCTGCCTGTGCCCCACTGCACCCAGTGTGAGCAGCTGTGTCTGTGACCCCGCAGCACCCATTGTGAGCAGCCCTGTCTGTGACCCCACAGCACCCAGTGTGAGCAGCTCTGTCTGTGCCCCACAGCACCCAGTGTGAGCAGCCCTGTCCTTGACCCCAAGGCACCCAGTGTGAGCAGCCCTGTCTGTGACCCACAGCACCCAATGTGAACAGCCCTGCCTGTGATCCACAGCACCCAGTGCGACCCGCCCTGTCTGTGACCCCACAGCATCCAGTGTGAACAGCTCTGTCTGTGACCCACAGCACCCAGTGTGAGCAGTCCGGTCTGTGCCCTGCAGCACCCAGTGTGAGCAGCCGTGTCTGTGACCCCACAGCACCCAGGGTGAGCAGCCGTGTATGTGCCCCCACAGCACCCAGTGTGAACAGCCCTGTCTGTGACCCTGTTGCTCCCAGTGTGAGCAGCCCTGTCTGCACCCCACAGCACCCAGTGTGAACAGCCCTGACTGTGCCCCACAGCACCAAGTGCGACCAGCCCTGCCTGCGCCCTGCAGCACCCAGTGTGACCAGCACTGCCTGCGCCCCGCAGCACCCAGTGTGAGCCGCTCTGTCTGTGACCCCACAGCACCCAATGTGACCAGCCCTGTCTGTGACCCCACGGCACCCAATGTGACCAGCCTTGCCTGCGCCCCACAGCACCCAGTGTGAGCAGCCCTGTCAGTGCCCCCACAGCACACAGTGTGAACAGCCCTGTCTGTGACCCTGTAGCACCCAGTGTGAACAGCCCTGTCTGTGACCCCACAGCACCCAGTGTGAACAGCCCTGCCTGTGACCCCACAGCACCCAGTGTGAGCAGCCCTGTCTGTGACCCACAGCACCCAGTGTGAACAGCCCTGACTGTGCCCCACAGCACCAAGTGCGACCAGCCCTGCCTGCGCCCCGCAGCACCCAGTGTGACCAGCACTGCCTGCGCCCCGCAGCACCCAGTGTGAGCCGCTCTGTCTGTGACCCCACAGCACCCAATGTGACCAGCCCTGTCTGTGACCCCACGGCACCCAATGTGACCAGCCTTGCCTGCGCCCCACAGCACCCAGTGTGAGCAGCCCTGTCAGTGCCCCCACAGCACACAGTGTGAACAGCCCTGCCTGTGACCCCACAGCACCCAGTGTGAGCAGCCCTGTCTGTGACCCACAGCACCCAGTGTGAGCAGCCCTGTCTGTGCCACGCAGCACCCAGTGTGAGCAGCCTGTCTGTGACCCACAGCACCTAGTGTGAGCAGTCCTGCCTGTGCCCCGCAGCACACAGTGTGAGCAGCCCTGTCTGTGACCCCACAGCACCCAGTGTGAGCAGCTCTGACTATGACCCCACGTCACCCAGTGTGAGCAGCCCTGTCTGTGACCCCAGAGCACCCAGTGTGAGCAGCCCTGTCTGTGCCCCGCAGCACACAGTGTGAGCAGCCCTGTCTGTGACCCCACAGCACCCAGTGTGAGCAGCCCTGTCTGTGACCCACAGCACCCAGTGTGAGCAGTCCTGCCTGCGCCCCCACAGCACCCAATGTGAGCAGCCCCGTCTGTCACCCCGCAGCACCCAGAGTGAACAGCTCTGACTGTGACCCCACAGCACCCAGTGCGACCAGCCCTGTCTGTGCCCCACAGCACCCAGTGTGAGCAGCTCTGTCTATGAGCCCGCAGCACCCAGTGTGACCAGCCCTGTCTGTGCCACGCAGGACCCAGTGCGACCAGTCCTGTCTCTGCCCCGCATTGTGAACAGCCCTGCCTGTGACCCCACAGCACCCAGTGTGAGCAGCCCTCTCTGTGACCCACAGCACCCAGTGTGAACAGCCCTGTCTGTGACCCACAGCACCCAGTGTGAACAGCCCTGTCTGTGACCCACAGCACCCAGTGTGAACTGCCCTGTCTGTGACCCACAGCACACAGTGTGAACAGCCCTGTCTGTGACCCACAGCACCCAGTGTGAACAGCCCGGTCTGTGATCCACAGCACCCAGTGTGAACAGCCCTGTCTGTGACCCACAGCACCCAGTGAGAACAGCCCTGTCTGTGACCCACAGCACCCAGTGTGAACAGCCCATTCTGTGACCCCGCAGCACCCAGTGCGACCAGCTCTGTCTGTGACCCCACAGCACCCAGTGTGAGCAGCCCTGTCTGTGACCCCGCAGTCCCCAGTGTGAGCAGCCCTGTCTGTTAGCCCACAGCACCCAGTGTGAGCAGCTCTGCCTGTGACCCGCAACACCCAGTGCGACCAGCCCTCTCGTGCCCCGCAGCACCCATTGTGAGCAGCCCTGTCTGTGACCCACAGCACCCAGTGTGAACAGCTCTGACTGTGACCCCACAGCACCCAGTGTGAGCAGCCCTATCTGTGCCCCCACAGCACCCAGTGTCAGCAGCTCTGACTGTGACCCCACAGCACCCAGTGTGAACAGCCCTGTCTGTGACCCACAGCACCCAGTGTGAGCAGCCCTGTCTGTGACCCACAGCACACAGTGTGAGCAGCCCTGTCTGTGCCCCACAGCACCCAGTGTCAGCAGTCCTGCCTGTGACCCCACAGCACCCAGTGTGAGCAGCCCTGCTTGTGACCACACAGCACCCAGTGTGTGCATCCCTGTCTGTGACCCCACAGCACCCAGTGTGAGCAGCCCTGTCTGTGACCCCACAGCACCCAGTGTGAGCAGCCCTGTCTGTGACCCACAGCACCCAATGTGAACAGCCCTGCCTGTGACCCACAGCACCCAGTGCGACCCGCCCTGTCTGTGACCCCACAGCATCCAGTGTGAACAGCTCTGTCTGTGACCCCGCAACACCCAGTGTGAACAGCTCTGTCTGTGACCCCACAGCACCCAGTGTGAGCAGTCCTGCCTGCGTCCTGCAGCACCCCGTGTGAGCAGCCCTGTCTGTGCCCCGCAGCAACTAGTCAGAGCAGCCCTGTCTGTGACCCACAGCAACTAGTGTGAGCAGCTCTGACTGTGACCCCACAGCACCCAGTGTGAGCAGCCCTGCCTGTGACCCACAGCACCCAGTGCAGCAGCTCTGTCTGTGACCCCACAGCACCCAGTGTGAGCAACCCTGTCTGTGCCCCGCAGCACCCAGTGTGAGCAGCTCTGACTGTGACCCCACAGCAAACAGTGTGAACAGCCCTGCCTGTGACCCACAGCACCCAGTGTGAGCAGCCCTGTCTGTGACCCACAGCACCCAGTGTGAGCAGCCCTGTCTGTGCCCCACAGCACCCAGTGTGAGCAGCTCTGTCTGTGACCCCACAGCACCCAGTGTGAACAGCCCTGCCTGGGACCCACAGCACCCAGTCTGAGCAGCCCTGTCTGTGACCCACAGCACCCAGTGTGAGCAGCCCTGTCTGTGCCCCCACAGCACCCAGTGTGAACCGCCCTGTCTGTGACCCCACAGCACCCAGAGTGAACAGCCCTGTCTGTGACCCACAGCACCCAGTGTGAGCAGCTCTGACTGTGACCCCACAGCACCCAGTGTGAGCAGCCCTGTCTGTGACCCACAGCACCCAGTGTGAGCAGCTCAGACTGTGACCCCACAGCACCCAGTGTGAACAGCCCTGCCTGTGACCCACAGCACCCAGTGTGAGCAGCCCTGTCTGTGACCCACAGCACCCAGTGTGAGCAGCCCTGTCTGTGCCCCACAGCACCCAGTGTGAGCAGCCCTGTCTGTGACCCACAGCACCCAGTGTGAGCAGTCCTGCCTGCGCCCCCACAGCACCCAATGTTAGCAGCCCCGTCTGTCACCCCGCAGCACCCAGTGTGAACAGCCCTGTATGTGATCCCACAGCACCCAGTGTGAACAGCTCTGACTGTGACCCCACAGCACCCAGTGCGACCAGCCCTGTCTGTGCCCCACAGCAGCCAGTGTGAGCAGCCCTGTCTGTGAGCCCGCAGCACCTAGTGTGACCAGCCCTGTCTGTGCCACGCAGCACCCAGTGCGACCAGCCCTGTCTCTGCCCCGCATTGTGAACAGCCCTGCCTGTGACCCCACAGCACCCAGTGTGAGCAGCCCTGTCTGTGACCCCACAGCACCCAATGTGAACAGCCCTGTCTGTGACCCCACAGCACCCAGTGTGAACAGCCCTGCTTGTGACCCCACAGCACCCAGTGTGTGCATCCCTGTCTGTGACCCCACAGCACCCAGTGTGAGCAGCCCTGTCTGTGACCCCACAGCACCCATTGTGAGCAGCCCTGTCTGTGACCCACAGCACCCAACGTGAACAGCCCTGCCTGTGACCCACAGCACCCAGTGCGACCCGCCCTGTCTGTGACCCCACAGCATCCAGTGTGAACTGCTCTGTCTGTGAACCTGCAGCACCCAGTGTGAACAGCTCTGTCTGTGACCCACAGCACCCAGTGTGAGCAGTCCTGCCTGCGTCCTGCAGCACCCAGTGTGAGCAGCCCTGTCTGTTCCCCGCAGCAACTAGTGTGAGCAGCTCTGACTGTGACCCCACAGCAACCAGTGTGAGCAGCCCTGTCTGTTACCCACAGCAACTAGTGTGAGCAGCTCTGACTGTGACCCCACAGCACCCAGTGTGAGCAGCCCGGCCTGTGACCCACAGCACCCAGTGTCAGCAGCTCTGTCTGTGACCCCACAGCACCCAGTGTGAGCAACCCTGTCGGTGCCCCCTCAGCACCCAGTGTGAGCAGCCCTGTCTGTGACCCCACAGCACCCAATGTGAACAGCCCTGTCTGTGACCCCACAGCACCCAGTGTGAACAGCCCTGCCTGTGACCCCACAGCACCCAGTGTGTGCATCCCTGTCTGTGACCCCACAGCACCCAGTGTGAGCAGCCCTGTCTGTGACCCACAGCACCCAATGTGAACAGCCCTGCCTGTGACCCACAGCACCCAGTGCGACCCGCCCTGTCTGTGACCCCACAGCATCCAGTGTGAACAGCTCTGTCTGTGACCCACAGCACCCAGTGTCACCAGTCCTGCCTGCGTCCTGCAGCACCCAGTGTGAGCAGCCCTGTCTTGCCCACAGCAACTAGTGTGAGCAGCTCTGACTGTGACCCCACAGCACCCAGTGTGTGCATCCCTGTCTGTGACCCCACAGCACCCAGTGTGAGCAGCCCTGTCTGTGACCCCACAGCACCCAGTGTGAGCAGCCCTGTCTGTGACCCACAGCACCCAATGTGAACAGCCCTGCCTGTGACCCACAGCACCCAGTGCGACCCGCCCTGTCTGTGACCCCACAGCATCCAGTGAGAACAGCTCTGTCTGTGACAACGCAGCACCCAGTGTGAACAGCTCTGTCTGTGACCCACAGCACCCAGTGTGAGCAGTCCTGCCTGCGTCCTGCAGCACCCAGTGTGAGCAGCCCTGTCTGTGCCCCACAGCAACTAGTGTGAGCAGCTCTGACTGTGACCCCACAGCACCCAGTGTGAGCAGCCCTGTCTGTGACCCACAGCATCCAGTGTCAGCAGCTCTGTCTGTGACCCCACAGCACCCAGTGTCAGCAGCTCTGTCTGTGACCCCACAGCACCCAGTGTGAACAGCCCTGTCTGTGACCCTGCAGCATCCAATGTGAACAGCCCTGCCTGTGACCCCACAGCACCCAGTGGGTGCATCCCTGTCTTTGACCCCACAGCACCCAGTGTGAGCAGCTCTTTCTGTGACCCCACAGCACCCAGTGTGAGCAGCCCTTTCTGTGACCCCACAGCACCCAGTGTGAACAGCCCTGCCTGTGCCCCACAGCACCCAGTGTGAACAGCCCTGTCTGTGACCCTGCAGCACACAGTGTGAACAGCCCTGTCTGTGACCCCACAGCACCCAGTCTGAACAGCCCTGCCTGTGACCCGATAGCACCCAGTGTGAACATCTCTGTCTGTGCCCCACAGCACCCAGTGTGAGCAGCTGTGTCTGTGACCCCGCAGCACCCATTGTGAGCAGCCCTGTCTGTGACCCCACAGCACCCAGTGTGAACAGCCGTTCCTGTGACCCCACAGCACCCAGTGTGTGCATCCCTGTCTGTGACTCCACAGCACCCAGTGTGAGCAGCCCAGTCTGTGACCCCACAGCACCCAGTGTGCACAGCCCTGTCTGTGACCCACAGCACCCAATGTGAACAGCCATGCCTGTGACCCACAGCACCCAGTGCGACCCGCCCTGTCTGTGACCCCACAGCATCCAGTGTGAACAGCTCTGTCTGTGACCCCGCAGCACCCAGTGTGAGCAGTCCTGCCTGCGTCCTGCAGCACCCAGTGTGATCAGCCCTGTCTGTGACCCACAGCACCCAGTGTGAGCAGTCCTGCCTGCGTCCTGCAGCACCCAGTGTGAGCAGCCCTGTCTGTGCCCCACAGCAACTAGTGTGAGCAGCTCTGACTGTGACCCCACAGCACCCAGTGTGAGCAGCCCTGTCTGTGACCCCACAGCACCCAGTGTGAGCAGCCCTGTCTGTGACCCCACAGCACCCAGTGTGAGCAGCCCTGTCTGTGACCCACAGCACCCAGTGTGAACAGCCCTGCCTGTGACCCACAGCGCCCAGTGTGAGCAGCCCTGTCTGTGACCCACAGCACCCAGTGTGAGCAGCCCTGTCTGTGACCCACAGCACCCAGTGTGAGCAGCCCTGTTTGTGACCCACAGCAACTAGTGTGAGCAGTCCTGCCTGCGTCCTGCAGCAGCCAGTGTGAGCAGCCCTGTCTGTGACCCACAGCACCCAGTGTGAGCAGTCCTGTCTGTGACCCCACAGTACCCAGTGTGAGCAGCCCTGTCTGTGACCCACAGCACCAGTGTGAACAGCCCTGCCTGTCACCCCGCAGCACCCAGTGTGAGCAGCCCTGTATGTGACCCCACAGCACCCAGTGTGAACAGCCCTGTATGTGACCCTACATCACCCAGTGTGAGCAGCCCTTTCTATGACACACAGCATCCAGTGTGAACAGCCCTGTCTGTGACCCACAGCACCCAGTGTGAGCAGCCCTGTCTGTGACCCACAGCACCCAGTGTGAGCAGCTCTGTCTGTGACCCTTCAGCACCCAGTGCGACCAGCCCTGTCTGTGCCCCACAGCACGCAATATGAGCAGCCCTTTCTGTGACCCCACAGCACCCAGTGTGAACAGCCCTGCCTGTGCCCCACAGCACCCAGTGTGAACAGCCCTGTCTGTGACCTCGCAGAACCCAGAGCGACCAGCCCTGCCTGTGACCCGATAGCACCCAGTGTGAACAGCCCTTTCTGTGACCCTGCAGCACCCAATATGAGCAGCCCTGTCCGTGACCCCACAGCACCCAATGTGAACAGCCCTGCTTGTGACACCACTGCACCCAGTGTGAACAGCCCTGCTTGTGACCCCACAGCATCCAGTGTGAACAGCCCTGTCTGTGACCCACAGCACCCAGTGTGAACTGCCCTGTCTGTGACCCACAGCACCCAGTGTGAGCAGCTCTGTCTGTGAGCCCGCAGCACCCAGTGTGAACAGCCCTGCCTGTGACCCCACAGCACCCAGTGTGTGCATCCCTGTCTGTGACCCCACAGCACCCAGTGTGAGCAGCCCTTTCTGTGACCCCACAGCACCGAGTGTGAACAGCCCTGCCTGTGCCCCACAGCACCCAGTGTGAACAGCCCTGTCTGTGACCTCGCAGAACCCAGAGCGACCAGCCCTGCCTGTGACCCGATAGCACCCAGTGTGAACAGCCCTTTCTGTGACCTCACAGCAACCAGTGTGAGCAGCCCTGTCTGTGACCCGATAGCACCCAGTGTGAGCAGCTCTGTCTGTGACCCCACAGCACCCAGTGCGTCCCGCCCTGTCTGTGCCCCACAGCACCCAGTGTGAGCAGCCCTGTCTGTGACCCCACAGCACCCAGTGTGACCAGCCCTGTCTGTGCCCCACAGCACCCAGTGTGAGCAGCCCTGCCTGCGCCCCGCAGCACCCAGTGTGAACAGCCCTGCCTGTGCCCCACAGCACCCAGTGTGAACAGCCCTGCCTGTGCCCCACAGCACCCAGTGTGAACAGCCCTGTCTGTGACCCCACAGCACCCAGTGTGAGCAGCTCTGTCTGTGCCCCACATCACCCAGTGTGATCAGCTCTGTCTGTGACCCACAGCACCCAGTGTGAGCAACCCTGTCTGTGACCCCACAGCACCCATTGTGAGCAGCCCTGTCTCTGACCCCACAGCACCCAGTGTGAGCAGCTCTGTCTGTGCCCCGCAGCACCCAGTGTGAGCAGCCCTGTCTGTGACCCCACAGCACCCAGTGTGAGCAGCCCTGTCTGTGCTCCACAGCACCCAGTGTGAGCAGCCCTGTCTGTGCCCCCACAGCACGCAGTGTGAACAGCCCTGTCTGTGCCCCCACAGCCCCGTGCGAGCAGCCCTGTCTGTGACCCCATAGCACCCAGTGTGAGCAGCCCTGTCTGTGCCCCACAGCACCCAGTGTGAGCAGCCCTGTCTGTGACCCACAGCACCCAGTGTGAGCAGCCCTGTCTGTGACCCACAGCACCCAGTGTGAGCAGCCCCGTCTGTCACCCCGCAGCACCCAGTGTGAACAGCCCTGCCTGTCACCCCGCAGCACCCAGTGTGAACAGCCCTGTATGTGACCCCACAGCACCCAGTGTGAACAGCCCTGTATGTGACCCTACATCACCCAGTGTGAGCAGTTCTGTGATCCCACAGCACCCAGTGCGACCAGCCCTGTCTGTGTCCCTGCAGCACCCAATATGAGCAGCCCTGTCTGTGACCCACAGCACCCAGTGTGAACAGCCCTGTCTGTGACCCGCAGCACCCAGTGTGAACAGCCCTGTATGTGACCCCACAGCACCCAGTGCGACCCGCCCTGTCTGTGACCCCACAGCATCCAGTGTGAACAGCCCTGTCTGTGACCCACAACACCCAGTGTGAGCAGCTCTGACTGTGACCCCACAGCACCCAGTGTGAGCAGCCCTGTCTGTGACCCACAGCAACTAGTGTGAGCTGCTCTGACTGTGACACCACAGCACCCAGTGTGAGCAGCCCTGTCTGTGACCCACAGCACCCAGTGTGAGCAGCCCTGTCTGTGACCCACAGCACCCAGTGCGACCAGCCCTGTCTGTGCCCCACAGCACCCAATATGAGCAGCCCTTTCTGTGACACCACAGCACCCAGTGTGAACAGCCCTGCCTGTGCCCCACAGCACCCAGTGTGAACAGCCCTGTCTGTGACCTCGCAGAACCCAGAGCGACCAGCCCTGCCTGTGACCCGATAGCACCCAGTGTGAACAGCCCTTTCTGTGACCCTGCAGCACCCAATATGAGCAGCCCTGTCCGTGACCCCACAGCACCCAATGTGAACAGCCCTGCCTGTGACACCACTGCACCCAGTGTGAACAGCCCTGCTTGTGACCCCACAGCATCCTGTGTGAACAGCCCTGTCTGTGACCCACAGCACCCAGTGTGAACTGCCCTGTCTGTGACCCACAGCACCCAGTGTGAGCAGCTCTGTCTGTGAGCCCGCAGCACCCAGTGTGAACAGCCCTGCCTGTGACCCCACAGCACCCAGTGTGTGCATCCCTGTCTGTGACCCCACAGCACCCAGTGTGAGCAGCCCTTTCTGTGACCCCACAGCACACAGTGTGAACAGCCCTGCCTGTGCCCCACAGCACCCAGTGTGAACAGCCCTGTCTGTGACCTCGCAGAACCCAGAGCGACCAGCCCTGCCTGTGACCCGATAGCACCCAGTGTGAACAGCCCTTTCTGTGACCTCACAGCACCCAGTGTGAGCAGCCCTGTCTGTGACCCGATAGCACCCAGTGTGAGCAGCTCTGTCTGTGACCCCACAGCACCCAGTGCGTCCCGCCCTGTCTGTGCCCCACAGCACCCAGTGTGAGCAGCCCTGTCTGTGACCCCACAGCACCCAGTGTGACCAGCCCTGTCTGTGCCCCACAGCACCCAGTGTGAGCAGCCCTGCCTGCGCCCCGCAGCACCCAGTGTGAACAGCCCTGCCTGTGCCCCACAGCACCCAGTGTGAACAGCCCTGCCTGTGCCCCACAGCACCCAGTGTGAACAGCCCTGTCTGTGACCCCACAGCACCCAGTGTGAGCAGCTCTGTCTGTGCCCCACAGCACCCAGTGTGAGCAGCCCCGTCTGTCACCCCGCAGCACCCAGTGTGAACAGCCCTGCCTGTCACCCCGCAGCACCCAGTGTGAACAGCCCTGTATGTGACCCCACAGCACCCAGTGTGAACAGCCCTGTATGTGACCCTACATCACCCAGTGTGAGCAGTTCTGTGATCCCACAGCACCCAGTGCGACCAGCCCTGTCTGTGTCCCTGCAGCACCCATTTTGAGCAGCCCTGTCTGTGACCCACAGCACCCAGTGTGAGCTGCCCTGTCTGTGACCCACAGCACCCAGTGTGAACAGCCCTGTCTGTGACCCGCAGCACCCAGTGTGAACAGCCCTATATGTGACCCCACAGCACCCAGTGCGACCCGCCCTGTCTGTGACCCCACAGCATCCAGTGTGAGCAGCCCTGTCTGTGACCCACAACACCCAGTGTGAGCAGCTCTGACTGTGACCCCACAGCACCCAGTGTGAGCAGCCCTGTCTGTGACCCACAGCACCCAGTGTGAGCAGCCCTGTCTGTGACCCACAGCACCCAGTGTGAGCAGCCCCGTCTGTCACCCTGCAGCACCCAGTGTGAACAGCCCTGGCTGTCACCCTGCAGCACCCAGTGTGAACAGCCCTGTATGTGACCCCACAGCACCCAGTGTGAACAGCCCTGTATGTGACCCTACATCACCCAGTGTGAGCAGTTCTGTGATCCCACAGCACCCAGTGCGTCCCGCCCTGTCTGTGCCCCACAGCACCCAGTGTGAGCAGCCCTGTCTGTGACCCCACAGCACCCAGTGTGACCAGCCCTGTCTGTGCCCCACAGCACCCAGTGTGAGCCGCCCTGCCTGCGCCCCGCAGCACCCAGTGTGAACAGCCCTGCCTGTGCCCCACAGCACCCAGTGTGAACAGCCCTGCCTGTGCCCCACAGCACCCAGTGTGAACAGCCCTGCCTGTACCCCACAGCACCCAGTGTGAACAGCCCTGCCTGTGCCCCCACAGTACCCAGTGTGAACAGCCCTGCCTGTGCCCCACTGCACCCAGTGTGAGCAGCTGTGTCTGTGACCCCGCAGCACCCATTGTGAGCAGCCCTGTCTGTGACCCCACAGCACCCAGTGTGAGCAGCTCTGTCTGTGCCCCACAGCACCCAGTGTGAGCAGCCCTGTCCTTGACCCCATAGCACCCAGTGTGAGCAGCCCTGTCTGTGACCCACAGCACCCAATGTGAACAGCCCTGCCTGTGATCCACAGCACCCAGTGCGACCCGCCCTGTCTGTGACCCCACAGCATCCAGTGTGAACAGCTCTGTCTGTGACCCACAGCACCCAGTGTGAGCAGTCCGGTCTGTGCCCTGCAGCACCCAGTGTGAGCAGCCGTGTCTGTGACCCCACCGCACCCAGGGTGAGCAGCCGTGTATGTGCCCCCACAGCACCCAGTGTGAACAGCCCTGTCTGTGACCCTGTAGCACCCAGTGTGAGCAGCCCTGTCTGCACCCCACAGCACCCAGTGTGAACAGCCATGACTGTGCCCCACAGCACCAAGTGCGACCAGCCCTGCCTGCGCCCTGCAGCACCCAGTGTGACCAGCACTGCCTGCGCCCCGCAGCACCCAGTGTGAGCCGCTCTGTCTGTGACCCCACAGCACCCAATGTGACCAGCCCTGTCTGTGACCCCACGGCACCCAATGTGACCAGCCTTGCCTGCGCCCCACAGCACCCAGTGTGAGCAGCCCTGTCAGTGCCCCCACAGCACACAGTGTGAACAGCCCTGTCTGTGACCCCACAGCACCCAGTGTGAACAGCCCTGTCTGTGACCCCACAGCACCCAGTGTGAACAGCCCTGCCTGTGACCTCACAGCACCCAGTGTGAGCAGCCCTGTCTGTGACCCACAGCACCCAGTGTGAACAGCCCTGACTGTGCCCCACAGCACCAAGTGCGACCAGCCCTGCCTGCGCCCCGCAGCACCCAGTGTGACCAGCACTGCCTGCGCCCCGCAGCACCCAGTGTGAGCCGCTCTGTCTGTGACCCCACAGCACCCAATGTGACCAGCCCTGTCTGTGACCCCACGGCACCCAATGTGACCAGCCTTGCCTGCGCCCCACAGCACCCAGTGTGAGCAGCCCTGTCAGTGCCCCCACAGCACACAGTGTGAACAGCCCTGCCTGTGACCCCACAGCACCCAGTGTGAGCAGCCCTGTCTGTGACCCACAGCACCCAGTGTGAGCAGCCCTGTCTGTGCCACGCAGCACCCAGTGTGAGCAGCCTGTCTGTGACCCACAGCACCTAGTGTGAGCAGTCCTGCCTGTGCCCCGCAGCACACAGTGTGAGCAGCCCTGTCTGTGACCCCACAGCACCCAGTGTGAGCAGCTCTGACTGTGACCCCACGTCACCCAGTGTGAGCAGCCCTGTCTGTGACCCCAGAGCACCCAGTGTGAGCAGCCCTGTCTGTGCCCCGCAGCACACAGTGTGAGCAGCCCTGTCTGTGACCCCACAGCACCCAATGTGAGCAGCCCCGTCTGTCACCCCGCAGCACCCAGAGTGAACAGCCCTGTATGTGACCCCGCAGCAACCAGTGTGAGCAGCCCTGTCTGTGACCCACAGCACCCAATGTGAACAGCCCTGCCTGTGACCCACAGCACCCAGTGCGACCCGCCCTGTCTGTGACCCCACAGCATCCAGTGTGAACAGCTCTGTCTGTGACCCACAGCACCCATTGTGACCAGTCCTGCCTGCGTCCTGCAGCACCCAGTGTGAGCAGCCCTGTCTGTGCCCACAGCAACTAGTGTGAGCAGCTCTGACTGTGACCCCACAGCCCCCAGTGTGTGCATCCCTGTCTGTGACCCCACAGCACCCAGTGTGAGCAGCCCTGTCTGTGACCCCACAGCACCCAGTGTGAGCAGCCCTGTCTGTGACCCACAGCACCCAGTGTGAGCAGCTCTGTCTATGAGCCCGCAGCACCCAGTGTGACCAGCCCTGTCTGTGCCACGCAGGACCCAGTGCGACCAGTCCTGTCTCTGCCACGCATTGTGAACAGCCCTGCCTGTGACCCCACAGCACCCAGTGTGAGCAGCCCTCTCTGTGACCCACAGCACCCAGTGTGAACAGCCCTGTCTGTGACCCACAGCACCCAGTGTGAACAGCCCTGTCTGTGACCCACAGCACCCAGTGTGAACTGCCCTGTCTGTGACCCACAGCACACAGTGTGAACAGCCCTGTCTGTGACCCACAGCACCCAGTGTGAACAGCCCGGTCTGTGACCCACAGCACCCAGTGTGAACAGCCCTGTCTGTGACCCACAGCACCCAGTGAGAACAGCCCTGTCTGTGACCCACAGCACCCAGTGTGAAAAGCCCATTCTGTGACCCCGCAGCACCCAGTGCGACCAGCTCTGTCTGTGACCCCACAGCACCCAGTGTGAGCAGCCCTGTCTGTGACCCCGCAGCCCCCAGTGTGAGCAGCCCTGTCTGTTAGCCCACAGCACCCAGTGTGAGCAGCTCTGCCTGTGACCCGCAACACCCAGTGCGATCAGCCCTCTTGTGCCCCGCAGCACCCATTGTGAGCAGCCCTGTCTGTGACCCACAGCACCCAGTGTGAACAGCTCTGACTGTGACCCCACAGCACCCAGTGTGAGCGGCCTTGTCTGTGACCCAGAGCACCCAGTGTCAGCAGCTCTGACTGTGACGCCACAGCACCCAGTGTGAGCAGCCCTGTCTGTGACCCACAGCACCCAGTGTGAGCAGCTCTGTCTGTGACCCACAGCACCCAGTGTGAGCAGCCCTGCCTGTGCCCCACGGCACCCAGTGTCAGCAGCTCTGACTGTGACCCCACAGCACCCAGTCTGAACAGCCCTGTCTGTGACCCACAGCACCCAGTGTGAGCAGCCCTGTCTGTGACCCACAGCACACAGTGTGAGCAGCCCTGTCTGTGCCCCACAGCACCCAGTGTTAGCAGTCCTGCCTGTGACCCCACAGCACCCAGTGTGAGCAGCCCTGCTTGTGACCACACAGCACCCAGTGTGTGCATCCCTGTCTGTGACCCCACAGCACCCAGTGTGAGCAGCCCTGTCTGTGACCCCACAGCACCCAGTGTGAGCAGCCCTGTCTGTGACCCACAGCACCCAATGTGAACAGCCCTGCCTGTGACCCACAGCACCCAGTGCGACCCGCCCTGTCTGTGACCCCACAGCATCCAGTGTGAACAGCTCTGTCTGTGACCCCGCAACACCCAGTGTGAACAGCTCTGTCTGTGACCCCACAGCACCCAGTGTGAGCAGTCCTGCCTGCGTCCTGCAGCACCCCGTGTGAGCAGCCCTGTCTGTGCCCCGCAGCAACTAGTCAGAGCAGCCCTGTCTGTGACCCACAGCAACTAGTGTGAGCAGCTCTGACTGTGACCCCACAGCACCCAGTGTGAGCAGCCCTGCCTGTGACCCGCAGCACCCAGTGCAGCAGCTCTGTCTGTGACCCCACAGCACCCAGTGTGAGCAACCCTGTCTGTGCCCCGCAGCACCCAGTGTGAGCAGCTCTGACTGTGACCCCACAGCAAACAGTGTGAACAGCCCTGCCTGTGACCCACAGCACCCAGTGTGAGCAGCCCTGTCTGTGACCCACAGCACCCAGTGTGAGCAGCCCTGTCTGTGCCCCACAGCACCCAGTGTGAGCAGCTCTGTCTGTGACCCCCAGCACCCAGTGTGAACAGCCCTGCCTGGGACCCACAGCACCCAGTCTGAGCAGCCCTGTCTGTGACCCACAGCACCCAGTGTGAGCAGCCCTGTCTGTGCCCCCACAGCACCCAGTGTGAACAGCCCTGTCTGTGACCCCACAGCACCCAGAGTGAACAGCCCTGTCTGTGACCCACAGCACCCAGTGTGAGCAGCTCTGACTGTGACCCCACAGCACCCAGTGTGAACAGCCCTGTCTGTGACCCACAGCACCCAGTGTGAGCAGCTCTGACTGTGACCCCACAGCACCCAGTGTGAACAGCCCTGCCTGTAACCCACAGCACCCAGTGTGAGCAGCCCTGTCTGTGACCCACAGCACCCAGTGTGAGCAGCCCTGTCTGTGCCCCACAGCACCCAGTGTGAAAAGCCCATTCTGTGACCCCGCAGCACCCAGTGCGACCAGCTCTGTCTGTGACCCCACAGCACCCAGTGTGAGCAGCCCTGTCTGTGACCCCGCAGCCCCCAGTGTGAGCAGCCCTGTCTGTTAGCCCACAGCACCCAGTGTGAGCAGCTCTGCCTGTGACCCGCAACACCCAGTGCGATCAGCCCTCTTGTGCCCCGCAGCACCCATTGTGAGCAGCCCTGTCTGTGACCCACAGCACCCAGTGTGAACAGCTCTGACTGTGACCCCACAGCACCCAGTGTGAGCGGCCTTGTCTGTGACCCAGAGCACCCAGTGTCAGCAGCTCTGACTGTGACGCCACAGCACCCAGTGTGAGCAGCCCTGTCTGTGACCCACAGCACCCAGTGTGAGCAGCTCTGTCTGTGACCCACAGCACCCAGTGTGAGCAGCCCTGCCTGTGCCCCACGGCACCCAGTGTCAGCAGCTCTGACTGTGACCCCACAGCACCCAGTCTGAACAGCCCTGTCTGTGACCCACAGCACCCAGTGTGAGCAGCCCTGTCTGTGACCCACAGCACACAGTGTGAGCAGCCCTGTCTGTGCCCCACAGCACCCAGTGTTAGCAGTCCTGCCTGTGACCCCACAGCACCCAGTGTGAGCAGCCCTGCTTGTGACCACACAGCACCCAGTGTGTGCATCCCTGTCTGTGACCCCACAGCACCCAGTGTGAGCAGCCCTGTCTGTGACCCCACAGCACCCAGTGTGAGCAGCCCTGTCTGTGACCCACAGCACCCAATGTGAACAGCCCTGCCTGTGACCCACAGCACCCAGTGCGACCCGCCCTGTCTGTGACCCCACAGCATCCAGTGTGAACAGCTCTGTCTGTGACCCCGCAACACCCAGTGTGAACAGCTCTGTCTGTGACCCCACAGCACCCAGTGTGAGCAGTCCTGCCTGCGTCCTGCAGCACCCCGTGTGAGCAGCCCTGTCTGTGCCCCGCAGCAACTAGTCAGAGCAGCCCTGTCTGTGACCCACAGCAACTAGTGTGAGCAGCTCTGACTGTGACCCCACAGCACCCAGTGTGAGCAGCCCTGCCTGTGACCCGCAGCACCCAGTGCAGCAGCTCTGTCTGTGACCCCACAGCACCCAGTGTGAGCAACCCTGTCTGTGCCCCGCAGCACCCAGTGTGAGCAGCTCTGACTGTGACCCCACAGCAAACAGTGTGAACAGCCCTGCCTGTGACCCACAGCACCCAGTGTGAGCAGCCCTGTCTGTGACCCACAGCACCCAGTGTGAGCAGCCCTGTCTGTGCCCCACAGCACCCAGTGTGAGCAGCTCTGTCTGTGACCCCCAGCACCCAGTGTGAACAGCCCTGCCTGGGACCCACAGCACCCAGTCTGAGCAGCCCTGTCTGTGACCCACAGCACCCAGTGTGAGCAGCCCTGTCTGTGCCCCCACAGCACCCAGTGTGAACAGCCCTGTCTGTGACCCCACAGCACCCAGAGTGAACAGCCCTGTCTGTGACCCACAGCACCCAGTGTGAGCAGCTCTGACTGTGACCCCACAGCACCCAGTGTGAACAGCCCTGTCTGTGACCCACAGCACCCAGTGTGAGCAGCTCTGACTGTGACCCCACAGCACCCAGTGTGAACAGCCCTGCCTGTAACCCACAGCACCCAGTGTGAGCAGCCCTGTCTGTGACCCACAGCACCCAGTGTGAGCAGCCCTGTCTGTGCCCCACAGCACCCAGTGTGAGCAGCCCTGTCTGTGACCCACAGCACCCAGTGTGAGCAGTCCTGCCTGCGCCCCCACAGCACCCAATGTTAGCAGCCCCGTCTGTCACCCCGCAGCACCCAGTGTGAACAGCCCTGTATGTGATCCCACAGCACCCAGTGTGAACAGCTCTGACTGTGACCCCACAGCACCCAGTGCGACCAGCCCTGTCTGTGCCCCACAGCAGCCAGTGTGAGCAGCCCTGTCTGTGAGCCCGCAGCACCTAGTGTGACCAGCCCTGTCTGTGCCACGCAGCACCCAGTGCGACCAGCCCTGTCTCTGCCCCGCATTGTGAACAGCCCTGCCTGTGACCCCACAGCACCCAGTGTGAGCAGCCCTGTCTGTGACCCCACAGCACCCAATGTGAACAGCCCTGTCTGTGACCCCACAGCACCCAGTGTGAACAGCCCTGCTTGTGACCCCACAGCACCCAGTGTGTGCATCCCTGTCTGTGACCCCACAGCACCCAGTGTGAGCAGCCCTGTCTGTGACCCCACAGCACCCAGTGTGAGCAGCCCTGTCTGTGACCCACAGCACCCAATGTGAACAGCCCTGCCTGTGACCCACAGCACCCAGTGCGACCCGCCCTGTCTGTGACCCCACAGCATCCAGTGTGAACAGCTCTGTCTGTGAACCTGCAGCACCCAGTGTGAACAGCTCTGTCTGTGACCCAGAGCACCCAGTGTGAGCAGTCCTGCCTGCGTCCTGCAGCACCCAGTGTGAGCAGCCCTGTCTGTTCCCCGCAGCAACTAGTGTGAGCAGCTCTGACTGTGACCCCACAGCAACCAGTGTGAGCAGCCCTGTCTGTTACCCACAGCAACTAGTGTGAGCAGCTCTGACTGTGACCCCACAGCACCCAGTGTGAGCAGCCCGGCCTGTGACCCACAGCACCCAGTGTCAGCAGCTCTGTCTGTGACCCCACAGCACCCAGTGTGAGCAACCCTGTCGGTGCCCCCTCAGCACCCAGTGTGAGCAGCCCTGCCTGTGACCCCACAGCACCCAATGTGAACAGCCCTGTCTGTGACCCCACAGCACCCAGTGTGAGCAGCCCTGTCTGTGACCCACAGCACCCAATGTGAACAGCCCTGCCTGTGACCCACAGCACCCAGTGCGACCCGCCCTGTCTGTGACCCCACAGCATCCAGTGTGAACAGCTCTGTCTGTGACCCACAGCACCCATTGTGACCAGTCCTGCCTGCGTCCTGCAGCACCCAGTGTGAGCAGCCCTGTCTGTGCCCACAGCAACTAGTGTGAGCAGCTCTGACTGTGACCCCACAGCCCCCAGTGTGTGCATCCCTGTCTGTGACCCCACAGCACCCAGTGTGAGCAGCCCTGTCTGTGACCCCACAGCACCCAGTGTGAGCAGCCCTGTCTGTGACCCACAGCACCCAGTGTGAGCAGCTCTGTCTATGAGCCCGCAGCACCCAGTGTGACCAGCCCTGTCTGTGCCACGCAGGACCCAGTGCGACCAGTCCTGTCTCTGCCCCGCATTGTGAACAGCCCTGCCTGTGACCCCACAGCACCCAGTGTGAGCAGCCCTCTCTGTGACCCACAGCACCCAGTGTGAACAGCCCTGTCTGTGACCCACAGCACCCAGTGTGAACAGCCCTGTCTGTGACCCACAGCACCCAGTGTGAACTGCCCTGTCTGTGACCCACAGCACACAGTGTGAACAGCCCTGTCTGTGACCCACAGCACCCAGTGTGAACAGCCCGGTCTGTGACCCACAGCACCCAGTGTGAACAGCCCTGTCTGTGACCCACAGCACCCAGTGAGAACAGCCCTGTCTGTGACCCACAGCACCCAGTGTGAAAAGCCCATTCTGTGACCCCGCAGCACCCAGTGCGACCAGCTCTGTCTGTGACCCCACAGCACCCAGTGTGAGCAGCCCTGTCTGTGACCCCGCAGCCCCCAGTGTGAGCAGCCCTGTCTGTTAGCCCACAGCACCCAGTGTGAGCAGCTCTGCCTGTGACCCGCAACACCCAGTGCGATCAGCCCTCTTGTGCCCCGCAGCACCCATTGTGAGCAGCCCTGTCTGTGACCCACAGCACCCAGTGTGAACAGCTCTGACTGTGACCCCACAGCACCCAGTGTGAGCGGCCTTGTCTGTGACCCAGAGCACCCAGTGTCAGCAGCTCTGACTGTGACGCCACAGCACCCAGTGTGAGCAGCCCTGTCTGTGACCCACAGCACCCAGTGTGAGCAGCTCTGTCTGTGACCCACAGCACCCAGTGTGAGCAGCCCTGCCTGTGCCCCACGGCACCCAGTGTGAGCAGCCCTGTCTGTGCCCCCACAGCACCCAGTGTCAGCAGCTCTGACTGTGACCCCACAGCACCCAGTCTGAACAGCCCTGTCTGTGACCCACAGCACCCAGTGTGAGCAGCCCTGTCTGTGACCCACAGCACACAGTGTGAGCAGCCCTGTCTGTGCCCCACAGCACCCAGTGTTAGCAGTCCTGCCTGTGACCCCACAGCACCCAGTGTGAGCAGCCCTGCTTGTGACCACACAGCACCCAGTGTGTGCATCCCTGTCTGTGACCCCACAGCACCCAGTGTGAGCAGCCCTGTCTGTGACCCCACAGCACCCAGTGTGAGCAGCCCTGTCTGTGACCCACAGCACCCAATGTGAACAGCCCTGCCTGTGACCCACAGCACCCAGTGCGACCCGCCCTGTCTGTGACCCCACAGCATCCAGTGTGAACAGCTCTGTCTGTGACCCCGCAACACCCAGTGTGAACAGCTCTGTCTGTGACCCCACAGCACCCAGTGTGAGCAGTCCTGCCTGCGTCCTGCAGCACCCCGTGTGAGCAGCCCTGTCTGTGCCCCGCAGCAACTAGTCAGAGCAGCCCTGTCTGTGACCCACAGCAACTAGTGTGAGCAGCTCTGACTGTGACCCCACAGCACCCAGTGTGAGCAGCCCTGCCTGTGACCCGCAGCACCCAGTGCAGCAGCTCTGTCTGTGACCCCACAGCACCCAGTGTGAGCAACCCTGTCTGTGCCCCGCAGCACCCAGTGTGAGCAGCTCTGACTGTGACCCCACAGCAAACAGTGTGAACAGCCCTGCCTGTGACCCACAGCACCCAGTGTGAGCAGCCCTGTCTGTGACCCACAGCACCCAGTGTGAGCAGCCCTGTCTGTGCCCCACAGCACCCAGTGTGAGCAGCTCTGTCTGTGACCCCCAGCACCCAGTGTGAACAGCCCTCCCTGGGACCCACAGCACCCAGTCTGAGCAGCCCTGTCTGTGACCCACAGCACCCAGTGTGAGCAGCCCTGTCTGTGCCCCCACAGCACCCAGTGTGAACAGCCCTGTCTGTGACCCCACAGCACCCAGAGTGAACAGCCCTGTCTGTGACCCACAGCACCCAGTGTGAGCAGCTCTGACTGTGACCCCACAGCACCCAGTGTGAACAGCCCTGTCTGTGACCCACAGCACCCAGTGTGAGCAGCTCTGACTGTGACCCCACAGCACCCAGTGTGAACAGCCCTGCCTGTAACCCACAGCACCCAGTGTGAGCAGCCCTGTCTGTGACCCACAGCACCCAGTGTGAGCAGCCCTGTTTGTGCCCCACAGCACCCAGTGTGAGCAGCCCTGTCTGTGACCCACAGCACCCAGTGTGAGCAGTCCTGCCTGCGCCCCCACAGCACCCAATGTTAGCAGCCCCGTCTGTCACCCCGCAGCACCCAGTGTGAACAGCCCTGTATGTGATCCCACAGCACCCAGTGTGAACAGCTCTGACTGTGACCCCACAGCACCCAGTGCGACCAGCCCTGTCTGTGCCCCACAGCAGCCAGTGTGAGCAGCCCTGTCTGTGAGCCCGCAGCACCTAGTGTGACCAGCCCTGTCTGTGCCACGCAGCACCCAGTGCGACCAGCCCTGTCTCTGCCCCGCATTGTGAACAGCCCTGCCTGTGACCCCACAGCACCCAGTGTGAGCAGCCCTGTCTGTGACCCCACAGCACCCAATGTGAACAGCCCTGTCTGTGACCCCACAGCACCCAGTGTGAACAGCCCTGCTTGTGACCCCACAGCACCCAGTGTGTGCATCCCTGTCTGTGACCCCACAGCACCCAGTGTGAGCAGCCCTGTCTGTGACCCCACAGCACCCAGTGTGAGCAGCCCTGTCTGTGACCCACAGCACCCAATGTGAACAGCCCTGCCTGTGACCCACAGCACCCAGTGCGACCCGCCCTGTCTGTGACCCCACAGCATCCAGTGTGAACAGCTCTGTCTGTGAACCTGCAGCACCCAGTGTGAACAGCTCTGTCTGTGACCCACAGCACCCAGTGTGAGCAGTCCTGCCTGCGTCCTGCAGCACCCAGTGTGAGCAGCCCTGTCTGTTCCCCGCAGCAACTAGTGTGAGCAGCTCTGACTGTGACCCCACAGCAACCAGTGTGAGCAGCCCTGTCTGTTACCCACAGCAACTAGTGTGAGCAGCTCTGACTGTGACCCCACAGCACCCAGTGTGAGCAGCCCGGCCTGTGACCCACAGCACCCAGTGTCAGCAGCTCTGTCTGTGACCCCACAGCACCCAGTGTGAGCAACCCTGTCGGTGCCCCCTCAGCACCCAGTGTGAGCAGCCCTGTCTGTGACCCCACAGCACCCAATGTGAACAGCCCTGTCTGTGACCCCACAGCACCCAGTGTGAACAGCCCTGCCTGTGACCCCACAGCACCCAGTGTGTGCATCCCTGTCTGTGACCCCACAGCACCCAGTGTGAGCAGCCCTGTCTGTGACCCACAGCACCCAATGTGAACAGCCCTGCCTGTGACCCACAGCACCCAGTGCGACCCGCCCTGTCTGTGACCCCACAGCATCCAGTGTGAACAGCTCTGTCTGTGACCCACAGCACCCATTGTGACCAGTCCTGCCTGCGTCCTGCAGCACCCAGTGTGAGCAGCCCTGTCTGTGCCCACAGCAACTAGTGTGAGCAGCTCTGACTGTGACCCCACAGCCCCCAGTGTGTGCATCCCTGTCTGTGACCCCACAGCACCCAGTGTGAGCAGCCCTGTCTGTGACCCCACAGCACCCAGTGTGAGCAGCCCTGTCTGTGACCCACAGCACCCAATGTGAACAGCCCTGCCTGTGACCCACAGCACCCAGTGCGACCCGCCCTGTCTGTGACCCCACAGCATCCAGTGTGAACAGCTCTGTCTGTGACAACGCAGCACCCAGTGTGAACAGCTCTGTCTGTGACCCACAGCACCCAGTGTGAGCAGTCCTGCCTGCGTCCTGCAGCACCCAGTGTGAGCAGCCCTGTCTGTGCCCCACAGCAACTAGTGTGAGCAGCTCTGACTGTGACCCCACAGCACCCAGTGTGAGCAGCCCTGTCTGTGACCCACAGCATCCAGTGTCAGCAGCTCTGTCTGTGACCCCACAGCACCCAGTGTCAGCAGCTCTGTCTGTGACCCCACAGCACCCAGTGTGAGCAACCCTGTCTGTGACCCCACAGCACCCAATGTGAACAGCCCTGTCTGTGACCCCACAGCACCCAGTGTGAACAGCCCTGCCTGTGACCCCACAGCACCCAGTGTGTGCATCCCTGTCTGTGACCCCACAGCACCCAGTGTGAGCAGCCCTGTCTGTGACCCACAGCACCCAATGTGAACAGCCCTGCCTGTGACCCACAGCACCCAGTGCGACCCGCCCTGTCTGTGACCCCACAGCATCCAGTGTGAACAGCTCTGTCTGTGACCCACAGCACCCAGTGTGAACAGTCCTGCCTGCGTCCTGCAGCACCCAGTGTGATCAGCCCTGTCTGTGCCCCACAGCAACTAGTGTGAACAGCTCTGACTGTGACCCCACAGCACCAGTGTGAGCAGTCCTGTCTGTGACCCCACAGCACCCAGTGTGAGCAGCCCTGTCTGTGACCCACAGCACCCAGTGTGAGCTGCCCTGTCTGTGACCCACAGCACCCAGTGTGAACAGCCCTGTCTGTGACCCGCAGCACCCAGTGTGAACAGCCCTGTATGTGACCCCACAGCACCCAGTGCGACCCGCCCTGTCTGTGACCCCACAGCATCCAGTGTGAACAGCCCTGTCTGTGACCCACAACACCCAGTGTGAGCAGCTCTGACTGTGACCCCACAGCACCCAGTGTGAGCAGCCCTTTCTGTGACCCACAGCAACTAGTGTGAGCAGCTCTGACTGTGACACCACAGCACCCAGTGTGAGCAGCCCTGTCTGTGACCCACAGCACCCAGTGTGAGCAGCCCTGTCTGTGACCCACAGCACCCAGTGTGAGCAGCCCCGTCTGTCACCCTGCAGCACCCAGTGTGAACAGCCCTGCCTGTCATCCCGCAGCACCCAGTGTGAACATCCCTGTATGTGACCCCACAGCACCCAGTGTGAACAGCCCTGTATGTGACCCTACATCACCCAGTGTGAGCAGTTCTGTGATCCCACAGCACCCAGTGCGACCAGCCCTGTCTGTGACCCTGCAGCACCCAATATGAGCAGCCCTGTCCGTGACCCCACAGCACCCAATGTGAACAGCCCTGCCTGTGACCCCACAGCCACCAGTGTGAGCAGCCCTGTCTGTGACCCCACAGCACCCAGTGTGAACAGCCCTGTCTGTGACCCTGCAGCACCCAATGTGAACAGCCCTGCCTGTGACCCCACAGCACCCAGTGGGTGCATCCCTGTCTGTGACCCCACAGCACCCAGTGTGAGCAGCCCTTTCTGTGACCCCACAGCACCCAGTGTGAGCAGCCCTTTCTGTGACCCCACAGCACCCAGTGTGAACAGCCCTGCCTGTGCCCCACAGCACCCAGTGTGAACAGCCCTGTCTGTGACCCTGCAGCACACAGTGTGAACAGCCCTGTCTGTGACCCCACAGCACCCAGTGTGAGCAGCTGTGTCTGTGACCCCGCAGCACCCAGTGTGTGCATCCCTGTCTGTGACTCCACAGCACCCAGTGTGAGCAGCCCAGTCTGTGACCCCACAGCACCCAGTGTGCACAGCCCTGTCTGTGACCCACAGCACCCAATGTGAACAGCCATGCCTGTGACCCACAGCACCCAGTGCGACCCGCCCTGTCTGTGACCCCACAGCATCCAGTGTGAACAGCTCTGTCTGTGACCCCGCAGCACCCAGTGTGAGCAGTCCTGCCTGCGTCCTGCAGCACCCAGTGTGATCAGCCCTGTCTGTGACCCACAGCACCCAGTGTGAGCAGTCCTGCCTGCGTCCTGCAGCACCCAGTGTGAGCAGCCCTGTCTGTGCCCCACAGCAACTAGTGTGAGCAGCTCTGACTGTGACCCCACAGCATCCAGTGTGAGCAGCCCTGTCTGTGACCCCACAGCACCCAGTGTGAGCAGCCCTGTCTGTGACCCCACAGCACCCAGTGTGAGCAGCCCTGTCTGTGACCCACAGCACCCAGTGTGAACAGCCCTGCCTGTGACCCACAGCACCCAGTGTGAGCAGCCCTGTCTGTGACCCACAGCACCCAGTGTGAGCAGCCCTGTCTGTGACCCACAGCACCCAGTGTGAGCAGCCCTGTCTGTGACCCACAGCAACTAGTGTGAGCAGTCCTGCCTGCGTCCTGCAGCAGCCAGTGTGAGCAGCCCTGTCTGTGACCCACAGCACCCAGTGTGAGCAGTCCTGTCTGTGACCCCACAGTACCCAGTGTGAGCAGCCCTGTCTGTGACCCACAGCACCAGTGTGAACAGCCCTGCCTGTCACCCCGCAGCACCCAGTGTGAGCAGCCCTGTATGTGACCCCACAGCACCCAGTGTGAACAGCCCTGTATGTGACCCTACATCACCCAGTGTGAGCAGCCCTTTCTATGACGCACAGCATCCAGTGTGAACAGCCCTGTCTGTGACCCACAGCACCCAGTGTGAGCAGCCCTGTCTGTGACCCACAGCACCCAGTGTGAGCAGCTCTCTCTGTGACCCTGCAGCACCCAGTGCGACCAGCCCTGTCTGTGCCCCACAGCACCCAATATGAGCAGCCCTTTCTGTGACCCCACAGCACCCAGTGTGAACAGCCCTGCCTGTGCCCCACAGCACCCAGTGTGAACAGCCCTGTCTGTGACCTCGCAGAACCCAGAGCGACCAGCCCTGCCTGTGACCCGATAGCACCCAGTGTGAACAGCCCTTTCTGTGACCCTGCAGCACCCAATATGAGCAGCCCTGTCCGTGACCCCACAGCACCCAATGTGAACAGCCCTGCCTGTGACACCACTGCACCCAGTGTGAACAGCCCTGCTTGTGACCCCACAGCATCCAGTGTGAACAGCCCTGTCTGTGACCCACAGCACCCAGTGTGAACTGCCCTGTCTGTGACCCACAGCACCCAGTGTGAGCAGCTCTGTCTGTGAGCCCGCAGCACCCAGTGTGAACAGCCCTGCCTGTGACCCCACAGCACCCAGTGTGTGCATCCCTGTCTGTGACCTCACAGCACCCAGTGTGAGCAGCCCTTTCTGTGACCCCACAGCACCCAGTGTGAGCAGCTCTGACTGTGACCCCACAGCACCCAGTGTGAGCAGCCCTGTCTGTGACCCACAGCACCCAGTGTGAGCAGTCCTGCCTGTGACCCTGCAGCACCCAATGTGAGCAGCCCCGTCTGTCACCCCGCAGCACCCAGAGTGAACAGCCCTGCCTGTCACCCCGCAGCACCCAGAGTGAACAGCCCTGTATGTGACCCCGCAGCAACCAGTGTGAACAGCCCTGTATGTGACCCCACAGCACCCAGTGTGAACAGCTCTGACTGTGACCCCACAGCACCCAGTGCGACCAGCCCTGTCTGTGCCCCACAGCACCCAGTGTGAGCAGCTCTGTCTGTGAGCCCGCAGCACCCAGTGTGACCAGCCCTGTCTGTGCCACGCAGGAACCAGTGCGACCAGTCCTGTCTCTGCCCCGCATTGTGAACAGCCCTGCCTGTGACCCCACAGCACCCAGTGTGAGCAGCCCTCTCTGTGACCCACAGCACCCAGTGTGAACAGCCCTGTCTGTGACCCACAGCACCCAGTGTGAACAGCCCTGTCTGTGACCCACAGCACCCAGTGTGAACAGCCCGGTCTGTGACCCACAGCACCCAGTGTGAACAGCCCTGTCTGTGACCCACAGCACCCAGTGAGAACAGCCCTGTCTGTGACCCACAGCACCCAGTGTGAACAGCCCATTCTGTGACCCCGCAGCACCCAGTGCGACCAGCTCTGTCTGTGACCCCACAGCACCCAGTGTGAGCAGCCCTGTCTGTGACCCCGCAGACCCCAGTGTGAGCAGCCCTGTCTGTTAGCCCACAGCACCCATTGTGAGCAGCCCTGTCTGTGACCCACAGCACCCAGTGTGAACAGCTCTGTCTGTGACCCCACAGCACCCAGTGTGAGCGGCCTTGTCTGTGACCCAGAGCACCCAGTGTGAGCAGCTCTGACTGTGACGCCACAGCACCCAGTGTGAGCAGCCCTGTCTGTGACCCACAGCACCCAGTGTGAGCAGCCCTGCCTGTGCCCCACGGCACCCAGTGTGAGCAGCCCTGTCTGTGCCCCCACAGCACCCAGTGTCAGCAGCTCTGACTGTGACCCCACAGCACCCAGTGTGAACAGCCCTGTCTGTGACCCACAGCACCCAGTGTGAGCAGCCCTGTCTGTGACCCACAGCACACAGTGTGAGCAGCCCTGTCTGTGCCCCACAGCACCCAGTGTGAGCAGCTCTGTCTGTGACCCCACAGCACCCAATGTGAACAGCCCTGTCTGTGCCCCCACAGCACCCATTGTGAACAGCCCTGCTTGTGAGCACACAGCACCCAGTGTGTGCATCCCTGTCTGTGACCCCACAGCACCCAGTGTGAGCAGCCCTGTCTGTGACCCCACAGCACCCAGTGTGAGCAGCCCTGTCTGTGACCCACAGCACCCAATGTGAACAGCCCTGCCTGTGACCCACAGCACCCAGTGCGACCCGCCCTGTCTGTGACCCCACAGCATCCAGTGTGTGCATCCCTGTCTGTGACCCCACAGCACCCAGTGTGTGCATCCCTGTCTGTGACCCCACAGCACCCAGTGTGAGCAGCCCTGTCTGTGACCCCACAGCACCCAGTGTGAGCAGCCCTGTCTGTGACCCACAGCACCCAATGTGAACAGCCCTGCCTGTGACCCACAGCACCCAGTGCGACCCGCCCTGTCTGTGACCCCACAGCATCCAGTGTGAACAGCTCTGTCTGTGACCCCGCAACACCCAGTGTGAACAGCTCTGTCTGTGACCCCACAGCACCCAGTGTGAGCAGTCCTGCCTGCGTCCTGCAGCACCCCGTGTGAGCAGCCCTGTCTGTGCCCCGCAGCAACTAGTGTGAGCAGCCCTGTCTGTGACCCACAGCAACTAGTGTGAGCAGCTCTGACTGTGACCCCACAGCACCCAGTGTGAGCAGCCCTGCCTGTGACCCACAGCACCCAGTGCAGCAGCTCTGTCTGTGACCCCACAGCACCCAGTGTGAGCAATCCTGTCTGTGCCCCGCAGCACCCAGTGTGAGCAGCTCTGACTGTGACCCCACAGCAAACAGTGTGAACAGCCCTGCCTGTGACCCACAGCACCCAGTGTGAGCAGCCCTGTCTGTGACCCACAGCACCCAGTGTGAGCAGCCCTGTCTGTGCCCCACAGCACCCAGTGTGAGCAGCTCTGTCTGTGACCCCACAGCACCCAGTGTGAACAGCCCTGCCTGGGACCCACAGCACCCAGTCTGAGCAGCCCTGTCTGTGACCCACAGCACCCAGTGTGAGCAGCCCTGTCTGTGCCCCCACAGCACCCAGTGTGAACAGCCCTGTCTGTGACCCCACAGCACCCAGAGTTAACAGCCCTGTCTGTGACCCACAGCACCCAGTGTGAGCAGCTCTGACTGTGACCCCACTGCACCCAGTGTGAGCAGCCCTGTCTGTGACCCACAGCACCCAATGTGAGCAGCTCTGACTGTGACCCCACAGCACCCAGTGTGAACAGCCCTGCCTGTGACCCACAGCACCCAGTGTGAGCAGCCCTGTCTGTGACCCACAGCACCCAGTGTGAGCAGCCCTGTCTGTGCCCCACAGCACCCAGTGTGAGCAGCCCTGTCTGTGACCCACAGCACCCAGTGTGAGCAGTCCTGCCTGCGCCCCCACAGCACCCAATGTGAGCAGCCCCGTCTGTCACCCCCGCAGCACCCAGTGTGAACAGCCCTGTATGTGATCCCACAGCACCCAGTGTGAACAGCTCTGACTGTGACCCCACAGCACCCAGTGCGACCAGCCCTGTCTGTGCCCCACAGCAGCCAGTGTGTGCAGCCCTGTCTGTGAGCCCGCAGCACCCAGTGTGACCAGCCCTGTCTGTGCCACGCAGCACCCAGTGCGACCAGCCCTGTCTCTGCCCCGCATTGTGAACAGCCCTGCCTGTGACCCCACAGCACCCAGTGTGAGCAGCCCTGTCTGTGACCCACAGCACCCAGTGTGAGCAGCCCTGTCTGTGACCCCACAGCACCCAATGTGAACAGCCCTGTCTGTGACCCCACAGCACCCAGTGTGAACAGCCCTGCTTGTGACCCCACAGCACCCAGTGTGTGCATCCCTGTCTGTGACCCCACAGCACCCAGTGTGAGCAGCCCTTTCTGTGACCCCACAGCACCCAGTGTGAGCAGCCCTGTCTGTGACCCACAGCACCCAATGTGAACAGCCCTGCCTGTGACCCACAGCACCCTGTGCGACCCGCCCTGTCTGTGACCCCACAGCATCCAGTGTGAACAGCTGTGTCTGTGAACCTGCAGCACCCAGTGTGAACAGCTCTGTCTGTGACCCACAGCACCCAGTGTGAGCAGTCCTGCCTGCGTCCTGCAGCACCCAGTGTGAGCAGCCCTGTCTGTTCCCCGCAGCAACTAGTGTGAGCAGCTCTGACTGTGACCCCACAGGAACCAGTGTGAGCAGCCCTGTCTGTGACCCACAGCAACTAGTGTGAGCAGCTCTGACTGTGACCCCACAGCACCCAGTGTGAGCAGCCCTGCCTGTGACCCACAGCACCCAGTGTCAGCAGCTCTGTCTGTGACCCCACAGCACCCAGTGTGAGCAACCCTGTCGGTGCCCCCACAGCACCCAGTGTGAACAGCCCTGTCTGTGACCCCACAGCCCCCAGTGTGAACAGCCCTGCCTGTGACCCCACAGCACCCAGTGTGAGCAGCCCTGTCTGTGACCCCACAGCACCCAATGTGAACAGCCCTGCCTGTGACCCACAGCACCCAGTGTGAGCAGCCCTGTCTGTGACCCACAGCACCCAGTGTGAGCAGCCCTGTCTGTGACCCACAGCACCCAGTGTGAGCAGCCCTGTCTGTGACCCACAGCAACTAGTGTGAGCAGTCCTGCCTGCGTCCTGCAGCAGCCAGTGTGAGCAGCCCTGTCTGTGACCCACAGCACCCAGTGTGAGCAGTCCTGTCTGTGACCCCACAGTACCCAGTGTGAGCAGCCCTGTCTGTGACCCACAGCACCAGTGTGAACAGCCCTGCCTGTCACCCCGCAGCACCCAGTGTGAGCAGCCCTGTATGTGACCCCACAGCACCCAGTGTGAACAGCCCTGTATGTGACCCTACATCACCCAGTGTGAGCAGCCCTTTCTATGACACACAGCATCCAGTGTGAACAGCCCTGTCTGTGACCCACAGCACCCAGTGTGAGCAGCCCTGTCTGTGACCCACAGCACCCAGTGTGAGCAGCTCTGTCTGTGACCCTGCAGCACCCAGTGCGACCAGCCCTGTCTGTGCCCCACAGCACCCAATATGAGCAGCCCTTTCTGTGACCCCACAGCACCCAGTGTGAACAGCCCTGCCTGTGCCCCACAGCACCCAGTGTGAGCAGCCCTGTCTGTGACCTCGCAGAACCCAGAGCGACCAGCCCTGCCTGTGACCCGATAGCACCCAGTGTGAACAGCCCTTTCTGTGACCCTGCAGCACCCAATATGAGCAGCCCTGTCCGTGACCCCACAGCACCCAATGTGAACAGCCCTGCCTGTGACACCACTGCACCCAGTGTGAACAGCCCTGCTTGTGACCCCACAGCATCCAGTGTGAACAGCCCTGTCTGTGACCCACAGCACCCAGTGTGAACTGCCCTGTCTGTGACCCACAGCACCCAGTGTGAGCAGCTCTGTCTGTGAGCCCGCAGCACCCAGTGTGAACAGCCCTGCCTGTGACCCCACAGCACCCAGTGTGAACAGCCCTGCCTGTGACACCACTGCACCCAGTGTGAACAGCCCTGCTTGTGACCCCACAGCATCCAGTGTGAACAGCCCTGTCTGTGACCCACAGCACCCAGTGTGAACTGCCCTGTCTGTGACCCACAGCACCCAGTGTGAGCAGCTCTGTCTGTGAGCCCGCAGCACCCAGTGTGAACAGCCCTGCCTGTGACCCCACAGCACCCAGTGTGTGCATCCCTGTCTGTGACCCCACAGCACCCAGTGTGAGCAGCCCTTTCTGTGACCCCACAGCACCCAGTGTGAGCAGCTCTGACTGTGACCCCACAGCACCCAGTGTGAGCAGCCCTGTCTGTGACCCACAGCACCCAGTGTGAGCAGTCCTGCCTGTGACCCTGCAGCACCCAATGTGAGCAGCCCCGTCTGTCACCCCGCAGCACCCAGAGTGAACAGCCCTGCCTGTCACCCCGCAGCACCCAGAGTGAACAGCCCTGTATGTGACCCCGCAGCAACCAGTGTGAACAGCCCTGTATGTGACCCCACAGCACCCAGTGTGAACAGCTCTGACTGTGACCCCACAGCACCCAGTGCGACCAGCCCTGTCTGTGCCCCACAGCACCCAGTGTGAGCAGCTCTGTCTGTGAGCCCGCAGCACCCAGTGTGACCAGCCCTGTCTGTGCCACGCAGGACCCAGTGCGACCAGTCCTGTCTCTGCCCCGCATTGTGAACAGCCCTGCCTGTGACCCCACAGCACCCAGTGTGAGCAGCCCTCTCTGTGACCCACAGCACCCAGTGTGAACAGCCCTGTCTGTGACCCACAGCACCCAGTGTGAACAGCCCTGTCTGTGACCCACAGCACCCAGTGTGAACTGCCCTGTCTGTGACCCACAGCACACAGTGTGAACAGCCCTGTCTGTGACCCACAGCACCCAGTGTGAACAGCCCGGTCTGTGACCCACAGCACCCAGTGTGAACAGCCCTGTCTGTGACCCACAGCACCCAGTGAGAACAGCCCTGTCTGTGACCCACAGCACCCAGTGTGAACAGCCCATTCTGTGACCCCGCAGCACCCAGTGCGACCAGCTCTGTCTGTGACCCCACAGCACCCAGTGTGAGCAGCCCTGTCTGTGACCCTGCAGACCCCAGTGTGAGCAGCCCTGTCTGTTAGCCCACAGCACCCAGTGTGAGCAGCTCTGCCTGTGACCCGCAACACCCAGTGCGACCAGCCCTCTTGTGCCCCGCAGCACCCATTGTGAGCAGCCCTGTCTGTGACCCACAGCACCCAGTGTGAACAGCTCTGTCTGTGACCCCACAGCACCCAGTGTGAGCGGCCTTGTCTGTGACCCAGAGCACCCAGTGTGAGCAGCTCTGACTGTGACGCCACAGCACCCAGTGTGAGCAGCCCTGTCTGTGACCCACAGCACCCAGTGTGAGCAGCCCTGCCTGTGCCCCACGGCACCCAGTGTGAGCAGCCCTGTCTGTGCCCCCACAGCACCCAGTGTCAGCAGCTCTGACTGTGACCCCACAGCACCCAGTGTGAACAGCCCTGTCTGTGACCCACAGCACCCAGTGTGAGCAGCCCTGTCTGTGACCCACAGCACACAGTGTGAGCAGCCCTGTCTGTGCCCCACAGCACCCAGTGTGAGCAGCTCTGTCTGTGACCCCACAGCACCCAATGTGAACAGCCCTGTCTGTGCCCCCACAGCACCCAGTGTGAACAGCCCTGCTTGTGAGCACACAGCACCCAGTATGTGCATCCCTGTCTGTGACCCCACAGCACCCAGTGTGAGCAGCCCTGTCTGTGACCCCACAGCACCCAGTGTGAGCAGCCCTGTCTGTGACCCACAGCACCCAATGTGAACAGCCCTGCCTGTGACCCACAGCACCCAGTACGACCCGCCCTGTCTGTGACCCCACAGCATCCAGTGTGAACAGCTCTGTCTGTGACCCCGCAACACCCAGTGTGAACAGCTCTGTCTGTGACCCCACAGCACCCAGTGTGAGCAGTCCTGCCTGCGTCCTGCAGCACCCCGTGTGAGCAGCCCTGTCTGTGCCCCGCAGCAACTAGTGTGAGCAGCCCTGTCTGTGACCCACAGCAACTAGTGCGAGCAGCTCTGACTGTGACCCCACAGCACCCAGTGTGAGCAGCCCTGCCTGTGACCCACAGCACCCAGTGCAGCAGCTCTGTCTGTGACCCCACAGCACCCAGTGTGAGCAACCCTGTCTGTGCCCCACAGCACCCAGTGTGAGCAGCTCTGACTGTGACCCCACAGCAAACAGTGTGAACAGCCCTGCCTGTGACCCACAGCACCCAGTGTGAGCAGCCCTGTCTGTGACCCACAGCACCCAGTGTGAGCAGCCCTGTCTGTGCCCCACAGCACCCAGTGTGAGCAGCTCTGTCTGTGACCCCACAGCACCCAGTGTGAACAGCCCTGCCTGGGACCCACAGCACCCAGTCTGAGCAGCCCTGTCTGTGACCCACAGCACCCAGTGTGAGCAGCACTGTCTGTGCCCCCACAGCACCCAGAGTGAACAGCCCTGTCTGTGCCCCCACAGCACCCAGTGTGAACAGCCCTGTCTGTGACCCCACAGCACCCAGAGTTAACAGCCCTGTCTGTGACCCACAGCACCCAGTGTGAGCAGCTCTGACTGTGACCCCACTGCACCCAGTGTGAGCAGCCCTGTCTGTGACCCACAGCACCCAGTGTGAGCAGGTCTGACTGTGACCCCACAGCACCCAGTGTGAACAGCCCTGCCTGTGACCCACAGCACCCAGTGTGAGCAGCCCTGTCTGTGACCCACAGCACCCAGTGTGAGCAGCCCTGTCTGTGCCCCACAGCACCCAGTGTGAGCAGCCCTGTCTGTGACCCACAGCACCCAGTGTGAGCAGTCCTGCCTGCGCCCCCACAGCACCCAATGTGAGCAGCCCCGTCTGTCACCCCGCAGCACCCAGTGTGAACAGCCCTGTATGTGATCCCACAGCACCCAGTGTGAACAGCTCTGACTGTGACCCCACAGCACCCAGTGCGACCAGCCCTGTCTGTGCCCCACAGCAGCCAGTGTGAGCAGCCCTGTCTGTGAGCCCGCAGCACCCAGTGTGACCAGCCCTGTCTGTGCCACGCAGCACCCAGTGCGACCAGCCCTGTCTCTGCCCCGCATTGTGAACAGCCCTGCCTGTGACCCCACAGCACCCAGTGTGAGCAGCCCTGTCTGTGACCCACAGCACCCAGTGTGAGCAGCCCTGTCTGTGACCCCACAGCACCCAATGTGAACAGCCCTGTCTGTGACCCCACAGCACCCAGTGTGAACAGCCCTGCTTGTGACCCCACAGCACCCAGTGTGTGCATCCCTGTCTGTGACCCCATAGCACGCAGTGTGAGCAGCCCTGTCTGTGACCCCACAGCACCCAGTGTGAGCAGCCCTGTCTGTGACCCACAGCACCCAATGTGAACAGCCCTGCCTGTGACCCACAGCACCCAGTGCGACCCGCCCTGTCTGTGACCCCACAGCATCCAGTGTGAACAGCTCTGTCTGTGAACCTGCAGCACCCAGTGTGAACAGCTCTGTCTGTGACCCCACAGCACCCAGTGTGAGCAGTCCTGCCTGCGTCCTGCAGCACCCAGTGTGAGCAGCCCTGTCTGTTCCCCGCAGCAACTAGTGTGAGCAGCTCTGACTGTGACCCCACAGCAACCAGTGTGAGCAGCCCTGTCTGTGACCCACAGCAACTAGTGTGAGCAGCTCTGACTGTGACCCCACAGCACCCAGTGTGAGCAGCCCTGCCTGTGACCCACAGCACCCAGTGTCAGCAGCTCTGTCTGTGACCCCACAGCACCCAGTGTGAGCAACCCTGTCGGTGCCCCCACAGCACCCAGTGTGAACAGCCCTGTCTGTGACCCCACAGCACCCAGTGTGAACAGCCCTGCCTGTGACCCCACAGCACTCAGTGTGTGCATCCCTGTCTGTGACCCCACAGCACCCAGTGTGAGCAGCCCTGTCTGTGACCCACAGCACCCAATGTGAACAGCCCTGCCTGTGACCCACAGCACCCAGTGCGACCCGCCCTGTCTGTGACCCCACAGCATCCAGTGTGAACAGCTCTGTCTGTGACCCACAGCACCCAGTGTGAACAGTCCTGCCTGCGTCCTGCAGCACCCAGTGTGAGCAGCCCTGTCTGTGCCCACAGCAACTAGTGTGAGCAGCTCTGACTGTGACCCCACAGCACCCAGTGTGTGCATTCCTGTCTGTGACCCCACAGCACCCAGTGTGAGCAGCCCTGTCTGTGACCCCACAGCACCCAGTGTGAGCAGCCCTGTCTGTGACCCACAGCACCCAATGTGAACAGCCCTGCCTGTGACCCACAGCACCCAGTGCGACCCACCCTGTCTGTGACCCCACAGCATCCAGTGTGAACAGCTCTGTCTGTGACACCGCAGCACCCAGTGTGAACAGCTCTGTCTGTGACCCACAGCACCCAGTGTGAGCAGTCCTGCCTGCGTCCTGCAGCACCCAGTGTGAGCAGCCCTGTCTGTGCCCCACAGCAACTAGTGTGAGCAGCTCTGACTGTGACCCCACAGCACCCAGTGTGAGCAGCCCTGTCTGTGACCCACAGCAACTAGTGTGAGCAGCTCTGACTGTGACCCCACAGCACCCAGTGTGAGCAGCCCTGCCTGTGACCCACAGCATCCAGTGTCAGCAGCTCTGTCTGTGACCCCACAGCACCCAGTGTCAGCAGCTCTGTCTGTGACCCCACAGCACCCAGTGTGAGCAACCCTGTCTGTGACCCCACAGCACCCAATGTGAACAGCCCTGTCTGTGACCCCACAGCACCCAGTGTGAACAGCCCTGCCTGTGACCCCACAGCACCCAGTGTGTGCATCCCTGTCTGTGACCCCACAGCACCCAGTGTGAGCAGCCCTGTCTGTGACCCACAGCACCCAATGTGAACAGCCCTGCCTGTGACCCACAGCACCCAGTGCGACCCGCACTGTCTGTGACCCCACAGCATCCAGTGTGAACAGCTCTGTCTGTGACCCACAGCACCCAGTGTGAACAGTCCTGCCTGCGTCCTGCAGCACCCAGTGTGATCAGCCCTGTCTGTGCCCCACAGCAACTAGTGTGAACAGCTCTGACTGTGACCCCACAGCACCCAGTGTGAGCAGTCCTGTCTGTGACCCCACAGCACCCAGTGTGAGCAGCCCTGTCTGTGACCCACAGCACCCAGTGTGAGCTGCCCTGTCTGTGACCCACAGCACCCAGTGTGAACAGCCCTGTCTGTGACCCGCAGCACCCAGTGTGAACAGCCCTGTATGTGACCCCACAGCACCCAGTGCGACCCGCCCTGTCTGTGACCCCACAGCATCCAGTGTGAACAGCCCTGTCTGTGACCCACAACACCCAGTGTGAGCAGCTCTGACTGTGACCCCACAGCACCCAGTGTGAGCAGCCCTTTCTGTGACCCACAGCAACTAGTGTGAGCAGCTCTGACTGTGACACCACAGCACCCAGTGTGAGCAGCCCTGTCTGTGACCCACAGCACCCAGTGTGAGCAGCCCTGTCTGTGACCCACAGCACCCAGTGTGAGCAGCCCCGTCTGTCACCCTGCGGCACCCAGTGTGAACAGCCCTGCCTGTCACCCCGCAGCACCCAGTGTGAACAGCCCTGTATGTGACCCCACAGCACCCAGTGTGAACAGCCCTGTATGTGACCCTACATCACCCAGTGTGAGCAGTTCTGTGATCCCACAGCACCCAGTGCGACCAGCCCTGTCTGTGACCCTGCAGCACCCAATATGAGCAGCCCTGTCCGTGACCCCACAGCACCCAATGTGAACAGCCCTGTCTGTGACCCCACAGCCACCAGTGTGAGCAGCCCTGTCTGTGACCCCACAGCACCCAGTGTGAACAGCCCTGTCTGTGACCCTGCAGCACCCAATGTGAACAGCCCTGCCTGTGACCCCACAGCACCCAGTGGGTGCATCCCTGTCTGTGACCCCACAGCACCCAGTGTGAGCAGCCCTTTCTGTGACCCCACAGCACCCAGTGTGAGCAGCCCTTTCTGTGACCCCACAGCACCCAGTGTGAACAGCCCTGCCTGTGCCCCACAGCACCCAGTGTGAACAGCCCTGTCTGTGACCCTGCTGCACACAGTGTGAACAGCCCTGTCTGTGACCCCACAGCACCCAGTCTGAACAGCCCTGCCTGTGACCCGATAGCACCCAGTGTGAACATCTCTGTCTGTGCCCCACAGCACCCAGTGTGAGCAGCTGTGTCTGTGACCCCGCAGCACCCATTGTGAGCAGCCCTGTCTGTGACCCCACAGCACCCAGTGTGAACAGCCGTTCCTGTGACCCCACAGCACCCAGTGTGTGCATCCCTGTCTGTGACTCCACAGCACCCAGTGTGAGCAGCCCAGTCTGTGACCCCACAGCACCCAGTGTGCACAGCCCTGTCTGTGACCCACAGCACCCAATGTGAACAGCCATGCCTGTGACCCACAGCACCCAGTGCGACCCGCCCTGTCTGTGACCCCACAGCATCCAGTGTGAACAGCTCTGTCTGTGACCCCGCAGCACCCAGTGTGAGCAGTCCTGCCTGCGTCCTGCAGCACCCAGTGTGATCAGCCCTGTCTGTGACCCACAGCACCCAGTGTGAGCAGTCCTGCCTGCGTCCTGCAGCACCCAGTGTGAGCAGCCCTGTCTGTGCCCCACAGCAACTAGTGTGAGCAGCTCTGACTGTGACCCCACAGCACCCAGTGTGAGCAGCCCTGTCTGTGACCCCACAGCACCCAGTGTGAGCAGCCCTGTCTGTGACCCCACAGCACCCAGTGTGAGCAGCCCTGTCTGTGACCCACAGCACCCAGTGTGAACAGCCCTGCCTGTCACCCCGCAGCACCCAGTGTGAACAGCCCTGTATGTGACCCCACAGCACCCAGTGTGAGCTGCCCTGTATGTGACCCTACATCACCCAGTGTGAGCAGTTCTGTGATCCCACAGCACCCAGTGCGACCAGCCCTGTCTGTGACCCTGCAGCACCCAATATGAGCAGCCCTGTCCGTGACCCCACAGCACCCAATGTGAACAGCCCTGTCTGTGACCCCACAGCCACCAGTGTGAGCAGCCCTGTCTGTGACCCCACAGCACCCAGTGTGAACAGCCCTGTCTGTGACCCTGCAGCACCCAATGTGAACAGCCCTGCCTGTGACCCCACAGCACCCAGTGGGTGCATCCCTGTCTGTGACCCCACAGCACCCAGTGTGAGCAGCCCTTTCTGTGACCCCACAGCACCCAGTGTGAGCAGCCCTTTCTGTGACCCCACAGCACCCAGTGTGAACAGCCCTGCCTGTGCCCCACAGCACCCAGTGTGAACAGCCCTGTCTGTGACCCTGCAGCACACAGTGTGAACAGCCCTGTCTGTGACCCCACAGCACCCAGTCTGAACAGCCCTGCCTGTGACCCGATAGCACCCAGTGTGAACATCTCTGTCTGTGCCCCACAGCACCCAGTGTGAGCAGCTGTGTCTGTGACCCCGCAGCACCCATTGTGAGCAGCCCTGTCTGTGACCCCACAGCACCCAGTGTGAACAGCCGTTCCTGTGACCCCACAGCACCCAGTGTGTGCATCCCTGTCTGTGACTCCACAGCACCCAGTGTGAGCAGCCCAGTCTGTGACCCCACAGCACCCAGTGTGCACAGCCCTGTCTGTGACCCACAGCACCCAATGTGAACAGCCATGCCTGTGACCCACAGCACCCAGTGCGACCCGCCCTGTCTGTGACCCCACAGCATCCAGTGTGAACAGCTCTGTCTGTGACCCCGCAGCACCCAGTGTGAGCAGTCCTGCCTGCGTCCTGCAGCACCCAGTGTGATCAGCCCTGTCTGTGACCCACAGCACCCAGTGTGAGCAGTCCTGCCTGCGTCCTGCAGCACCCAGTGTGAGCAGCCCTGCCTGTGCCCCACAGCAACTAGTGTGAGCAGCTCTGACTGTGACCCCACAGCACCCAGTGTGAGCAGCCCTGTCTGTGACCCCACAGCACCCAGTGTGAGCAGCCCTGTCTGTGACCCCACAGCACCCAGTGTGAGCAGCCCTGTCTGTGACCCACAGCACCCAGTGTGAACAGCCCTGCCTGTGACCCACAGCACCCAGTGTGAGCAGCCCTGTCTGTGACCCACAGCACCCAGTGTGAGCAGCCCTGTCTGTGACCCACAGCACCCAGTGTGAGCAGCCCTGTCTGTGACCCACAGCAACTAGTGTGAGCAGTCCTGCCTGCGTCCTGCAGCAGCCAGTGTGAGCAGCCCTGTCTGTGACCCACAGCACCCAGTGTGAGCAGTCCTGTCTGTGACCCCACAGTACCCAGTGTGAGCAGCCCTGTCTGTGACCCACAGCACCAGTGTGAACAGCCCTGCCTGTCACCCCGCGGCACCCAGTGTGAGCAGCCCTGTATGTGACCCCACAGCACCCAGTGTGAACAGCCCTGTATGTGACCCTACATCACCCAGTGTGAGCAGCCCTTTCTATGACACACAGCATCCAGTGTGAACAGCCCTGTCTGTGACCCACAGCACCCAGTGTGAGCAGCCCTGTCTGTGACCCACAGCACCCAGTGTGAGCAGCTCTGTCTGTGACCCTGCAGCACCCAGTGCGACCAGCCCTGTCTGTGCCCCACAGCACCCAATATGAGCAGCCCTTTCTGTGACCCCACAGCACCCAGTGTGAACAGCCCTGCCTGTGCCCCACAGCACCCAGTGTGAACAGCCCTGTCTGTGACCTCGCAGAACCCAGAGCGACCAGCCCTGCCTGTGACCCGATAGCACCCAGTGTGAACAGCCCTTTCTGTGACCCTGCAGCACCCAATATGAGCAGCCCTGTCCGTGACCCCACAGCACCCAATGTGAACAGCCCTGCCTGTGACACCACTGCACCCAGTGTGAACAGCCCTGCTTGTGACCCCACAGCATCCAGTGTGAACAGCCCTGTCTGTGACCCACAGCACCAAGTGTGAACAGCCCTTTCTGTGACCCCACAGCACCCAGTGTGAGCAGCCCTGTCTGTGACCCCACAGCACCCAGTGTGAACAGCCGTGCCTGTGACCCCACAGCACCCAGTGTGAGCAGCCCTGTCTGTGACCCCACAGCACCCAGTGTGAACATACGTGCCTGTGACCCCACAGCACCCAGTGTGTGCATCCCTGTATGTGACCCCACAGCACCCAGTGTGAGCAGCCCTGTATGTGACCCCACAGCACCCAGTGTGAGCAGCCCTGTCTGTGACCCCACAGCACCCAGTGTGTGCATCCCTGTATGTGACCCCACAGCACCCAGTGTGAGCAGCCCTGTCTGTGACCCCACAGCACCCGGTGTGAACAGCCGTGCCTGTGACCCCACAGCATCCAGTGTGAGCAGCCCAGTCTGTTACCCCACAGCACCCAGTGTGAGCAGCCCTGTCTGTGACCCACAGCACCCAGTGTGAACAGACCTGCCTGTGACCCACAGCACCCAGTGTGAGCAGCCCTGTCTGTGACCCACAGCACCCAGTGTGAGCAGCCCTGTCTGTGCCCCACAGCACCCAGTGTGAGCAGCTCTGTCTGTGACCCCACAGCACCCAGTGTGAACAGCCCTGCCTGGGACCCACAGCACCCAGTCTGAGCATCCCTGTCTGTGACCCACAGCACCCAGTGTGAGCAGCCCTGTCTGTGCCCCCACAGCACCCAGTGTGAACAGCCCTGTCTGTGACCCCACAGCACCCAGAGTGAACAGCCCTGTCTGTGACCCGCAGCACCCAATGTGTGCAGCCCTGTCTGTGACCCACAGCACCCAGTGTGAGCAGCTCTGTCTGTGACCCACAGCACCCAGTGTGAGCGGCTCTGACTGTGACCCCACAGCACCCAGTGTGTGCAGCCCTGTCTGTGACCCACAGCACCCAGTGTGAGCAGCTCTGACTGTGACCCCACAGCACCCAGTGTGAACAGCCCTGCCTGTGACCCACAGCACCCAGTGTGAGCACCCCTGTCTGTGACCCACAGCACCCAGTGTGAGCAGCCCTGTCTGTGCCCCACAGCACCCAGTGTGAGCAGCCTGTCTGTGACCCCACAGCACCCAGTGTGAGCAGCCCTGTCTGTGACCCACAGCACCCAATGTGAGCAGCCCCGTCTGTCACCCCGCAGCACCCAGTGTGAACAGCCCTGTATGTGATCCCACAGCACCCAGTGTGAACTGCTCTGACTGTGACCCCACAGCACCCAGTGCGACCAGCCCTGTCTGTGCCCCACAGCAGCCAGTGTGAGCAGCCCTGTCTGTGAGCCCGCAGCACCCAGTGTGACCAGCCCTGTCTGTGCCACGCAGCACCCAGTGCGACCAGCCCTGTCTCTGCCCCGCATTGTGAACAGCCCTGCCTGTGACCCCACAGCACCCAGTGTGAGCAGCCCTGTCTGTGACCCACAGCACCCAGTGTGAGCAGCCCTGTCTGTGACCCCACAGCACCCAATGTGAACTGCCCTGTCTGTGACCCCACAGCACCCAGTGTGAACAGCCCTGCTTGTGACCCCACAGCACCCAGTGTGTGCATCCCTGTCTGTGACCCCACAGCACCCAGTGTGAGCAGCCCTGTGTGTGACCCCACAGCACCCAGTGTGAGCAGCCCTGTCTGTGACCCACAGCACCCAATGTGAACAGCCCTGCCTATGACCCACAGCACCCAGTGCGACCCGCCCTGTCTGTGACCCCACAGCATCCAGTGTGAACAGCTCTGTCTGTGAACCTGCAGCACCCAGTGTGAACAGCTCTGTCTGTGACCCACAGCACCCAGTGTGAGCAGTCCTGCCTGCGTCCTGCAGCACCCAGTGTGAGCAGCCCTGTCTGTTCCCCGCAGCAACTAGTGTGAGCAGCTCTGACTGTGACCCCACAGCAACCAGTGTGAGCAGCCCTGTCTGTGACCCACAGCACCCAGTGTGAGCAGCCCTGCCTGTGACCCACAGCATCCAGTGTCAGCAGCTCTGTCTTTGACCCCACAGCACCCAGTGTCAGCAGCTCTGTCTGTGACCCCACAGCACCCAGTGTGAGCAACCCTGTCTGTGACCCCACAGCACCCAATGTGAACAGCCCTGTCTGTGACCCCACAGCACCCAGTGTGAACAGCCCTGCCTGTGACCCCACAGCACCCAGTGTGTGCATCCCTGTCTGTGACCCCACAGCACCCAGTGTGAGCAGCCCTGTCTGTGACCCACAGCACCCAATGTGAACAGCCCTGCCTGTGACCCACAGCACCCAGTGCGACCCGCCCTGTCTGTGACCCCACAGCATCCAGTGTGAACAGCTCTGTCTGTGACCCACAGCACCCAGTGTGAACAGTCTTGCCTGCGTCCTGCAGCACCCAGTGTGATCAGCCCTGTCTGTGCCCCACAGCAACTAGTGTGAATGGCTCTGACTGTGACCCCACAGCACCCAGTGTGAGCAGTCCTGTCTGTGACCCCACAGCACCCAGTGTGAGCAGCCCTGTCTGTGACCCACAGCACCCAGTGTGAGCTGCCCTGTCTGTGACCCACAGCACCGAGTGTGAACAGCCCTGTCTGTGACCCGCAGCACCCAGTGTGAACAGCCCTGTATGTGACCCCACAGCACCCAGTGTGAGCAGTCCTGTCTGTGACCCACAACACCCAGTGTGAGCATCTCTGACTGTGACCCCACAGCACCCAGTGTGAGCAGCCCTTTCTGTGACCCACAGCAACTAGTGTGAGCAGCTCTGACTGTGACACCACAGCACCCAGTGTGAGCAGCCCTGTCTGTGACCCACAGCACCCAGTGTGAGCAGCCCTGTCTGTGACCCACAGCACCCAGTGTGAGCAGCCCCGTCTGTCACCCTGCAGCACCCAGTGTGAACAGCCCTGCCTGTCACCCCGCAGCACCCAGTGTGAACAGCCCTGTATGTGACCCCACAGCACCCAGTGTGAACAGCCCTGTATGTGACCCTACATCACCCAGTGTGAGCAGTTCTGTGATCCCACAGCACCCAGTGCGACCAGCCCTGTCTGTGACCCTGCAGCACCCAATATGAGCAGCCCTGTCCGTGACCTCACAGCACCCAATGTGAACAGCCCTGCCTGTGACCCCACAGCCACCAGTGTGAGCAGCCCTGTCTGTGACCCCACAGCACCCAGTGTGATCAGCCCTGTCTGTGACCCTGCAGCATCCAATGTGAACAGCCCTGCCTGTGACCCCACAGCACCCAGTGGGTGCATCCCTGTCTGTGACCCCACAGCACCCAGTGTGAGCAGCCCTTTCTGTGACCCCACAGCACCCAGTGTGAGCAGCCCTTTCTGTGACCCCACAGCACCCAGTGTGAACAGCCCTGCCTGTGCCCCACAGCACCCAGTGTGAACAGCCCTGTCTGTGACCCTGCAGCACACAGTGTGAACAGCCCTGTCTGTGACCCCACAGCACCCAGTCTGAACAGCCCTGCCTGTGACCCGATAGCACCCAGTGTGAACATCTCTGTCTGTGCCCCACAGCACCCAGTGTGAGCAGCTGTGTCTGTGACCCCGCAGCACCCATTGTGAGCAGCCCTGTCTGTGACCCCACAGCACCCAGTGTGAACAGCCGTTCCTGTGACCCCACAGCACCCAGTGTGTGCATCCCTGTCTGTGACTCCACAGCACCCAGTGTGAGCAGCCCAGTCTGTGACCCCACAGCAACCAGTGTGCACAGCCCTGTCTGTGACCCACAGCACCCAATGTGAACAGCCATGCCTGTGACCCACAGCGCCCAGTGCGTCCCGCCCTGTCTGTGACCCCACAGCATCCAGTGTGAACAGCTCTGTCTGTGACCCCGCAGCACCCAGTGTGAGCAGTCCTGCCTGCGTCCTGCAGCACCCAGTGTGATCAGCCCTGTCTGTGACCCACAGCACCCAGTGTGAGCAGTCCTGCCTGCGTCATGCAGCACCCAGTGTGAACAGCCCTGTCTGTGCCCCACAGCAACTAGTGTGAGCAGCTCTGACTGTGACCCCACAGCACCCAGTGTGAGCAGCCCTGTCTGTGACCCCACAGCACCCAGTGTGAGCAGCCCTGTCTGTGACCCCACAGCACCCAGTGTGAGCAGCCCTGTCTGTGACCCACAGCACCCAGTGTGAACAGCCCTGCCTGTGACCCACAGCACCCAGTGTGAGCAGCCCTGTCTGTGACCCACAGCACCCAGTGTGAGCAGCCCTGTCTGTGACCCACAGTACCCAGTGTGAGCAGCCCTGTCTGTGACCCACAGCAACTAGTGTGAGCAGTCCTGCCTGCGTCCTGCAGCAGCCAGTGTGAGCAGCCCTGTCTGTGACCCACAGCACCCAGTGTGAGCAGTCCTGTCTGTGACCCCACAGTACCCAGTGTGAGCAGCCCTGTCTGTGACCCACAGCACCAGTGTGAACAGCCCTGCCTGTCACCCCGCAGCACCCAGTGTGAGCAGCCCTGTATGTGACCCCACAGCACCCAGTGTGAACAGCCCTGTATGTGACCCTACATCACCCAGTGTGAGCAGCCCTTTCTATGACACACAGCATCCAGTGTGAACAGCCCTGTCTGTGACCCACAGCACCCAGTGTGAGCAGCCCTGTCTGTGACCCACAGCACCCAGTGTGAGCAGCTCTGTCTGTGACCCTGCAGCACCCAGTGCGACCAGCCCTGTCTGTGCCCCACAGCACCCAATATGAGCAGCCCTTTCTGTGACCCCACAGCACCCAGTGTGAACAGCCCTGCCTGTGCCCCACAGCACCCAGTGTGAACAGCCCTGTCTGTGACCTCGCAGAACCCAGAGCGACCAGCCCTGCCTGTGACCCGATAGCACCCAGTGTGAACAGCCCTTTCTGTGACCCTGCAGCACCCAATATGAGCAGCCCTGTCCGTGACCCCACAGCACCCAATGTGAACAGCCCTGCCTGTGACACCACTGCACCCAGTGTGAACAGCCCTGCTTGTGACCCCACGGCATCCAGTGTGAACAGCCCTGTCTGTGACCCACAGCACCCAGTGTGAACTGCCCTGTCTGTGACCCCACAGCACCCAGTGTGTGCATCCCTGTCTGTGACCCCACAGCACCCAGTGTGAGCAGCCCTTTCTGTGACCCCACAGCACCCAGTGTGAACAGCCCTGCCTGTGCCCCACAGCACCCAGTGTGAACAGCCCTGTCTGTGACCTCGCAGAACCCAGAGCGACCAGCTCTGCCTGTGACCCGATAGCACCCAGTGTGAACAGCCCTTTCTGTGACCTCACAGCACCCAGTGCGTCCCGCCTTGTCTGTGACCCCACAGCACCCAGTGTGAACAGCCCTGTCTGTGACCCCACAGCACCCAGTGTGAACAGCCGTGCCTGTGACCCCACAGCACCCAGTGTGAACAGCTCTGTCTGTGACCCCACAGCACCCAGTGTGAGCAGCCCTGTCTGTGACCCCACAGCACCCAGTGTGAACAGCCGTGCCTGTGACCCCACAGCACCCAGTGTGAGCAGCCCTGTCTGTGACCCCACAGCACCCAGTGTGAACAGCCGTGCCTGTGACCCCACAGCACCCAGTGTGTGCATCCCTGTATGTGACCCCACAGCACCCAGTGTGAGCAGCCCTGTATGTGACCCCACAGCACCCAGTGTGAGCAGCCCTGTCTGTGACCCCACAGCACCCAGTGTGTGCATCCCTGTATGTGACCCCACAGCACCCAGTGTGAGCAGCCCTGTCTGTGACCCCACAGCACCCAGTGTGAACAGCCGTGCCTGTGACCCCACAGCACCCAGTGTGAGCAGCCCAGTCTGTGACCCACAGCACCCATTGTGAACAGCCCTGCCTGTGACCCACAGCACCCAGTGCGACCCGCCCTGTCTGTGACCCCACAGCATCCAGTGTGAACAGCTCTGTCTGTGACTCCGCAGCACCAGTGTGAGCAGTCCTGCCTGCGTCCTGCAGCACCCAGTGTGATCAGCCCTGTCTGTGACCCACAGCACCCAGTGTGAACTGCCCTGTCTGTGACCCACAGCACCCAGTGTGCGCAGCTCTGTCTGTGAGCCCGCAGCACCCAGTGTGAACAGCCCTGCCTGTGACCCCACAGCACCCAGTGTGTGCATCCCAGTCTGTGACCCCACAGCACCCAGTGTGAGCAGCCCTTTCTGTGACCCCACAGCACCCAGTGTGAACAGCCCTGCCTGTGCCCCACAGCACCCAGTGTGAACAGCCCTGTCTGTGACCTCGCAGAACCCAGAGCGACCAGCTCTGCCTGTGACCCGATAGCACCCAGTGTGAACAGCCCTTTCTGTGACCCCACAGCACCCAGTGTGAGCAGCCCTGTCTGTGACCCCACAGCACCCAGTGTGAACAGCCGTGCCTGTGACCCCACAGCACCCAGTGTGAGCAGCCCTGTCTGTGACCCCACAGCACCCAGTGTGAACATACGTGCCTGTGACCCCACAGCACCCAGTGTGTGCATCCCTATATGTGACCCCACAGCTCCCAGTGTGAGCAGCCCTGTATGTGACCCCACAGCACCCAGTTTGAGCAGCCCTGTCTGTGACCCCACAGCACCCAGTGTGTGCATCCCTGTATGTGACCCCACAGCACCCAGTGTGAGCAGCCCTGTCTGTGACCCCGCAGCACCCAGTGTGAACAGCCGTGCCTGTGACCCCACAGCATCCAGTGTGAGCAGCCCAGTCTGTGACCCCACAGCACCCAGTGTGAGCAGCCCTGTCTGTGACCCACAGCACCCATTGTGAACAGCCCTGCCTGTGACCCACAGCACCCAGTGCGACCCGCCCTGTCTGTGACCCCACAGCATCCAGTGTGAACAGCTCTGTCTGTGTCTCCGCAGCACCAGTGTGAGCAGTCCTGCCTGCGTCCTGCAGCACCCAGTGTGATCAGCCCTGTCTGTGACCCACAGCACCCAGTGTGAGCAGTCCTGCCTGCGTCCTGCAGCACCCAGTGTGAGCAGCCCTGTCTGTGCCCCACAGCAACTAGTGTGAGCAGCTCTGACTGTGACCCCACAGCACCCAGTGTGAGCAGCCCTGTCTGTGACCCCACAGCACCCAGTGTGAGCAGCCCTGTCTGTGACCCACAGCACCCAGTGTGAACAGCCCTGTCTGTGACCCACAGCACCCAGTGTGAGCAGCCCTGTCTGTGACCCACAGCACCCAGTGTGAGCAGCCCTGTCTGTGACCCACAGCACCCAGTGTGAGCAGCCCTGTCTGTGACCCACAGCAACTAGTGTGAGCAGTCCTGCCTGCGTCCTGCAGCACCCAGTGTGAGCAGCCCTGTCTGTGACCCACAGCACCCAGTGTGAGCAGTCCTGCCAGTGACCCCACAGCACCCAGTGTGAACAGCCCTATCTGTGACCCACAGCACCCAGTGTGAACAGCCCTGCCGGTCACCCCGCAGCACCCAGTGTGAGCAGCCCTGTATGTGACCCCACAGCACCCAGTGTGAACAGCCCTGTATGTGACCCTACATCACCCAGTGTGAGCAGCCCTGTCTGTGACCCACAGCACCCAGTGTGAGCAGCAGTGTCTGTGACCCACAGCACCCAGTGTGAACAGCCCTGTCTGTGACCCACAGCACCCAATGTGAACAGCCATGCCTGTGACCCACAGCGCCCAGTGCGTCCCGCCCTGTCTGTGACCCCACAGCATCCAGTGTGAACAGCTCTGTCTGTGACCCCGCAGCACCCAGTGTGAGCAGTCCTGCCTGCGTCCTGCAGCACCCAGTGTGATCAGCCCTGTCTGTGACCCACAGCACCCAGTGTGAGCAGTCCTGCCTGCGTCATGCAGCACCCAGTGTGAACAGCCCTGTCTGTGCCCCACAGCAACTAGTGTGAGCAGCTCTGACTGTGACCCCACAGCACCCAGTGTGAGCAGCCCTGTCTGTGACCCCACAGCACCCAGTGTGAGCAGCCCTGTCTGTGACCCCACAGCACCCAGTGTGAGCAGCCCTGTCTGTGACCCACAGCACCCAGTGTGAACAGCCCTGCCTGTGACCCACAGCACCCAGTGTGAGCAGCCCTGTCTGTGACCCACAGCACCCAGTGTGAGCAGCCCTGTCTGTGACCCACAGTACCCAGTGTGAGCAGCCCTGTCTGTGACCCACAGCAACTAGTGTGAGCAGTCCTGCCTGCGTCCTGCAGCAGCCAGTGTGAGCAGCCCTGTCTGTGACCCACAGCACCCAGTGTGAGCAGTCCTGTCTGTGACCCCACAGTACCCAGTGTGAGCAGCCCTGTCTGTGACCCACAGCACCAGTGTGAACAGCCCTGCCTGTCACCCCGCAGCACCCAGTGTGAGCAGCCCTGTATGTGACCCCACAGCACCCAGTGTGAACAGCCCTGTATGTGACCCTACATCACCCAGTGTGAGCAGCCCTTTCTATGACACACAGCATCCAGTGTGAACAGCCCTGTCTGTGACCCACAGCACCCAGTGTGAGCAGCCCTGTCTGTGACCCACAGCACCCAGTGTGAGCAGCTCTGTCTGTGACCCTGCAGCACCCAGTGCGACCAGCCCTGTCTGTGCCCCACAGCACCCAATATGAGCAGCCCTTTCTGTGACCCCACAGCACCCAGTGTGAACAGCCCTGCCTGTGCCCCACAGCACCCAGTGTGAACAGCCCTGTCTGTGACCTCGCAGAACCCAGAGCGACCAGCCCTGCCTGTGACCCGATAGCACCCAGTGTGAACAGCCCTTTCTGTGACCCTGCAGCACCCAATATGAGCAGCCCTGTCCGTGACCCCACAGCACCCAATGTGAACAGCCCTGCCTGTGACACCACTGCACCCAGTGTGAACAGCCCTGCTTGTGACCCCACGGCATCCAGTGTGAACAGCCCTGTCTGTGACCCACAGCACCCAGTGTGAACTGCCCTGTCTGTAACCCACAGCACCCAGTGTGAGCAGCTCTGTCTGTGAGCCCGCAGCACCCAGTGTGAACAGCCCTGCCTGTGACCCCACAGCACCCAGTGTGTGCATCCCTGTCTGTGACCCCACAGCACCCAGTGTGAGCAGCCCTTTCTGTGACCCCACAGCACCCAGTGTGAACAGCCCTGCCTGTGCCCCACAGCACCCAGTGTGAACAGCCCTGTCTGTGACCTCGCAGAACCCAGAGCGACCAGCTCTGCCTGTGACCCGATAGCACCCAGTGTGAACAGCCCTTTCTGTGACCTCACAGCACCCAGTGCGTCCCGCCTTGTCTGTGACCCCACAGCACCCAGTGTGAACAGCCCTGTCTGTGACCCCACAGCACCCAGTGTGAACAGCCGTGCCTGTGACCCCACAGCACCCAGTGTGAACAGCTCTGTCTGTGACCCCACAGCACCCAGTGTGAGCAGCCCTGTCTGTGACCCCACAGCACCCAGTGTGAACAGCCGTGCCTGTGACCCCACAGCACCCAGTGTGAGCAGCCCTGTCTGTGACCCCACAGCACCCAGTGTGAACAGCCGTGCCTGTGACCCCACAGCACCCAGTGTGTGCATCCCTGTATGTGACCCCACAGCACCCAGTGTGAGCAGCCCTGTATGTGACCCCACAGCACCCAGTGTGAGCAGCCCTGTCTGTGACCCCACAGCACCCAGTGTGTGCATCCCTGTATGTGACCCCACAGCACCCAGTGTGAGCAGCCCTGTCTGTGACCCCACAGCACCCAGTGTGAACAGCCGTGCCTGTGACCCCACAGCATCCAGTGTGAGCAGCCCAGTCTGTGACCCACAGCACCCATTGTGAACAGCCCTGCCTGTGACCCACAGCACCCAGTGCGACCCGCCCTGTCTGTGACCCCACAGCATCCAGTGTGAACAGCTCTGTCTGTGACTCCGCAGCACCAGTGTGAGCAGTCCTGCCTGCGTCCTGCAGCACCCAGTGTGATCAGCCCTGTCTGTGACCCACAGCACCCAGTGTGAACTGCCCTGTCTGTGACCCACAGCACCCAGTGTGAGCAGCTCTGTCTGTGAGCCCGCAGCACCCAGTGTGAACAGCCCTGCCTGTGACCCCACAGCACCCAGTGTGTGCATCCCAGTCTGTGACCCCACAGCACCCAGTGTGAGCAGCCCTTTCTGTGACCCCACAGCACCCAGTGTGAACAGCCCTGCCTGTGCCCCACAGCACCCAGTGTGAACAGCCCTGTCTGTGACCTCGCAGAACCCAGAGCGACCAGCTCTGCCTGTGACCCGATAGCACCCAGTGTGAACAGCCCTTTCTGTGACCCCACAGCACCCAGTGTGAGCAGCCCTGTCTGTGACCCCACAGCACCCAGTGTGAACAGCCGTGCCTGTGACCCCACAGCACCCAGTGTGAGCAGCCCTGTCTGTGACCCCACAGCACCCAGTGTGAACATACGTGCCTGTGACCCCACAGCACCCAGTGTGTGCATCCCTATATGTGACCCCACAGCTCCCAGTGTGAGCAGCCCTGTATGTGACCCCACAGCACCCAGTTTGAGCAGCCCTGTCTGTGACCCCACAGCACCCAGTGTGTGCATCCCTGTATGTGACCCCACAGCACCCAGTGTGAGCAGCCCTGTCTGTGACCCCGCAGCACCCAGTGTGAACAGCCGTGCCTGTGACCCCACAGCATCCAGTGTGAGCAGCCCAGTCTGTGACCCCACAGCACCCAGTGTGAGCAGCCCTGTCTGTGACCCACAGCACCCATTGTGAACAGCCCTGCCTGTGACCCACAGCACCCAGTGCGACCCGCCCTGTCTGTGACCCCACAGCATCCAGTGTGAACAGCTCTGTCTGTGTCTCCGCAGCACCAGTGTGAGCAGTCCTGCCTGCGTCCTGCAGCACCCAGTGTGATCAGCCCTGTCTGTGACCCACAGCACCCAGTGTGAGCAGTCCTGCCTGCGTCCTGCCGCACCCAGTGTGAGCAGCCCTGTCTGTGCCCCACAGCAACTAGTGTGAGCAGCTCTGACTGTGACCCCACAGCACCCAGTGTGAGCAGCCCTGTCTGTGACCCCACAGCACCCAGTGTGAGCAGCCCTGTCTGTGACCCACAGCACCCAGTGTGAACAGCCCTGTCTGTGACCCACAGCACCCAGTGTGAGCAGCCCTGTCTGTGACCCACAGCACCCAGTGTGAGCAGCCCTGTCTGTGACCCACAGCACCCAGTGTGAGCAGCCCTGTCTGTGACCCACAGCAACTAGTGTGAGCAGTCCTGCCTGCGTCCTGCAGCACCCAGTGTGAGCAGCCCTGTCTGTGACCCACAGCACCCAGTGTGAGCAGTCCTGCCAGTGACCCCACAGCACCCAGTGTGAACAGCCCTATCTGTGACCCACAGCACCCAGTGTGAACAGCCCTGCCGGTCACCCCGCAGCACCCAGTGTGAGCAGCCCTGTATGTGACCCCACAGCACCCAGTGTGAACAGCCCTGTATGTGACCCTACATCACCCAGTGTGAGCAGCCCTGTCTGTGACCCACAGCACCCAGTGTGAGCAGCAGTGTCTGTGACCCACAGCACCCAGTGTGAACAGCCCTGTCTGTGACCCACAGCACCCAATGTGAACAGCCATGCCTGTGACCCACAGCGCCCAGTGCGTCCCGCCCTGTCTGTGACCCCACAGCATCCAGTGTGAACAGCTCTGTCTGTGACCCCGCAGCACCCAGTGTGAGCAGTCCTGCCTGCGTCCTGCAGCACCCAGTGTGATCAGCCCTGTCTGTGACCCACAGCACCCAGTGTGAGCAGTCCTGCCTGCGTCATGCAGCACCCAGTGTGAACAGCCCTGTCTGTGCCCCACAGCAACTAGTGTGAGCAGCTCTGACTGTGACCCCACAGCACCCAGTGTGAGCAGCCCTGTCTGTGACCCCACAGCACCCAGTGTGAGCAGCCCTGTCTGTGACCCCACAGCACCCAGTGTGAGCAGCCCTGTCTGTGACCCACAGCACCCAGTGTGAACAGCCCTGCCTGTGACCCACAGCACCCAGTGTGAGCAGCCCTGTCTGTGACCCACAGCACCCAGTGTGAGCAGCCCTGTCTGTGACCCACAGTACCCAGTGTGAGCAGCCCTGTCTGTGACCCACAGCAACTAGTGTGAGCAGTCCTGCCTGCGTCCTGCAGCAGCCAGTGTGAGCAGCCCTGTCTGTGACCCACAGCACCCAGTGTGAGCAGTCCTGTCTGTGACCCCACAGTACCCAGTGTGAGCAGCCCTGTCTGTGACCCACAGCACCAGTGTGAACAGCCCTGCCTGTCACCCCGCAGCACCCAGTGTGAGCAGCCCTGTATGTGACCCCACAGCACCCAGTGTGAACAGCCCTGTATGTGACCCTACATCACCCAGTGTGAGCAGCCCTTTCTATGACACACAGCATCCAGTGTGAACAGCCCTGTCTGTGACCCACAGCACCCAGTGTGAGCAGCCCTGTCTGTGACCCACAGCACCCAGTGTGAGCAGCTCTGTCTGTGACCCTGCAGCACCCAGTGCGACCAGCCCTGTCTGTGCCCCACAGCACCCAATATGAGCAGCCCTTTCTGTGACCCCACAGCACCCAGTGTGAACAGCCCTGCCTGTGCCCCACAGCACCCAGTGTGAACAGCCCTGTCTGTGACCTCGCAGAACCCAGAGCGACCAGCCCTGCCTGTGACCCGATAGCACCCAGTGTGAACAGCCCTTTCTGTGACCCTGCAGCACCCAATATGAGCAGCCCTGTCCGTGACCCCACAGCACCCAATGTGAACAGCCCTGCCTGTGACACCACTGCACCCAGTGTGAACAGCCCTGCTTGTGACCCCACGGCATCCAGTGTGAACAGCCCTGTCTGTGACCCACAGCACCCAGTGTGAACTGCCCTGTCTGTAACCCACAGCACCCAGTGTGAGCAGCTCTGTCTGTGAGCCCGCAGCACCCAGTGTGAACAGCCCTGCCTGTGACCCCACAGCACCCAGTGTGTGCATCCCTGTCTGTGACCCCACAGCACCCAGTGTGAGCAGCCCTTTCTGTGACCCCACAGCACCCAGTGTGAACAGCCCTGCCTGTGCCCCACAGCACCCAGTGTGAACAGCCCTGTCTGTGACCTCGCAGAACCCAGAGCGACCAGCTCTGCCTGTGACCCGATAGCACCCAGTGTGAACAGCCCTTTCTGTGACCTCACAGCACCCAGTGCGTCCCGCCTTGTCTGTGACCCCACAGCACCCAGTGTGAACAGCCCTGTCTGTGACCCCACAGCACCCAGTGTGAACAGCCGTGCCTGTGACCCCACAGCACCCAGTGTGAACAGCTCTGTCTGTGACCCCACAGCACCCAGTGTGAGCAGCCCTGTCTGTGACCCCACAGCACCCAGTGTGAACAGCCGTGCCTGTGACCCCACAGCACCCAGTGTGAGCAGCCCTGTCTGTGACCCCACAGCACCCAGTGTGAACAGCCGTGCCTGTGACCCCACAGCACCCAGTGTGTGCATCCCTGTATGTGACCCCACAGCACCCAGTGTGAGCAGCCCTGTATGTGACCCCACAGCACCCAGTGTGAGCAGCCCTGTCTGTGACCCCACAGCACCCAGTGTGTGCATCCCTGTATGTGACCCCACAGCACCCAGTGTGAGCAGCCCTGTCTGTGACCCCACAGCACCCAGTGTGAACAGCCGTGCCTGTGACCCCACAGCATCCAGTGTGAGCAGCCCAGTCTGTGACCCACAGCACCCATTGTGAACAGCCCTGCCTGTGACCCACAGCACCCAGTGCGACCCGCCCTGTCTGTGACCCCACAGCATCCAGTGTGAACAGCTCTGTCTGTGACTCCGCAGCACCAGTGTGAGCAGTCCTGCCTGCGTCCTGCAGCACCCAGTGTGATCAGCCCTGTCTGTGACCCACAGCACCCAGTGTGAACTGCCCTGTCTGTGACCCACAGCACCCAGTGTGAGCAGCTCTGTCTGTGAGCCCGCAGCACCCAGTGTGAACAGCCCTGCCTGTGACCCCACAGCACCCAGTGTGTGCATCCCAGTCTGTGACCCCACAGCACCCAGTGTGAGCAGCCCTTTCTGTGACCCCACAGCACCCAGTGTGAACAGCCCTGCCTGTGCCCCACAGCACCCAGTGTGAACAGCCCTGTCTGTGACCTCGCAGAACCCAGAGCGACCAGCTCTGCCTGTGACCCGATAGCACCCAGTGTGAACAGCCCTTTCTGTGACCCCACAGCACCCAGTGTGAGCAGCCCTGTCTGTGACCCCACAGCACCCAGTGTGAACAGCCGTGCCTGTGACCCCACAGCACCCAGTGTGAGCAGCCCTGTCTGTGACCCCACAGCACCCAGTGTGAACATACGTGCCTGTGACCCCACAGCACCCAGTGTGTGCATCCCTATATGTGACCCCACAGCTCCCAGTGTGAGCAGCCCTGTATGTGACCCCACAGCACCCAGTTTGAGCAGCCCTGTCTGTGACCCCACAGCACCCAGTGTGTGCATCCCTGTATGTGACCCCACAGCACCCAGTGTGAGCAGCCCTGTCTGTGACCCCGCAGCACCCAGTGTGAACAGCCGTGCCTGTGACCCCACAGCATCCAGTGTGAGCAGCCCAGTCTGTGACCCCACAGCACCCAGTGTGAGCAGCCCTGTCTGTGACCCACAGCACCCATTGTGAACAGCCCTGCCTGTGACCCACAGCACCCAGTGCGACCCGCCCTGTCTGTGACCCCACAGCATCCAGTGTGAACAGCTCTGTCTGTGTCTCCGCAGCACCAGTGTGAGCAGTCCTGCCTGCGTCCTGCAGCACCCAGTGTGATCAGCCCTGTCTGTGACCCACAGCACCCAGTGTGAGCAGTCCTGCCTGCGTCCTGCAGCACCCAGTGTGAGCAGCCCTGTCTGTGCCCCACAGCAACTAGTGTGAGCAGCTCTGACTGTGACCCCACAGCACCCAGTGTGAGCAGCCCTGTCTGTGACCCCACAGCACCCAGTGTGAGCAGCCCTGTCTGTGACCCACAGCACCCAGTGTGAACAGCCCTGTCTGTGACCCACAGCACCCAGTGTGAGCAGCCCTGTCTGTGACCCACAGCACCCAGTGTGAGCAGCCCTGTCTGTGACCCACAGCACCCAGTGTGAGCAGCCCTGTCTGTGACCCACAGCAACTAGTGTGAGCAGTCCTGCCTGCGTCCTGCAGCACCCAGTGTGAGCAGCCCTGTCTGTGACCCACAGCACCCAGTGTGAGCAGTCCTGCCAGTGACCCCACAGCACCCAGTGTGAACAGCCCTATCTGTGACCCACAGCACCCAGTGTGAACAGCCCTGCCGGTCACCCCGCAGCACCCAGTGTGAGCAGCCCTGTATGTGACCCCACAGCACCCAGTGTGAACAGCCCTGTATGTGACCCTACATCACCCAGTGTGAGCAGCCCTGTCTGTGACCCACAGCACCCAGTGTGAGCAGCAGTGTCTGTGACCCACAGCACCCAGTGTGAACAGCCCTGTCTGTGACCCACCGCACCCAGTGTGAGCAGCCCTGTCTGTGACCCACAGCACCCAGTGCGAGCAGCTCTGTCTGTGACCCTGCAGCACCCAGTGCGACCAGCCCTGTCTGTGCCCCACAGCACCCAATATGAGCAGCCCTTTCTGTGACCCCACAGCACCCAGTGTGAACAGCCCTGCCTGTGCCCCACAGCACCCAGTGTGAACAGCCCTGTCTGTGACCTCGCAGAACCCAGAGCGACCAGCCCTGCCTGTGACCCGATAGCACCCAGTGTGAACAGCCCTTTCTGTGACCTCACAGCACCCAGTGTGAGCAGCCCTGTCTGTGACCCGATAGCACCCAGTGTGAGCAGCTCTGTCTGTGACCCCACAGCACCCAGTGCGTCCCGCCCTGTCTGTGCCCCACAGCACCCAGTGTGAGCAGCCCTGTCTGTGACCCCACAGCACCCAGTGTGACCAGCCCTGTCTGTGCCCCACAGCACCCAGTGTGAGCAGCCCTGCCTGTGCCCCGCAGCACCCAGTGTGAACAGCCCTGCCTGTGCCCCACAGCACCCAGTGTGAACAGCCCTGCCTGTGCCCCACAGCACCCAGTGTGAACAGCCCTGTCTGTGACCCCACAGCACCCAGTGTGAGCAGCTCTGTCTGTGCCCCACAGCACCCAGTGTGATCAGCTCTGTCTGTGACCCACAGCACCCAGTGTGAGCAGCCCTGTCTGTGACCCCACAGCACCCATTGTGAGCAGCCCTGTCTCTGACCCCACAGCACCCAGTGTGAGCAGCTCTGTCTGTGCCCCACAGCACCCAGTGTGAGCAGCCCTGTCTGTGACCCCACAGCACCCAGTGTGAGCAGCCCTGTCTGTGCTCCACTGCACCCAGTGTGAGCAGCCCTGTCTGTGCCCCCACAGCACGCAGTGTGAACAGCCCTGTCTGTGCCCCCACAGCCCCGTGCGAGCAGCCCTGTCTGTGACCCCATAGCACTCAGTGTGAGCAGCCCTGTCTGTGCCCCACAGCACCCAGTGTGAGCAGCCCTGTCTGTGACCCACATCACCCAGTGTGAGCAGTTCTGTGATCCCACAGCACCCAGTGTGAACAGCCCTGTATGTGACCCCACAGCACCCAGTGCGACCCGCCCTGTCTGTGACCCCACAGCATCCAGTGTGAACAGCCCTGTCTGTGACCCACAACACCCAGTGTGAGCAGCTCTGACTGTGACCCCACAGCACCCAGTGTGAGCAGCCCTGTCTGTGACCCACAGCAACTAGTGTGAGCAGCTCTGACTGTGACACCACAGCACCCAGTGTGAGCAGCCCTGTCTGTGACCCACAGCACCCAGTATGAGCAGCCCTGTCTGTGACCCACAGCACCCAGTGTGAGTAGCCCCGTCTGTCACCCCGCAGCACCCAGTGTGAACAGCCCTGCCTGTCACCCCGCAGCACCCAGTGTGAACAGCCCTGTATGTGACCCCACAGCACCCAGTGTGAACAGCCCTGTATGTGACCCTACATCACCCAGTGTGAGCAGTTCTGTGATCCCACAGCACCCAGTGCGTCCCGCCCTGTCTGTGCCCCACAGCACCCAGTGTGAGCAGCCCTGTCTGTGACCCCACAGCACCCAGTGTGACCAGCCCTGTCTGTGCCCCACAGTACCCAGTGTGAGCAGCCCTGCCTGCGCCCCGCAGCACCCAGTGTGAACAGCCCTGCCTGTGCCCCACAGCACCCAGTCTGAACAGCCCTGCCTGTGCCCCACAGCACCCAGTGTGAACAGCCCTGCCTGTACCCCACAGCACCCAGTGTGAACAGCCCTGCCTGTTACCCCACAGTACCCAGTGTGAACAGCCCTGCCTGTGCCCCACTGCACCCAGTGTGAGCAGCTGTGTCTGTGACCCCGCAGCACCCATTGTGAGCAGCCCTGTCTGTGACCCCACAGCACCCAGTGTGAGCAGCTCTGTCTGTGCCCCACAGCATCCAGTGTGAGCAGCCCTGTCCGTGACCCCATAGCACCCAGTGTGAGCAGCTCTGTCTGTGCCCCCACAGTACCCAGTGTGAGCAGCTCTGTCTGTGCCCCCACAGCCCCCAGTGCGACCAGCCCTGTCTGTGTCCCGCAGTGTGAACAGCTCTGTCTGTGACCCCACAGCACCCATTGTGAGCAGCCCTGTCTGTGACCCCACAGCACCCAGTGTGAGCAGCTCTGTCTGTGCCCCACAGCACCCAATGTGATCAGCTCTGTCTGTGACCCACAGCACCCAGTGTGAGCAGCCCTGTCTGTGACCCCACAGCACCCATTGTGAGCAGCCCTGTCTCTGACCTCACAGCACCCAGTGTGAGCAGCTCTGTCTGTGCCCAACAGCACCCAGTGTGAGCAGCCCTGTCTGTGACCCCACAGCACCCAGTGTGAGCAGCCCTGTCTGTGCTCCACAGCACCCAGTGTGAGCAGCCCTGTCTGTGCCCCCACAGCACGCAGTGTGAACAGCCCTGTCTGTGACCCCACAGCCCCGTGCGAGCAGCCCTGTCTGTGACCCCACAGCACCCATTGTGAGCAGCCCTGTCTCTGACCCCACAGCACCCAGTGTGAGCAGCTCTGTCTGTGCCCCACAGCACCCAGTGTGAGCAGCCCTGTCTGTGACCCCACAGCACCCAGTGTGAGCAGCCCTGTCTGTGCTCCACAGCACCCAGTGTGAGCAGCCCTGTCTGTGCCCCCACAGCACGCAGTGTGAACAGCCCTGTCTGTGCTCCCACAGCCCCGTGCGAGCAGCCCTGTCTGTGACCCCATAGCACTCAGTGTGAGCAGCCCTGTCTGTGCCCCACAGCACCCAGTGTGAGCAGCCCTGTCTGTGACCCACATCACCCAGTGTGAGCAGTTCTGTGATCCCACAGCACCCAGTGTGAACAGCCCTGTATGTGACCCCACAGCACCCAGTGCGACCCGCCCTGTCTGTGACCCCACAGCATCCAGTGTGAACAGCCCTGTCTGTGACCCACAACACCCAGTGTGAGCAGCTCTGACTGTGACCCCACAGCACCCAGTGTGAGCAGCCCTGTCTGTGACCCACAGCAACTAGTGTGAGCAGCTCTGACTGTGACACCACAGCACCCAGTGTGAGCAGCCCTGTCTGTGACCCACAGCACCCAGTATGAGCAGCCCTGTCTGTGACCCACAGCACCCAGTGTGAGTAGCCCCGTCTGTCACCCCGCAGCACCCAGTGTGAACAGCCCTGCCTGTCACCCCGCAGCACCCAGTGTGAACAGCCCTGTATGTGACCCCACAGCACCCAGTGTGAACAGCCCTGTATGTGACCCTACATCACCCAGTGTGAGCAGTCCTGCCTGCGTCCTGCAGCACCCAGTGTGAGCAGTCCTGTCTGTGCCCCACAGCAACTAGTGTGAGCAGCTCTGACTGTGACCCCACAGCACCCAGTGTGAGCAGCCCTGTCTGTGACCCCACAGCACCCAGTGTGAGCAGCCCTGCCTGTGACCCACAGCACCCAGTGTGAGCAGCCCTGTCTGTGACCCTCAGCACCCAGTGTGAGCAGCCCTGTCTGTGACCCACAGCAACTAGTGTGAGCAGTCCTGCCTGCATCCTGCAGCACCCAGTGTGTGCAGCCCTGTCTGTGACCCACAGCACCCAGTGTGAGCAGTCCTGTCTGTGACCCCACAGCACCCAGTGTGAACAGCCCTGTCTGTGACCCACAGCACCCAGTGTGAACAGCCCTGCCTGTCACCCCGCAGCACCCAGTGTGAGCAGCCCTGTATGTGCCCCCACAGCACCCTGTGTGAACAGCCCTGCCTGTGACCCCACAGCACCCAGTGTGTGCATCCCTGTCTGTGACCCCACAGCACCCAGTGTGAGCAGCCCTTTCTGTGACCTCACAGCACCCAGTGTGAACAGCCCTGCCTGTGACCCCACAGCACCCAGTGTGTGCATCCCTGTCTGTGACCCCACAGCACCCAGTGTGAGCAGCCCTTTCTGTGACCCCATAGCACCCAGTGTGAACAGCCCTGCCTGTGCCCCACAGCACCCAGTGTGAACAGCCCTGTCTGTGACCTCGCAGAACCCAGAGCGACCAGCCCTGCCTGTGACCCGATAGCACCCAGTGTGAACAGCCCTTTCTGTGACCTCACAGCACCCAGTGCGTCCCGCCTTGTCTGTGACCCCACAGCACCCAGTGTGAACAGCCCTTGTTGTGACCCCACAGCACCCAGTGTGAACAGCCGTGCCTGTGACCCCACAGCACCCAGTGTGAATAGCTCTGTCTGTGACCCCACAGCACCCAGTGTGAGCAGCCCTGTCTGTGACCCCACAGCACCCAGTGAACAGCCGTGCCTGTGACCCCACAGCACCCAGTGTGAGCAGCCCTGTCTGTGACCCCACAGCACCCAGTGTGAACAGCCGTGCCTGTGACCCCACAGCACCCAGTGTGTGCATCCGTGTATGTGACCCCACAGCACCCAGTGTGAGCAGCCCTGTATGTGACCCCACAGCACCCAGTGTGAGCAGCCCTGTCTGTGACCCCACAGCACCCAGTGTGTGCATCCCTGTATGTGACCCCACAGCACCCAGTGTGAGCAGCCCTGTCTGTGACCCCACAGCACCCAGTGTGAACAGCCGTGCCTGTGACCCCACAGCATCCAGTGTGAGCAGCCCAGTCTGTGACCCCACAGCACCCAGTGTGAGCAGGCCTCTCTTTGACCCACAGCACCCAATGTGAACAGCCCTGCCTGTGACACACAGCACCCAGTGCGACCCGCCCTGTCTGTGACCCCACAGCATCCAGTGTGAACAGCTCTGTCTGTGACTCCGCAGCATGCAGTGTGAGCAGTCCTGCCTGCGACCTGCAGCACCCAGTGTGATCAGCCCTGTCTGTGACCCACAGCACCCAGTGTGAGCAGTCCTGCCTGCGTCCTGCAGCACCCAGTGTGAGCAGTCCTGTCTGTGCCCCACAGCAACTAGTGTGAGCAGCTCTGACTGTGACCCCACAGCACCCAGTGTGAGCAGCCCTGTCTGTGACCCCACAGCACCCAGTGTGAGCAGCCCTGCCTGTGACCCACAGCACCCAGTGTGAGCAGCCCTGTCTGTGACCCTCAGCACCCAGTGTGAGCAGCCCTGTCTGTGACCCACAGCAACTAGTGTGAGCAGTCCTGCCTGCATCCTGCAGCACCCAGTGTGAGCAGCCCTGTCTGTGACCCACAGCACCCAGTGTGAGCAGTCCTGTCTGTGACCCCACAGCACCCAGTGTGAGCAGCCCTTTCTGTGACCTCACAGCACCCAGTGTGAACAGCCCTGCCTGTGCCCCACAGCACCCAGTGTGAACAGCCCTGTCTGTGACCTCGCAGAACCCAGAGCGACCAGCCCTGCCTGTGACCCGATAGCACCCATTGTGAACAGCCCTTTCTGTGACCTCACAGCACCCAGTGCGTCCCGCCTTGTCTGTGACCCCACAGCACCCAGTGTGAACAGCCCTGTCTGTGACCCCACAGCACCCAGTGTGAACAGCCGTGCCTGTGACCCCACAGCACCCAGTGTGAATAGCTCTGTCTGTGACCCCACAGCACCCAGTGTGAGCAGCCCTGTCTGTGACCCCACAGCACCCAGTGAACAGCCGTGCCTGTGACCCCACAGCACCCAGTGTGAGCAGCCCTGTCTGTGACCCCACAGCACCCAGTGTGAACAGCCGTGCCTGTGACCCCACAGCACCCAGTGTGTGCATCCCTGAATGTGACCCCACAGCACCCAGTGTGAGCAGCCCTGTATGTGACCCCACAGCACCCAGTGTGAGCAGCCCTGTCTGTGACCCCACAGCACCCAGTGTGAACAGCCGTGCCTGTGACCCCACAGCATCCAGTGTGAGCAGCCCAGTCTGTGACCCCACAGCACCCAGTGTGAGCAGCCCTGTCTTTGACCCACAGCACCCAATGTGAACAGCCCTGCCTGTGACCCACAGCACCCAGTGCGACCCGCCCTGTCTGTGACCCCACAGCATCCAGTGTGAACAGCTCTGTCTGTGACTCCGCAGCACCCAGTGTGAGCAGTCCTGCCTGCGACCTGCAGCACCCAGTGTGATCAGCCCTGTCTGTGACCCACAGCACCCAGTGTGAGCAGTCCTGCCTGCGTCCTGCAGCACCCAGTGTGAGCAGTCCTGTCTGTGCCCCACAGCAACTAGTGTGAGCAGCTCTGACTGTGACCCCACAGCACCCAGTGTGAGCAGCCCTGTCTGTGACCCCACAGCACCCAGTGTGAGCAGCCCTGCCTGTGACCCACAGCACCCAGTGTGAGCAGCCCTGTCTGTGACCCTCAGCACCCAGTGTGAGCAGCCCTGTCTGTGACCCCACAGCACCCAGTGTGAACAGCCCTGTCTGTGACCCACAGCACCCAGTGTGAACAGCCCTGCCTGTCACCCCGCAGCACCCAGTGTGAGCAGCCCTGTATGTGCCCCCACAGCACCCAGTGTGAACAGCCCTGTATGTGACCCTACATCACCCAGTGTGAGCAGCCCTGTCTGTGACCCACAGCATCCAGTGTGAGCAGCAGTGTCTGTGACCCACAGCACCCAGTGTGAGCCGCCCTGTCTGTGACCCACAGCACCCAGTGTCAGCAGCCCTGTCTGTGACCCACAGCACCAGTGCGAGCAGCTCTGTCTGTGACCCTGCAGCACCCAGTGCGACCAGCCCTGTCTGTGCCCCACAGCACCCAATATGAGCAGCCCTTTCTGTGACCCCACAGCACCCAGTGTGAACAGCCCTGCCTGTGCCCCACAGCACCCAGTGTGAACAGCCCTGTCTGTGACCTCGCAGAACCCAGAGCGACCAGCCCTGCCTGTGACCCGATAGCACCCAGTGTGAACAGCCCTTTCTGTGACCTCACAGCACCCAGTGTGAACAGCCCTGTCTGTGACCCGATAGCACCCAGTGTGAGCAGCTCTGTCTGTGACCCCACAGCACCCAGTGCGTCCCGCCCTGTCTGTGCCCCACAGCATCCAGTGTGAGCAGCCCTGTCTGTGCCCCACAGCACCCAGTGTGAGCAGCCCTGTCTGTGCCCCACAGCACCCAGTGTGAGCAGCCCTCTCTGTGACCCGCAGCACCCAGTGTGAACAGCCCTGTCTGTGCCCCCACAGCACCCAGTGTCAGCAGCTCTGACTGTGACCCCACAGCACCGTGTGAACAGCCCTTTCTGTGACCTCACAGCACCCAGTGCGTCCCGCCTTGTCTGTGACCCCACAGCACCCAGTGTGAACAGCCCTGTCTGTGACCCCACAGCACCCAGTGTGAACAGCCGTGCCTGTGACCCCACAGCACCCAGTGTGAATAGCTCTGTCTGTGACCCCACAGCACCCAGTGTGAGCAGCCCTGTCTGTGACCCCACAGCACCCAGTGAACAGCCGTGCCTGTGACCCCACAGCACCCAGTGTGAGCAGCCCTGTCTGTGACCCCACAGCACCCAGTGTGAACAGCCGTGCCTGTGACCCCACAGCACCCAGTGTGTGCATCCCTGAATGTGACCCCACAGCACCCAGTGTGAGCAGCCCTGTATGTGACCCCACAGCACCCAGTGTGAGCAGCCCTGTCTGTGACCCCACAGCACCCAGTGTGAACAGCCGTGCCTGTGACCCCACAGCATCCAGTGTGAGCAGCCCAGTCTGTGACCCCACAGCACCCAGTGTGAGCAGCCCTGTCTTTGACCCACAGCACCCAATGTGAACAGCCCTGCCTGTGACCCACAGCACCCAGTGCGACCCGCCCTGTCTGTGACCCCACAGCATCCAGTGTGAACAGCTCTGTCTGTGACTCCGCAGCACCCAGTGTGAGCAGTCCTGCCTGCGACCTGCAGCACCCAGTGTGATCAGCCCTGTCTGTGACCCACAGCACCCAGTGTGAGCAGTCCTGCCTGCGTCCTGCAGCACCCAGTGTGAGCAGTCCTGTCTGTGCCCCACAGCAACTAGTGTGAGCAGCTCTGACTGTGACCCCACAGCACCCAGTGTGAGCAGCCCTGTCTGTGACCCCACAGCACCCAGTGTGAGCAGCCCTGCCTGTGACCCACAGCACCCAGTGTGAGCAGCCCTGTCTGTGACCCTCAGCACCCAGTGTGAGCAGCCCTGTCTGTGACCCCACAGCACCCAGTGTGAACAGCCCTGTCTGTGACCCACAGCACCCAGTGTGAACAGCCCTGCCTGTCACCCCGCAGCACCCAGTGTGAGCAGCCCTGTATGTGCCCCCACAGCACCCAGTGTGAACAGCCCTGTATGTGACCCTACATCACCCAGTGTGAGCAGCCCTGTCTGTGACCCACAGCATCCAGTGTGAGCAGCAGTGTCTGTGACCCACAGCACCCAGTGTGAGCCGCCCTGTCTGTGACCCACAGCACCCAGTGTCAGCAGCCCTGTCTGTGACCCACAGCACCAGTGCGAGCAGCTCTGTCTGTGACCCTGCAGCACCCAGTGCGACCAGCCCTGTCTGTGCCCCACAGCACCCAATATGAGCAGCCCTTTCTGTGACCCCACAGCACCCAGTGTGAACAGCCCTGCCTGTGCCCCACAGCACCCAGTGTGAACAGCCCTGTCTGTGACCTCGCAGAACCCAGAGCGACCAGCCCTGCCTGTGACCCGATAGCACCCAGTGTGAACAGCCCTTTCTGTGACCTCACAGCACCCAGTGTGAACAGCCCTGTCTGTGACCCGATAGCACCCAGTGTGAGCAGCTCTGTCTGTGACCCCACAGCACCCAGTGCGTCCCGCCCTGTCTGTGCCCCACAGCATCCAGTGTGAGCAGCCCTGTCTGTGCCCCACAGCACCCAGTGTGAGCAGCCCTGTCTGTGCCCCACAGCACCCAGTGTGAGCAGCCCTCTCTGTGACCCGCAGCACCCAGTGTGAACAGCCCTGTCTGTGCCCCCACAGCACCCAGTGTCAGCAGCTCTGACTGTGACCCCACAGCACCGTGTGAACAGCCCTGCCTGTGCCCCGCAGCACCCAGTGTGAACAGCCCTGCCTGTGCCCCACAGCACCCAGTGTGAACAGCCCTGCCTGTTCCCCCACAGTACCCAGTGTGAACAGCCCTGCCTGTGCCCCACAGCACCCAGTGTGAGCAGCCCTGTCTGTGACCCCGCAGCACCCAGTGTGAGCAGCCCTGTCTGTGCCCCCACAGCACCCAGTGTGAGCAGCCCTGTCTGTGCCCCCACAGCACCCAGTGTGAGCAGCCCTGTCTGTGTCCCCACAGCACCCAGTGTGAGCAGCTCTGTCTGTGCCCCCACAGCCCCCAGTGCGATCAGCCCTGTCTGTGACCCACAGTGTGAACAGCTCTGCCTTAATCGAAACAATATAATTGGAATGCCATTTTCAGGGCAAATGTTATTCCAGAAAGCAGCATCTTAAATATTGAGCTAATGCTAAGCCAAGAGAGGAGACTTATGAAGAGATTGTGGCAAAGAAGTTCAGCTGGAATGTACTCATGAACAGTGACACATTTGGAACAAAAGAGCTGGTCAAGAATATTGAAACAAATTTCAGCAGAGATGCGAAACCCCTGCCCTCGTGAAGAAAAGTGACTACTTCATGACATATAATACAACAGCCTGTGAGCGTTTCTTAGGATAGGTTGTAAAGGAGCACCAACAAAGGGTTTCATGAGGTGGATGAAAAGAAATTGTTTGTGGCGGAGTCCAGAGCAAGGAGGCATGAAGACAAGACAGCCACTGACAGATCAAATGAAGAATTTAGGAGGAATTTCTTTGACAGAGAGTGGAAGAATGTGGAACCGCATGCCATTTATTGGAGCAGATAGCATTTACGGAAAGGATTGATATGTACACAATGTAGAAGAGATCCTTGTGGGACAGAGTGGATATTAGAGTGAGAGACAGCTCCTATAGGGTGTAGAAACTGAAATAGACAAGCTGCAGCTGAGTGGATTGTTTCTATGCTGTACACTCTGCGCAGATGGCCACTTCCTGCTCATGTTTTCCTTGCCCCACCCCCCCCAAAAATATGTCAAGTGAACCAATTAGAAAATCTACCCTCTTTTGTCATGATTGTTAGGTAGTGACCAATATTTCTGATCCTACAGAGCACAATTTATTCTGGGCATGTGCTTCTTACTGCCCAATGGAGGCAACATAATAGGTCCAAGAGTATGAGCAGGAAGATGTGCTGAATAGATTTGTCTTGTTTATGGTGATGTTTCTGCATGTGTCAATCAAACAAGTACAGCCAATTTGATTTAGGTAATTTTTTACTTTTGTCTTCTCAGCAAAACATACCTTTTACATTCGAGGGTGCATTGCTCCTTCTTTATGTAGCTTGGCCTATTCAGAAGAGGTTAATGGAATTAAGGTGGATTTCAAAACAGTCTGCTGTAACACAAACTTATGTAATGGAAGCTTCCGAATGGGACCATCACTTATGACAGGCTCCATATTGGCATTTGGCTGGACTCTGTGGCACTTATAAAGACTGGACTAGTTGCAGCGCATGAGCTGAACAAGTGCTTTGTAATGCATACATTATTCTTCCTTCAACACTTGCAAAATTTATGTACAGCGGAAGTAAGATCAAATGTATTTCTGAACTGGAAACAAACTGATCAAGAAATTCCAACAAAATAGTGATACAACAATTCCAAAACTGTAGTGGATCACCCTTTTTAAAGAATATTTCAATTATTATACTTCAGGCTCCTGGCCAGCCTAAAAAGTAAAGAAGCTTTTCAGTGTAGGACATTTTAGGCACATCGCCCTTCTCCCAATGAGAGAATTTCCAACAAATTCTCCCAATTCCCCACTGTAGCTTGGAGAAAACAGCATGAATGACCATTTTTTAAAAGTTGTTCATGATAAACTTATACGAAAAATTCTTAATAAAGGCCCTCTGTCCTGTCAAGGTTCAGGATATGCTCCAGTATTGAACAGAATAATCAACCCCATTGTGGGATCTGTCACGTTGCTGGTGTTAAGAGCAGCATGCAAATACTGGGCAGGTTTGGACATGTTTTTTGTGCTTTTGATTTTTGTTTTTGCCCTGCCATACTTGCAAGAATGTGAATTTGGTTGCACTTCCAATTTGTAATGATTAAAGCTTTTAAAATATGTACTTGGCTTGAGGGCAATGCTGGCAATGCATCATTAATTGCCCATCCCTAGTTACCTCGCGTTATGTGACATCTAAAACCAAACTGCACCCGACTGTGTGGGGTTCCTGCCTGGTGAGTCACGTTAAAATTACCAACCTCAACATCACGAAATGGCAGCTCTCCATATGATCCTGGACAGTTGTCACTGTCATCATTTATTACCCATCCCTAGTTACCTTGAGAAGATGGCAATGGCTCGTCTTGCATGAAAGCAATTTGTGCATCTGAGTGGTTGGCTCAGCTTCTTCAGAGCATGAAGACCTAGCCATATTGGATAGGCCACAGAGTACAGGTGGAAAATTGCCACAAAGCTCACATATTTATTGATCCTAATTTACGTATTGGCTATTGTTGTCTTTGAATGAATTACCTCGCCACTAAACTACCACACCCTAGCTCCGCAAGCATTTGTTTTTTTGTTGAGCAGATACCAGTGCTTATTAGAACTTACTGCTTGCACAATTTTTATAAAAGGCTGAACCACATCGCCAGTTTTACATTCAGGTGTCAAGTTGACAGTCCAATCCACTAATTTCTCCTACAATCCCATAGGAACATGAAACGTAGAATGCTGGTGTTGCACGCTGCCTTACTCTCTGTTGTGTGACATGTAAAACCATACTGCACCCGACTGTGTGGGGTTCCTGCCTGGTGAGTCACGTTAAAATTACCAACCTCAACATCACGAAATGGCAGCTCTCCGTGTGATCCTGGACAGTTGTCACTAAACCATTCAACCATTAAGAGGATTATCCAAATCTGGCCGCACCCAATTTTATTTATCTCACCTAAGTACAGTTTCCAGCAGAAACCACGAGGAGGGACAAATCAAGCAGAATTTTGCCTGGTTTAGGAACGCTGAAACCCCTTGGAGCCCCCAAACAGGCTTAGATCAGGATCAGCTAGGTCAGCACACGCAGACTAAAGCTGCAAATCTGCTTCCAGCTGACAAATGAAAAATATACATTTCTTGCAATTCTATTACTTCCTTTTGCTGTTGGAACTTCAAAATTGTATTTATTCCAATCTTAAAGACTATAAATGCAAATGTGAAATTCTCCATTTTATCAAATTGTTTTCTATAATGTTGATATTTTGGTGTAAAATCTAAAATTTTTTGGCTGACAACAGCATTATTTTTTTGCTTCAATGGAAATTTGTGCAGTTAATATTTTTCTTTTGTGCATGCATACTAATTTTCAGAATAGTCTATAATTGTAATACTGCAGAATTTTGTATAGAAAGGACAGAAATGTGCTTCCTGGTCAATATTTCCAATTCAAGTATTAACCTGCTAATTAACTCAAGGATTCGCGTCTGTAAAGTGTTACTGCATGTTATTGTTCCATTTTCTCTCTTTGTTCAGTCCAAAAAAACCTCAAAGCAAGATTATTAAAAAAACTTGGAAACTTCAAGTTGTTTGTCAGTGACACTAATTTAACTCAAATTATGCAATGCTGTAATATTAATACTTATATTATTTGGAGAAAGTGAATAGTTTCAAGTGCCTGGGGGTCAGTGGTGGCAGTAGATGGAAGTATGGAAATGAAAATTAAGCAACGAATTAGCTTTGGTTGTAGTAATCAGAAGAGGTGCAGTGGAATGTTCTGTGATAGAAAGATATCGCTGAAACTTCAAAGAAAAATCTACAAGACATTTGTGAGACCAGCCTTGTTATATAGTTCAGAAACTTGGGCAACATCAAACTGAGAGGAACAATGGCTGGATACTTATGAGATGCGGATGCCAAGAAGGTTGCGTGGAGTAACGAGAAAGGACAAAATTAGGAACCAGCATATCAGGGGGTCAGTGAAGATTGTGGAGCATCAGAGAAAGTAACCCAGCAGGGATTGAAATGGTATGGCCATCTGTTGTGGAGAGAGAGGAAATGTGATGAGGCTAGTGATGGAGATAGGACTGCCAGGAAGAAAGAGAAGAGGAAGGCCTGACACCAGATGGAAGGATGCAGTGGCGAGAGACTTAAACAGAGCAGGGTTGGAAGAGGAATGAGGGACTGACAGGAGGAGATGGAGAAGGATGATCAACCAGCAATGTGGTGACCCTAAGTGAAATGGGCAAAGCCAAAAGCAGAAGAAGAAAATAGAACTACTGCTGTAATTACTGTGAAATTTTGACCTATTTTTCTGGTGGTAGGAATATGGTTTGCATTCTAAACTATTAAAAACTTATATAACATTACATACGTCCTTTTGGATTCAAGTATCAATCAGTTTGATGGTCAATATTTAAAATTTGCAGTCTTGAGCCATGTAAATGGACATGATATTACAAAGAAACATACATGTTAATATGGCAATCACTTTGTTAAAACCAATTGGTAGTTAAACAGGTGCTGGGCATTAATTATCCCAACTGAATAGAATAAAAAGTTACAGGCTGGAAAACTTTGTGTGGAAGCTACTAGGAACTTAGTAGCACTGAGGAGTTGTCTTGGAAATAAACCAGCTTTAACCAAGAGACCAGCCTGGATTAATTCTTCCACCACAACCTCTTATTGTGAATAACAATGCGCACATACGAGTTAGGAGCAAGAGTGGGCCTCTTGCCATTTAATAAGATCATGGATAGCTTGATTGTAACCTCAACTCCACCTACCCACCTATAACCTTTCACCCGCTTGTTTATCAAGAATCTATCTACCTCTAGTATTAAAAGACTCTACTTCCACCGCCTTTTGAGGAAAAGAGTTCTAAAGACTCACCTCTCTCAAAGAAAAAAATTCTCCTCACCTCTGTTTTAAATGGGTGACCCCCCCTATTTTTAAACTCCTAAGGCAGGATTTTCCCATCGGTGGGGGTGGGGCCAGCTCACCGACGCGTGAAATGATGCGGGGTGATGTCGGGCGGAGCCTCTAACGTCACCGCGCCCCATTTCAATTTTCCAGTGGGCGGGGGCGCAGCAAAATGAGTTGTGCACCCGCCGGTCTGTCAATGGCCAATTGAAGCCGTTGACAGAGTCATTAATAGACCTGCCCGTTGGTGGGCAGGCCAGGAGCCTTGGTGGGGATTGGAAAAAGCATGAAACTTCATCCACAGGTGAAAAATTATGGACATGTCCCAACTCATGTGACAGTGACAGTGTCGCATGAGGGGACATGTCAGGAATTTTTTTTTTTCTCTATTTTTAATTTTTGTCACAGAACAGCCGATCTCCCTGAGACAGCACTTAGCCTCAGGGAGATGAGCGAGCTCTTCCTCGCGCATGCGTGAAAGACACACTCTCGATTTAGGGAAGCCCCCTTTTGCCCGCACAAGGAGCGCACAGCGCTTCCATGCGGACGTTGCGCTGGGTGGTCCTTAATCGGCCCGCCCACCTAAAATACGTTCGCGCCTGTCTGCACCCACCATTCAACTTCGCCCCGACCGGGGTTGGGGGGGGTGGAGGTGGGGGGGGGGGGCGGTGCGGGGGGATCCACTGCCCCCAGTTCTAGATTCTCCCACAAGAGGAAACACCCTCTTCACATCCATCTTGTCAAGACCCCTCAGGTTTATATATTTGAATCAAGTCACTTCTTACTCTTCTAAACTCCAGCAGATACAAGCCTAGCCTGTCCAACTTTTCCTCATAAGACCACGCGCCAATTCTAGGAATTAGACTGGTAAACCTTCTCTGAACTGCTTCCAATGCATTTACATTTTCCCTTAAATAAGGTGGCGAAAACTGTACACAGTACTGCAGATGTGCTCTCACCAATACCCTGAATAACTGAAGCACAATCTCTCTACTTTTATATTCAATTCCTCTCGCAATAATTGATAACATTCTATTATCTTTCCTAATTATTTGCTTTACCTGCATACTAACCATTTACCAATCATGCACCAGGACATCCAGATCCCTATTGTTGAGTATGCTTGCCTTTCCAATTTTTTTTAAAAGTATTTTACTTTTCTCCCAATTTATTCTTGGGTTTACTCAGCAGGTCTAACAGCATCTGTGGAGAGAAAAAAAAGTTAATGTTTTGGATCCATATGACTCTTATAGAGCTAAAGAAAAGTAAAAATGTGGTGAAATTTATACAGTTTAAGAGGGTGGAGCAGGGTGAAGCTGGATAGAGGGCCAGCGATAGGGGGGCAAGGAGAGATTGCCAGCGATGTCCTGGACAAAAGGGTGTTAATGATAGTGGTACTGGCTAAAGGAGGTGCTGATGGTGGCATTAAGGTCAGAAAGCAGAATGTGATGATAGCAGGACAAGGGTAAGCACTCTGGAAAGAACAACATGTAACCAGTGACAGATGGCTCTAGTGAGGGTGGTGTGGGGAGGAGAAAAGGATTGAGAATAGGATAAAAGGTGGGGATAAAACAATGAATAAAAATGAAAATAAATAAAAATAAGAGAATAAAAATTAAAATGACTTGAGAAAAGAGGATGAAAAAGGGGTGAGGATAGAGGAGAGAGTTTATAGTCTGAAGTTGTTGAACTCAATGTTAAGTCTGGAGGAAGCCACAGGAAAATCTTGTCGCTTGCCATTTCAGCACACCACCCTGCTCTCTTGCCCACATGTATGTCCTTGGCTTGCTGCATTGTTCCAGTGAAGCTCAACACAAACTGGAGGAACAGCACCTCATCTTCCGACTAGGCACTTTACAGCCTTCCAGACTTAACATTGAGTTCAACAACTTTAGACCATGAATGCTCTCCTCCATCCTCACCCCTTTTTATCCCTTTTTCTCAATATTCTTTTTAATTTTTATTTTTTATCCACTTAATGCTGTTCCTCCAGTTTGTGCTGGGTTTCACTGGAACATTGCAGCAGGGCAAGGATGGACATGTGGGCATGAGAGCAGGGTGGTGTGTTGAAATGGCAAGGCATAGGAAGATTTTTTTCTCATGTCCTTTGGTTCTTTTGCCTTAAATCTTTGGTTATCAATCCTTCAGCTTTTAGACACAGATTTTCTTTATTTGCACTATCCAAACCCTTCAAATTGTAGGAGCCAAGTTTTGGGTGGGGATTCATTGTTAAACCAACAACCTCAATTTTCCTTAAACAGTGCTTCAGAAAACAGCTGGATTCACAGGGGAAAGTCAAACTTGTAATGTTTCAGACAGGAGGAGAGGAATTTTACTTGTGTGGTAGCACTTAAATGGGCAGTATTGTATCTGCTGCCCTTTATACCCTTCACTCGAAGTTCAGTTCTGTTGCCTTCAATAGAACTCAGTGTCAGATAACAAGTGTCTTTTGCTAATGCCTAGGATAAATTTCTAACCCTTTGTGGTTAACCCCATAGTATAAAAGGTTACTATCAAATATGTAAATATATAGTCTCCATCAACAGTGACCTAAGATCACTTGACAACAGAGCACAGAGAGAGAGAACAACTGAACAATTTCTCCTTAAACTCCTCTCACTTCCTCCAAATAAAAGGTGTGGCTATGGATACCCGCATGGGCCCCAGCTATGCCTGTCTCTTTATGGGGTATGTGGAACATTCCTTGTTCCAGTCCTACTCCAGCCCCCTCCCACAACCCTTTCTCCGGTACATCAATGATTACTTCAGGCTGCTTCATGCTCTCGTCTGGACCTGGAAAAATTTATTAATTTTGCTTCCAATTTCCACCCCTCCATCATTTTCACATGATCCATCTCTGACACCTCCCTTCCCTTCCTTGACATCTCTGTTTCAATTTCTGGTGATAGACTGTCCACCAATATTCATTACAAGCCTATCGACTCCCACAGCTACCTCGACTACAGCTCCTCACACCCCGCTTCCTGTAAGGACTCCATCCCATTCTCTCAGTTCCTTCGCCTCCGTCGCATCTGTTCTGATTATGTCACTTTCAAAAACAGTTCCTCTGACATGTTTTCCTTCTTCCTTAACCGAGGTTTTCCACCCACGGTCGTTGACAGGGCCCTCAACCATGTCCGGTCCATCTCCCGCGCATCTGCCCTCACGCCTTCTCCTCCCTCCCAGAAACATGATAGGGTCCCCCTTGTCCTCACTTATCACCCCACCAGCCTCCGCATTCAAAGGATCATCCTCCACCATTTCCGCCAACTCCACATGATGCCTCCACCAAACACATCTTCCCCTCACCCCCGGCGGCATTCCGTAGGGACCGCTCCCTCTGTGACACCCTGGTCCGCTCCTCCATCACCCCCTACATCTCAACTCCTTCCCACAGCACCTTCCCATGCAGCCACAGAAGGTGCAACACCTGCCCCTTTACTTCCCCCCTCCTCACCATCCAAGGGCCCAAACTCTCCTTTCAAGTGAAGCAGCATTTCACTTGCACTTCCCTCAACTTAGTCTACTGCATTCACTGCTCCCAATGTGGTCTCCTCTACATTGGAGAGACCAAACACACACTTTGCAGACCATTTCGGTCTGTCCGCAAGCATGACTCAGACCTCCCTGTCACTTGCCATTTCAACACTCCACCCTGCTCTCATGCCCACATGTCCGTCCTTGGCCTGCTGCAATGTTCCAGTGAAGCTCAACGCAAACTGAAGGAACAGCACCTCATCTTCCGACTAGGCACTTTACAGCCTTCCGGACTGAATATTGAGTTCAACAATTTTAGATCATGAACTCTCTCCTCCATCCCCACCCCCTTTCCGATCCCCCTTTTTTCCAATAATTTATATAGATTTTTCTTTTCCCACCTATTTCCATTATTTTTAAATGGATTTCCATCCATTGTTTTATCTCTACCTTTTAGCCTATTTTGATCCCCTCCCCCCACCCCACCCCCACTAGGGCTATCTGTACCTTCACCCCACCCCACCCCCACTAGGGCTATCTGTACCTTCACCCCACCCCACCCCCACTAGGGCTATCTGTATCTTGCTCGTCCTGCTTTCTACCCTTAATATCACCTATTTGCACATTCCTTAGATAATACCTCTTTGTCCTTTTGTCTGGGACATCTTTTGGTTATCTCCACCTATCACTGGCCCTCTATCCAGCTCTACCTGTCCCATCCCCCTTAAACCAGCTTATATTTCACCCCTTTTCTATTTCTCCTTAGTTCTGTTGAAGAGTCATACAGACTCGAAACGTTAACTGTGTTCCTCTCCGCAGATGCTGCCAGACCTGCTGAGTTTTTCCAGGTATTTTTATTTTTGTTTTGGATTTCCAGCATCCGTAGTTTTTTGTTTTTAACGAAGAGAGAGAGTTCCATGTAGAACATCGTGTAGAGACCACCTTGTAAATAGTTAACATTATGTTAAAAATAAGGTAAAGTTTGCTAACAGTATTACCTCTGGCCATATTACTATGCCACAGACCATGACTATCACACACCAGACTAAAGACAACACTAACAGAAACTCTATCTGCACTTTTATTTCCTTTATTCATTCCTGAAATATGGGTGTCACTGGCAAGGCTGACTTTTATTGCCCCTCCGTAGTTTCCCTGCCTTTGATACAACTGAATGACTTGTTGGGTTACTAAGAGTCAACCACATTGCTGTCAGGCTGTAGAACCAATCAGGTTCTCCTCTAAAATGATGCAGTTGGATTTTTTTAAAATTACAGTTTGAAAGTTTTATGGCAGCTTTTATTGATGCCAGCTTCTTAATTTGCAGATATTTTTTTTAAAAAAAACTGAATTCATATTTCCCAAGCCCCACCATGGGATCTGAACTCCCACTCTGTAGAATTACTAGTCCCAAAGTCTCTGGATTACAGGCCCAGCAGTATTATCACTGTAACATGGCCTTGCTTGAGAATCCTGTCCCTAAATTTTGATGTCCTGTCGAACTTAACAATCGTTGAAACAAAAATCTGGCTTCCCTGCGAAGCTGTTGTGGAAAAACATGCTACATGATGACTGAATCACTGGCTGGAATGCTGAGTGGGGTGGGGTTCTCCATTATTGTACTGTTCATTTTTAGAATGTAATGTTAAGTGAAGGCTCAATTGAGCCCATCCAACTTTGCCCTCTTGTCAAGGATATCATGTTTCAGGATGCAGCTGAACCAGGTTTTTCCATCAGCCTGTTTGTTTTCTTCTGAGTGAGGGACCAAACTAATTTACCTTTGGCCCTTTGCAAGGGTAGACCCCAACTTTACACGGTTAGCAAGAAAAACAGGCACCAGCAATCTCTTTCACACCTCTCCTCATCACCACAAGAGAAATAGTAAAAAAAAGAACGACTGTCCACAAAAACCCAAAACAAATTCTACATCAACAATCTGTATTTTGTTTTGAATGCCATCTGGGTCATTAGTTACCTTTCCTTCACTGCCTATTGGCTCTATTATGTTTTCATGTCTTAGAGATTCCATGAACCTATGCACTAGGTGGGGCAGTATAGTCATTTTGTACTTGTTTTTCTTTCCAACACATTTTGATGACTGAAGGAGTGAGCTATGCACATTTTGTTTTTCTGGAGTTTTGCATCTGGTAGCGCATGTTTAAACATAGCGATCTTGAGAGCGAAGAACAATTATTTTTATTGGATGCCTTTATTCTGACTGCTTTACTTTCGACTGGCAGCTACATACTGCCCAGCAACCAAGGAGGGAAACGAAGGTTAACTGCAACTTGAAAGGCTGTGGAGTTTTGAGAGTCAGCCTAGCTCACTTTGTAAGGCGGGGTTTGGGGGTTGGGAGGGTGTGGGGTGGTAGTGGGGGGGTGGGCTGGGGGGGATGTGTGGGGGGGGTTGGTGGTGTAATCTTTACTTAACACATCCATAGGGAAATGGAGGGTGCAATGCTGGTTTTGCACCCCCTCCTGATTCTCCACTGAAGACAGCAACAACTTGCATTTACATAGCACCTTTTAGCACAGCATCATGTCCCAAAATGCTTCCCATGATCAAACAAAAATTGACATGGAGAGTAATTCGAGGGTGGGAGGGGAGGGGAGGATTGGGGGGTTGGGGAAGGGTGTTAAACTGATTTCCCACCAGATTCAGAGGCTTTCCACCCCGCTGTTTAGGTTTTTACTTCAGTTGATGGGTGAAAGCCTTCATTTTTGGGGAATTACTGCTATAAGAAGAGCAAATCTAATGGGACCAGCCCTCATAAAGAGCCATCATGGAGACTTTCGATCAAATGGCCTCTCTTCTAAGCTGCAACCGTTCCATGATTGGAAAATAATCGTTCTTCCATCAGGTGAAACTGCATAAAACCAGTCTAATTTCCTCAGAGGGACTTTGGTCTCTTGGCACTGGTAGCACCTTCTGTAGGCAGTCCATCGCTAGGGAGAAGTGGAGTGGGAGGAGGAAACTTCAGCACTGCTGAAGAGGACACAGATTTAAGGTGATTGGTAAAAGAAGCAATAGCAACATGAGGAAAAACTTATCCATGCAATCGATTGGTTAGGGTCTGGAATGCACTGCCTGAGAGTGTGGTGGAGACAGGGTCAATCGAGTGGTTAGGGTCTGGAATGCACTGCCTGAGAGTGTGGTGGAGACAGGGTCAATCGAGTGGTTAGGGTCTGGAATGCACTGCCTGAGAGTGTGGTGGAGACAGGGTCAATCGAGTGGTTAGGACCTGGAATGCACTGTCTGAGAGTGTGGTGGAGACAGGGTCAATCGAGTGGTTAGGGTCTGCAATGTACTGTCTGAGAGTGTGGTGGAGACAGGGTCAATTGAATGGTTAGGATCTGGGATGCACTGCCTGAGAGTGTGGTGGAGACAGGGTCAATCGAGTGGTTAGGATCTGGAATGCACTGTCTGAGAGTGTGGTGGAGACAGGGTCAATCGAGTGGTTAGGATTTGGAATGCACTGTCTGAGAGTGTGGTGGAGACAGGGTCAATCGAGTGGTTAGGGTCTGGAATGCACTGTCTGAGAGTGTGGTGGAGACAGGGTCAATCGAGTGGTTAGGATCTGGAATGCACTGTCTGAGAGTGTGGTGTAGACAGGGTCAATCGAGTGGTTAGGATCTGGAATGCACTGTCTGAGAGTGTGGTGGAGACAGGGTCAATCGAGTGGTTAGGGTCTGGAATGCACTGTCTGAGTGTGGTGGAGACAGGGTCAATCGAGTGGTTAGGGTCTGGAATGCACTGTCTGAGTGTGGTGGAGACAGGGTCAATCGAGTGGTTAGGATCTGGAATGCACTGTCTGAGAGTGTGGTGGAGACAGGGTCAATTGAATGGTTAGGATCTGGGATGCACTGCCTGAGAGTGTGGTGGAGACAGGGTCAATCGAGTGGTTAGGGTCTGCAATGCACTGTCTGAGAGTATGGTGGAGACAGGGTCAATCGAGTGGTTAGGGTCTGCAATGCACTGTCTGAGAGTGTGGTGGACACAGGGTCAATCGAGTGGTTAGGATCTGGAATGCACTGTCTGAGAGTGTGGTGGAGACAGGGTCAATCGAGTGGTTAGGGTCTGGAATGCACTGTCTGAGAGTGCGGTGGAGACAGGGTCAATCGAGTGGTTAGGATCTGGAATACACCGAGGGCAGGATTTTTCTCTGATCAGGCATCCTGACCCGCTCGAGTGTAAAATGATGCCCGATGACATCGGATGAGCGACCCAACATCATTGCGCACTTATGCGCTATTTAGGTTGGTGGGATGGTGCGGGAGTCGGCAGCCCACCCGTCGACAATTAACCGGCCTATTCAGGCCTTTGAAATAACAAGTGAGTGAAATTTTTTGTTGCCCGTCCATCCTTACAGTTAGCGGGCAGGCAAAAAGGCCAAGTCGCCTTTGACTGTTTTAGGAAACCTCATCCAGGGGCGGGTTGAGGTTTCCCACAGCAATTAAAAATGGAATATAATTTTTAACATTTAATTCATAACATGTCCCTGCTCCATGTGACAGAGTCTCTCCAGGGGACACATTTCTAACAGTGGAAACTTTTTTATTGTTGAGTTTTTGAATCTTCAGCTCCCTGAGGCAGCGCTGTGCATGCGCTGACTTCCACACTCACCCTCCTCCCGCACCACCCGCCCCCCCCACCCCCCAGCCCAGCAGTGCTGAGTGTTGCTGCATGCATTTCACACTGGCTGGATGTTAATTGGCTTCAAGAGGGAATTGGATCAATATCTGAAAAGGAAGGACACGCAAGGCTACAGGTTGAAGGCTGGGGAGTGGCGCTAGGTGAGTTGCTCCTTCAGAGAGCCAGTACAGGCACAGAAGGCCGAATGGACCCCCCACTGTGCAGTAACCAATCTGTCATATCCCCAACAATGTGACTCACTCCTGAGCCTGGAACATCTTTCCAGGGCACTGAAGCTAAAAACTTTGAACACATTTTAAATGTTGCTACAGTTACGCTCGTAATTCAGCAACGGACCCCTCCCCAAACCCCTTCCCCCCCACCAACCACCCCGTCCTCCCCCCAAGCTGGGAGGTATGTGCCAAGCCCTGTGAAAAAATGTGTTTGGCAGTGAATGCTCCCTCCAGCGTCATAACGTCTTAACAACATCACTGGAATTAACCCCTGCTGCTCTGGGGTGGGCAGCCTTCCTGTGCCTGAACTCAAGCAGCAGCAACAACCTACATTTATATCCCACCTTTTAAGGTCGTAAAACATCCCAATGTTCCTCACAGGAGTGGCTATCAAGCCAACTTTGATGCTGAGTCATGTCAGGCAATATTCAGATGGGTGGCCAGAAACTTGGTTCAAAGTCTCAGGTTTTAAGGAGCATCTTGAAAGGAGAGAGAGAGAGAGAGAAAGAGATAAAGAAGTGGAAAGGTTTAGGAAGGGAATTCCAGAGCTTAGATCCAGGTGCCGGAAGGCACAGCCACTGACAGAGCATCAATTAAAATCGGGGATGCGCAAGAGGCCAGAATTGGAGGACCGCAGAGACCTTGGAGGCTTCGAAGGTTGGAGCAGGTTACAGAGGTAGGAAGGGGGACAGTGGGGCAGGGGAAACATGGAAATATTTGAAAACAAGAACGTGAACTTTAAGACCGAGGGGTTGCCGGACCGAGAGCAATCTGGGTTGGTGAGAGGGCAAACAAGTTGAAATGGCGGGGGAGCATCAGGGCGAGGCACCCCTGCCCCAACATCCAGCTATCCTCCTTACCCTTCCCCACCCACAACGTTCCCAATGACTGGGGACTAGAACACCTCCCTTGGAAAGAAAGACATGAGGCCGGTTAGGCAGGATCCAGGCATAGCTGTTACGTGGAGAGGAGGAAGGAATTTGGGGCAGGAACTAGATCCACCAGGTAGCTCGCTTGGCTTTGAGCCAGAGGACATTGATTGAAGTCTCATTCCAGAGATTCGAGCACAATATCCAGGCCATAGGTGGGATTTTCGGGCCCTGCCCACCACCAGATTGTCCGGTGCCACTGAAAGCCTGTGGACTAGCATGTTGGATTGCCAAATCTCCCACAGGGAGTCCTGCCTTGACAGAGCCAGAAAATCCCAGCCCATGAACATTGCTGTTTTGCATTAATTCAAGAATGTCAATATTTCAGACAATCACGGCAATTTATTCTACAGGAGGAAAGGGTGCTGATTGGATGGCAAGTCAACTCTGATTGGCCGAGGTGTTGCCATGCAGAGAGCAACGGGAGCTATAGGCTCCCCAAGCCCCAGGATAATTACATCAAGGTGAAAAGCTTGAACACATTGCTTTTGTTGGCAGAGGATGAGTCCCTGCACTTGAACGTATGTTGCTCCTAGCTAGCATCAAGGGATCATGTCACATTTCAGTGGATGAGGGTGTGGTATACTGCCAGAGGAGCAAAGTTTTGGATGTTAAAGACAGGCCCCATCAGGTGGATTTAAAAGATCCCAGAAAGATTTCCATCCATCGCCCCACGGCACTCCCACACCACAGCTCCACCCTGCAGCCCCAGTGTCCAGCCAATATTTATCCCCTAGCTAAAATTATTAAAACCAGTTACCTAGTCATCATTTGTGGGAAGATAGGAGCCGTTCACCACCACCCTCTCAATTTTAAAAATTTGCACTATTTGTTCACAGGATGTGGGTGTCGCTGGCTGTTCCAGCATTTATTGCCCATCCCTAGCTGCCCTTGAGAAGGTGGTGGTGAGCTGCCTTCTTGAGCCGCTGCAGTCCCTGTGGTGTAGGTACACCCACCGTGCTGTTAGGGAGGAAGTTCCAGGACTTTGTCCATGTGGTGTAGGTACGCCCACAGTGCTGTTAGGGAGGGAGTTCAGGATTATGTCCGTGTGGTGTAGGTACACCCACAGTGCTGTTAGGGAGGGAGTTCCAGGATTTTGTCCATGTGGTGTAGGTACACCCACAGTGCTGTTAGGGAGGGAGTTCCAGGATTTTGTCCATGTGGTGTAGGTACACCCACAGTGCTGTTAGGGAGGGAGTTCCAGGATTTTGTCCATGTGGTGTAGGTACACCCACAGTGCTGTTAGGGAGGGAGTCCCAGGATTTTGTCCGTGTGGTGTAGGTACACCCACAGTGCTGTTAGGGAGGGAGTTCCAGGATTTTGTCCATGTGGTGTAGGTACACCCACAGTGCTATTAGGGAGGGAGTTCCAGGATTTTGTCCATGTGGTGTAGGTACACCCACAGTGCTGTTAGGGAGGGAGTTCCAGGATTTTGTCCATGTGGTGTAGGTACACCCACAGTGCTGTTAGGGAGGGAGTTCCAGGATTTTGTCCATGTGGTGTAGGTACACCCACAGTGCTATTAGGGAGGGAGTTCCAGGATTTTGACCCAGCGACAGTGAAGGAACGGTGATATATTTCCAAGCCAGGATGGTGAGTGACTTGGAGGGGAACTTCCAGGTGGTGGTGTTCCCATCTACCTGCTGCCCTTGTCCTTCTAGATGGTAGTGGTTGTTGGTTTGGAAGGTGCTGTTGAAGGAGCCTTGGTGAATTCCTGCGGTGCATCTTGTAGATGGTACACACACTGCTGCTACTGTGCGTCGGTGGTGGAGGGAGTGAATGTTTGTGGATGGGGTGCCAATCAAGCGGGGCTGCTTTGTCCTGGATGGTGTCGAGCTTCCTGAGTGTTGTGGGAGCTGCATTCATCCAGGCAAGTGAGGAGTATTCCATCACACTCCTGACTTGTGCCTTGTAGATGGTGGACAGGCTTTGAGGAGTCAGGAGGTGAGTTACTCACCGCAGGATTCCCAGCCTCTGACCTGCTCTTGTAGCCACAGTATTTATATGGCTGGTCCAGTTCAGTTTCTGGTCAATGGTAACCCCCAGGATGTTGATAGTCGGGGATTCAGTGATGGGAATGTCATCGACTGTCAAGAGCAGGTGGCTTCACTTCAAATGTACTTCGGTGGATTTTGTAAATAAGCACAGACTGTTTCCAGTGGTAGTGGAACCAGATGTCAGATTAAAGCTGATTGGCAAAGGAGCCTAAACAAAACATGAAAAGAATGATTTTTTAGCCAGTGAGTTCTTGCAACCTGGAATGTGCTGCCTAAAAGATTAGTGGAAGCAGATTCAATAGGAACTTCCAGAGGGATTGGAGTAAATTTGAAGGGGATAATTTGTTGTGACCATTTTGCCTCTTTACCAACGAATTAGGAACATTCGGCCCCTCGAGCCTGCTCCACCATTTGAAAAGGTATATGCTTGATCTGACTGTGGCCACAACTCCACTTTTCCATCTGTCCCCCTACTCCCAAAATAACCTTTGACTCCCTTGTCAGTCAAGAATCTATGTAACTCAGCCTTAAAAATATTCAATGACCCAGCCTCCACTGCTCTCTGGGGAAGAAGAATTTCACAGGCCAACGACCCTCTGAGAGAAAATATTTCTCCTCATCTCCATCTTCAGCAGCAGACCTCTTATATTTAAATGGTGCTCCCTCGTTCGAGAGATAGATAACTGCTCTGTTTCCCTTCAGGCATTTCCTGGAATGGATATGCTGCGAAATCAAGATCACATGTTGGGCCATGACATTCCCAAGTCTATTTTCTCATTGTATGAACAAGAAGCACTCTCTACTCTCCATTATCCAATTGTTTTGGTCATGGGAGGCAGGACCAAAAAGCAAGATTAGGCTTTGTGTCATATCATCCACAGCATCAGGCATCCAATACAATTCACAGCCATCAAGGTACTTATTCTCTTCTGAAGTCATTGTTCTAATGTATGAAAACATCAATTTAACATGGAAAATACTTACAATTACTGACTCAGTTCATAGAATTACATAGCAATCACAGCACAGAAACACACCATTAAGCACAAGGCTATGCTAGCCTTTATGCTCTTCATAAGCATCCTCTGTCTGCCACACCTACCCATCAGCCTCCTATCTCTGCCACACCTACCCATCAACCTCCTCTCTCTGTCACACCTACCCATCAACCTCCTCTCTCTGTCACACCTACCCATCAACCTCCTCTCTCTGTCACACCTACCCATCAACCTCCTCTGTCTGCCACACCTACCCATCAACTTCCTCTCTCTGCCACACCTACCCATCAACCTCCTCTCTCTGCCACACCTACCCATCAACCTCCTCTCTTTGTCACACCTACCCATCAACCTCCTCTCTTTGTCACACCTACCCATCAACCTCCTCTCTTTGTCATACCTACCCATCAACCTCTTTGCCATACCTATCCATCAACCTCCTCTTTCTGCAACACCTACCCATCAGCCTCCTCTCTCTGCCACACTTACCCATCAGTCCCCTCTCTCTCTCTCTCTCTCTTTCGTCTACCCATCAGCATATGCTTCTATTCTCCCTCATCTGTTTACCTCAAACAATCCAAATTCGATACACCCTGTGGCTAAAGCAGTGTCTTGTTGATTCTTTTTTGAACGTCTCAGTGACTATCATATATTTATAGCTGCCTCCTCTCTCTGCCATACCTACCCATCAGCCTCCTCTCTCTGCCAACACCTAGCCATCAACCTCCTCTTTCTGCCATACCTACCCATCAGCCTCCTCTCTCTGCCACACATACCCATCAACCTCCTCTCTCTGCCACACCTACCCATCAGCCTCCTCTCTCTGCTAACACCTACCATCAACCTTCTCTCTCTGCCAAACCTACCCATCAACCTCCTCTCTCTGCCAAACCTACCCATCAACCTCCTCTCTCTGCCAAACCTACCCATCAACCTCCTCTTTCTGCCACACCTACCCATCAGCCTCCTCTCTCTGCCATGTCTACCCATCAACATTCCTCATCCTGCCACAACTACCCATCAGCCTCCTCTCTCTGTCACACCTACTCATCAACCTCCTCTCTCTGTCACACCTACCCATCAACCTCCTCTCTTTGTCATACCTACCCATCAACCTCTTCTCTTTGCCATACCTATCCATCAACCTCCTCTTTCTGTCACACCACCCATCAGCCTCCTCTCTCTGTCACACCTACTCATCAACCTCCTCTCTCTGTCACACCTACCCATCAACCTCCTCTCTTTGTCATACCTACCCATCAACCTCTTCTCTTTGCCATACCTATCCATCAACCTCCTCTTTCTGTCACACCACCCATCAGCCTCCTCTCTCTGTCACACCTACTCATCAACCTCCTCTCTCTGTCACACCTACCCATCAACCTCCTCTCTTTGTCATACCTACCCATCAACCTCTTCTCTTTGCCATACCTATCCATCAACCTCCTCTTTCTGCCATACCTACCCATCAGCCTCCTCTCTCTGCTAACACCTACCATCAACCTCCTCTCTCTGCCAAACCGACCCATCAACCTCCTCTTTCTGCCACACCTACCCATCAGCCTCCTCTCTCTGCCATGTCTACCCATCAACATTCGTCATCCTGCCACAACTACCCATCAGCCTCCTCTCTCTGCCAACACCTAGCCATCAACCTCCTCTCTCTGCCACACTTACCCATCAGTCCTCTCTCTCTCTCTCTCTCTCTCGTCTACCCATCAGCATATGCTTCTATTCCTTTCTTCCTCATCTGTTTACCTCAAACAATCCACATTCGATACACCCTGTGGCTAAAGCAGTGTTTCGTTGATTCTTTTTTGAACGTCTCAGTGACTATCATATATTTGTAGCTGCTCGTTGTGGATTATCCACAAGCAGAAGGATTTTCTCACATCTCAAGCCCCTAGATAAATGAGTGGGATGTTTCAAAAGTCCATTCTTGGCCTGTTGGTATCACTGGTGTGGCCGGAATATATACTTTAAAAAAAAAAATTCGACTTTTTCCATGAAATTTGTCAAGGTACATTGCACAGCAGTTCATACTTAACATTATATGAAGTGCAATACAGTTAAATTTCTTTCATAAGTTCATAGGATCCTAAAAAATAGGAGCAGGAGTAGGCCATTCAGCCCCTCCTTCATTCAACCCCTCCTCCATTCAGCCCATCACGTCTGTGTTGACCCTCTGCAAAGGCAATCGAACTAGTGCCACTCCCCTGCCCTTTCTGTGTAGCCCTGCAAATGTTTTCACATCAGGTTCTTATCCCATTCTCTTTTGAAGGCCACGACTGAACCTGTTTCCACCACACTCTCAGACAGTGCATTCCAGACCCTAACCACTCGATTGACCCTGTCTCCACCACACTCTCAGACAATGCATTCCAGACCCTAACCACTCGATTGACCCTGTCTCCACCACACTCTCAGACATTGCATTCCAGACCCTAACCACTTGATTGACCCTGTCTCCACCACACTCTCAGGCAGTGCATTCCAGACCCTAACCACTCGATTGACCCTGTCTCCACCACACTCTCAGACAATGCATTCCAGACCCTAACCACTCGATTGACCCTGTCTCCACCACACTCTCAGACAATGCATTCCAGACCCTAACCACTCGATTGACCCTGCCTCCACCACACTCTCAGACAGTGCATCCCAGATCCTAACCACTCGATTGACCCTGTCTCCACCACACTCTCAGACAGTGCATTCCAGATCTTAACCACTCGATTGACCCTGTCTCCACCACACTCTCAGACAGTGCATTCCAGATCCTAACCACTCGATTGACCCTGTCTCCACCACACTCTCAGACAGTGCATTCCAGATCCTAACCACTCGATTGACCCTGTCTCCACCACACTCTCAGACAGTGCATTCCAGACCCTAACCACTTGCGGTGTTATAAAAAGTTGCTCCTCCTGACGCATTTGGTTCTTGTGCCAACCACCTTCAACCTCTGTCCTCTGGTTCTCGATCCTTCCACCAATGGGAACAGTTTCTCCCTAACGATTCTGAACCAAAGCCCTCATGATTTTGAGCAGCTCTATCAAATCTCCTCTCAACCTTCCCTGCTGCAAAGAGAACAAGCCCAGCTCCTCCAATCTATGCATAACTGAAGTTCCTCACCCTGGAACCGTTCTCATGAATCTTTTCTGCCCTCTCTCTGAGGTCTTCGCATCCTTCCTGAAGTACCACACCCAGAACTGGATGTGATCCTCCAGCTGAGGCCACGCAGCCTTTTATACAACTTTAACGTAACCTCCTTGTATTTGAGCTCAATGAACCTGATTGGGTAACAAAGAATCAATCCCTTTTCCTATTGGCTGGGAAGACAGTCCGCCCGGAGGATGGACCAGTGACGGGAGAGTGGAGCATGCAGCTGTTCGAGGTGGGGTATCCTGTGATCAAATGTCCGGAGGTACGCCCAACCAGAATTGGCAATGTTGTTGGGAGCACAGAATGGGGCCATTGTTTCTGTGCAATCGAGTCTGTCACTGCAGCACTGATAAGGAAGGATGCTGCCTGCAGCTAATATCCAAAAGGAATCCACAGGGAAAATTGAAATCCTAATGCAACCCTTGGAAACATTCCCAGAAATCTAAGCTGCTCAGAATTACTCCGGGAATCATGTAGGTTGTGTGGCTGGTTCATAGAGGGCTGGGTGAACTGGGTGTTTTTTTATAAAAACAAAAAACAAAAAACTGTGGATGCTGGAAATACAAAACAAAAACAGAATTACCTGGAAAAACTCAGCAGGTCTGGCAGCATCGGCGGAGAAGAAAAGAGTTGACGTTTCGAGTCCTCATGACCCTTCAACAGAACTAGGCGAATCCCAGGAAGGGGTGAAATATAAAACAAAAACAGAACTACCTGGAAAAACCCAGCAGGTCTGGCAGCATCGGCGGAGAAGAAAAGAGTTGACGTTTCGAGTCCTCATGACCCTTCGACAGAACTGAAATATAAGCTGGTTTAAGGTGGTGGTGGTGGTGGTGGTGGTGGTGGGGGGGGGGGGGTGGGGGAGAAGTGGAGGAGGTGGTGTGGTTGTAGGCAAAAGCAGTGATAGCAGCAGATCATTAAAAGATGTCACAGACAGCAGAACAAAAGAACACATAGGTGTCGAAGTTGGTGATATTATCTAAACAAATGTGCTAGTGTTTTTTTTAATTCATTTATGGGATGAGGGCATCACCAGCTAGGGCAGCGTTTATTGCCCATCCCTAATTGACCATTAACATTGATTGCCTCACTGATTGAAAATCTGTCTGTCTCAGCCTTGAATATATTTAACAACCCAGCCTCTACAGCCCTCTGCGGTAAAGAATTCCACAGATTCACTACCCTCTGAGAGAAGAAATTCCTCCTCATCTCCACAAATGGAAACAGCCTCTCAGCATCCACCCTGTCAAGCCCCCTAAGAACCTTACATGTTTCAATAATGTCATCTGTCATTCTTCTAAACTCCAATGAGTACAGGACCAACCTACTCAACCTCTCCACATAAGAAAATCCCCCGATACCCGGGGTCAACCTAGTGAACCTTCTCTGGACTGCCTCCAATCTATCTTTCCTTAGATAAGGGGAACAAACCTGTTCACAGTGTTCTAGGTGTGGTCTAACTAGTGCCTTGTATAGTTTTAGCAAGACTTCCCTATTTTTATACTCCATTCCCTTTGAAATAAAGGCCAACATTCCATTTGCCTTCCCTATTACCTGCTGAACTTGTATGTTAGCTTTTTGGGATTCCTGCACGAGGACCCCCAAATCCCTCTGTGCTGCAGCTTTCTACAGTCTTTCTCCATTTAAGTTACATTCAGCTCCTCTGTCCTTCCTGCCAAAATGCATAACCTCACAATTTCACAGTTCCTGCAGTGCATCTCGTAGATGGTACACACTGCTGCTACTGTGCGTCTGTGGTTGAGGGAGTGAATCTATGTTGATGTGATGCCAATCAGGCGGATGCTTTGTCCTGGATGGTGTCAAGCTTCTTGAGTGTTGTGGGAGCTGCACTCATCCAGGCAAGTGTGGATATTCCATCCTGACTTGTGCCTTGTAGATGGTGGACAGGCTTTGAGGAGTCTGGAGGTGAGTTACTCATCACAGGATTCCTAGCCTCTGACCTGCTCTTGTAGCCACAGTATTTATATGGCTAGTCCAGATCAGTTTCTGGTCAATGGTAACCCCAAGGATGTTGATTGTGGGTCTTTCAGTGATGGGAATGCCATTGAACATCAAGGGGCGATGGTTAGATTCTCTCTTGTTGCAGATGGTCATTGCCTGACACTTGTGTGGCGTGAATGTTACTTGCCACTCGTCAGCCCAAGCCTGGATATTGTCCAGGTCTTGCTGCATATGGACATGGACTGCTTCAGTATCTGAGGAGTCATGAATGGTGCTGAACATTGTGCAACCATCAGCGAACATCCCCACTCCTGACCTTATGATGGAAGGAAGCTCTTGTGATTTGAAGATGCTGATTTCATCAAGAGGTTTCAATAATCTTGCTGGCAAGGATTATGAAAGGTTTATTGTATCCCTGAAATGTGAGATGATATGAGTATCATTGTAGTCATTGCATTCCCGTTTTGGCTCATGGACAGGCATGACTAAATAGCTCTCTCTCTCTCTCTCTCATCTCCTGTGACTGAGGAATAGCCTTTAGAGTTCATGTTTCCAGCACTCTGGGCAGCTCAGGCTGTCAGCTGTGTAGGATTGCCCTCGCAATTCCAGAAATAAATCCAGGCCAACACTCCCAATGAGACAGGGCCGCCCCTGTCGGAGGGTGCAGCATTAAGACAGGCCATTCAGCCAGCTAGCCTATGCTAGCTCCACATGTGATGTCTCCCACCATAATTAATCTTACACAATCAGCATATCCTTCTTAGCTAAAAGCTGAAATAATGCTGAAAGGAAGAGACATCCTGCTGAAGCTTGGCAGTTAACTGTTCCCTGCTGCATTCTCCATGGCGACGCCCCTACCAACCAGAGCCCGCTTGCCAATTAATCAGCACTCTCTCCTCATGGAGTATAAATTGTTGTTCCCTTTACAATGGGTATTCTTGCAGATCTGTCCTGATGAGTGCAAGACGAAAAGCTTTGCCATGTACTACCAAGCGACCATTTAAAGATGGAAAGTGCTGGGGAGACTAAATGGCAGCATATCCTTTTATTCATTTCTCCATTTGCTCCTTAAACCCATTCAGGCTCTTAATATCTGGAGAAGTACCACTGGTGGTGCATTCGCAAGATCCTCCAAACCCAGTCGCAGGAGAGGTGGCCCCTCCTAATCCAACATGCCCAGCATCGCGGTGCTAATCACTCAAAACCAGCAGCAAGTCTTATTGGTACGCTTGACACTGGACTTCCGAATCAACTGCCCTACCCGAAACTCCCAGGAGGACGATGGAAAAGCTTTAGGGATGCCCTCAAGGCATTGCTGAAGAGGCCAAACATCCCTGCCCGCTCACGGGAGACCCTGGCTCGTGTCTGACCAAAACGGAGCAGGTTCTCTAGGGAAGGCTCCGAGCACATTGACAGACTTCATTGGGAACATGCGGAGGTGAAGTTGAGGCATTGGAGAGAGTGCTCAAACCTCCAAACGTCTACCCAGCCCTTCAGTCACCAACTGCCCCACATGTGGCAGAGTCTGCCGATCACACAGCAGATTGATCGGCCATCCCAGAACCCATCGAACCGGAGCGGAAGCAAGTCATCCTCGATCCCGAGGGACTGCCTTAGATAGAAGAAGAGACTCAATCAGACTCTAATGATCTAAGCAGTTAGACAAAGAAACATAGACAACTGGCACAGGAATAGGTGATTTGGCCCTTCGAGACTGTTCCACCATTCAATATGATCGTGGCTGATCCTCTATCTCAACGCCGTACTCCCGCTCTCTCCCCAGACCCCTTGACGCTTTTAGAGTCCAGAAATCTATCTATTTCCTTCTTAAATATATTCAGTGACTTGGCCTCCACAGCTTCTTGTGGTAGAGAATTCCACAGGTTCACCACCCTCTGAGTGAAGAAATTTCTCTTCATCTCAGTCCTAAATAGTCTACCCCGTATCCTGAGACTGTAACCACCACCCACCCCCCTCCCCCCCAACCTCCCCCCGCCAGCCAGAGGAAACATCAGTGATTGGTGTACAAGGACACCCAGGTCCCTTTGTTCATCAACATTTCCCAGTCTATCACCACTTCAATAATACTCTGCTATCCTGTTTTCTTACTGCCTGAAATGCAGCTGTAGCTAAAACCTATTCGCATTGAAATCCACCAGAGAGTGAGGTCCTGGCACAGGACCCTACCACAGGGGTGGGGTGATGGGGAACTCCTCCAGCTGGGCTGCTACATGTCACATCGACACACGGAAAACCTGCTATAACACAAGGACCAGCCCACTTTGTTTGTACTTCCACCACAAGATTCATTATGCATGTGGAACGCACCAAGGATCAGGGAGGTGCATGTATAACTTGTTCAGTAGCTGCCTCAAACCACACTAATATGCCGGTCAGGTGGAAAAGTCCTTCATAAAGATCTGTAAGGTGCAAATTTGAACAGAGAAAGGTTTACCTTGAGCACGAGAATGCTAGAGTCACACAACAAGTCACTTGGTCCATCCTGCCTGTGCTACCTTTTCGAAGGAGCTATCCAATTAATCCCACTCTTTTGATGTCAGTTGGAAGCACCCTCGCCTATTGGTGGGATTTTCCAGCCCTGACACCGGCAGGCATCATCGCTGGTGGGACAGGGATATTTGGAGAGTTAAAAGCCAATGAGCCTCGTGCCCTGCCTGCAAAGCTGACTGCCGACGCCAGGGCTGGAAATTTCCGGCCTCTTGAGTCAGAACATTGTGGGTTCAAGGACTTAACCATGAAAATCTCGGCTGACATCCCCTCTACTAAGGGAGTGCTGCACTGTCGGAGGTGCTGTCTTCGAATGAGAACTGAAACTGTCTGCCCTCGCAGGTGAATGTAGAAAATACAAAGGCAGTACGTTGAAGAAGATTAGAAAGGGCATCGCACCGGGAGTAGGGGGAGAGTAGGAGGTAGTTGGTGATATGTAGTAATAATGTCACTGCACGAATAATCCAGATACCCAGGTGTACGCTTTGGCAATATGGGCTCAAATCATCCCATGGCAGCTGGTGGAACATAAATTGAATTGTATCCAATAAAATCTGGAGTTAAAAAGCTAGACAACAATCACCGACTATCATTAAAACCCATCTAGTTCACTAATGTCCTTTCAGGAAGGAAATCTGCTGTCCTTACCCTGGTCTGGCCTACATGTGACTCCAGAGTTAGTTCTCTTAGTTCTGTTGAAGGGTCATGAGGACTCGAAACATCAACTTTGCTCTTCTCCGCCGATGCTGCCAGACCTGCTGAGTTTTTCCTGGTAATTCTGTTTCTGTTTTGGATTTCCAGCATCCGCAGTTTTTTGTTTTTATCACGTTGTTGTTTGATCATCAATTGACCATCGGGTTTCTGGCATTAGTCAGACGTGACTATGTTACAAAAGTGCTTGAAAGAACTTTGGAATGTTTGGTGATGGTGAAAGATGTTGTGTAAAGGCAACTCGCTCTTTCACTCCCATCCAGTTTCAACCCACCCAGACGCCCACTTCTAGTGTGAATGGAAGCAACAGAGGATTGCAGGTGCCAATCTGCCCCAAGTAGGGATGTTGGCATTTTAAATATTATAATGAGGTTGTGGAACTTGTTATTCAACACTTAGAATGTGAGTTCCTCGAACCTTGGGAAGTCCTGCAGCTAAACCCTGGAGAAGACAGTCGGATCCCTGGTTCAATGAAGAGTGCAGGAGGGTATGTCAGGAGCAGCACCCGGCATAGCTAAATATGAGGTGTCAGCCTGGTGAAGCTACAACAGAAGAAAATTTGCGTGCCAAACAGCATAAGCAGCAAGTGATAGACAGAGCTAAGTGATCCCACAACCAGGACTACGTGCTAGGGACACACTAAAGCTCTGGGCTGTCACCACAGAGATGCAATGGGGAAAGGTCACTCAATGTCTAAAACCTTTCAGCCGTAGTGCACTGAGGGGCTAGGAATATTTTATACCCCTCAGACTGTATGACTGAAATTGAATGTATGCAGTGAATAACACATGGATCATAATTGTATTCTAGCACCTCAGAGTGCAACATGTTCTGTGTGGGTAACTTAAACACCATTGCACTGTCTGACTGTCTGTAATGAACATTTTGAGATGTCTGTAATGTTCATTGATTGTATTGAAGCACCTCATGGTGTGACAGAACCGATGGGGAAAAGTTGAATATGATTGCACTTTTTGTGCTGGCCATTTTGAAATATTTTGTAATGTTCTTTCAGATATTTAATGAATAAAGAACATTTTTCAAAGAAAAGCAATACCACAACGAAAGGATCAGATATAAGCTCTGCAGGTCTAACACATCCAGTCAGGAATAGTGATGGATAATTAAACAGCTAACAGGAGGACAAGGCTCCACAAATATCCCCATTGTAAATGATAGGGGAGCCCAGCACATCAGTGCAAAAGATGCTGCTGAAGCATTTCCAACGATCTTCAGCCAGAAGTGCCAAGTGGATGATCCATCTCAGCCTCCTCCAGAGGTCCCCAAAATCAAAGATGCCAGTATTCAGCCAACTCAATATATTCCACATGATTACTTTTTATTCCTTCACTGTGGCTGGGTCAAAATCCTGGAACTGCCTCCCTAACAGCACTGTGGGTGTACCTACACCACATGGACAAAATCCTGCAACTCCCTCGCTAACAGCACTGTGGGTGTACCTACACCACACGGACAAAATCCTGGAACTCCCTCCCTAACAGCACTATGGGTGTACCTACACCACACGGACAAAATCCTGGAACTCCCTCCCTAACAGCACTGTGGGTGTACCTACACCACACGGAGAAAATCCTGGAGTGTACCTACACCACACGGACAAAATCCTGGAACTCCCTCCCTAACAGCACTATGGGTGTACCTACACCACACGGACAAAATCCTGGAACTCCCTCCATAACAGCACTGTTGGTGTACCTACACCACATGGACAAAATCCTGGAACTCCCTCGCTAACAGCACTGTGGGTGTACCTACACCACACGGAGAAAATCCTGGAGTGTACCTACACCACACGGACAATATCCTGGAACTCCCTCCCTAACAGCACTGTGGGTGTACCTACACCACAGGGACAAAATCCTGGAACTCCCTCCCTAACAGCACTGTGGGTGTACCTACACCACATTGACAAAATCCTGCAACTCCCTCGCTAACAGCACTGTGGATGTACCTACACCACATGGACAAAATCCTGGAACTCCCTCCCTAACAGCACTGTGGATGTACCTACACCACATGGACAAAATCCTGGAACTCCCTCCCTAACAGCACTGTGGGTGTACCTACACCGCATGGACAAAATCCTGGAACTCCCTCCCTAACAGCACTGTGGATGTACCTACACCACACGGACAAAATCCTGGAACTCCCTCCCTAACAGCACTGTGGGTGTATCTACAGCACATGGACAAAATCCTGGAACTCCCTCCCTAACAGCACTGTGGGTGTACCTACACCACATGGACAAAATCCTGGAACTCCCTCCCTAACAGCACTGTGGGTGTACCTACACCACAGGGTCTGCAGCGGTTCAAAATGGCTGCTCACCACCACCTTCTCAAGGGGTAATTAGGGTGGGTAATAAATGCTGGGCCCAGCCAGCGACACCCACATCCCAAAAACAGAATCCAGGAGGTTAACTGCCTTTCCATTTATACCCTGGAGTCAGTGAGGCTGCCTGGACAACCCCATGTGATTGTACAACATCGTCCAGTGTCCCCACCCCCCACCAATCCTCCTAAACATCCACCAACCTTCCTTATGAAGCCTCCAAACTGTACATCATCCCTCCTTCCCGGGGCCTCTGATCTACTCTCCAGGACTCTGACTGACCCCTCTCCACCCCCAAGACCTTTGACCTGTGGCCTCCCTGATGTCTGCGCTCCACTGACCAAAGCCCCTGTTCCTGACAGCTGAGGACAAATTAAAATCTAGCCCAGCATTTCCTATTTACTCCATCAGAGCTATGACTACAAATTTATTTGAAGGGTGGTGTAGGAGCGAGGAGTAAATGCGGAGGCCCCAGGTCATGCTCTGGTTCACACCAAGCATGGCAGCTGGTGGGATTGAAATTCAATTAATAAATGTGGAATTGAAAGGTTAATGGTGACAGCAAAAGTATCATCGATCGTCATTAAAAGCCCATCTGGTTCACTAATGCCCTTTAGAGAAGGAAATCTGCTATCCTTACCCCGGTCTGGCCTACATGTGACTCCAGACCCACAGCAATGTGGTTGATTCTTAACTGCCCTCTGAAATGGCCGAGCGAGTCACTCAGTTCGAGGGTAATTAGGGATGGGCAACAAATACTGGACCTGCCAGTGACACCCACGTCCCATGAAAGGTTAAATATATAAAATCAGATTCACTGGCCATTATCACGTTGTTGTTTGCTCATCAATTGACCATCGGGTTTCCAGCATTAGTCAGAAGTGACTACGTTACAAAAGTGCTTGAAAGAACTTTGGAATGTTTGGTGATGGTGAAGGATGTTGTGTAAATGCAACTCGCTCTTTCACTCCCTCACCCTGTACATTTGCTCTTTAAGAATTTATCCAATTCCTTTTTGAATGTTGCTATTGAATCTGCTGCCACTGCTCATTCAGGCAATTCTTCATCTTAACAACTGGTCTCACACATTTCTTCTTCCTCTTATCTTGCCTCTGGGTCTTTTAACTGCTACTTAAATTGTGGCTCTTCTCTGGTGACTCTCGTGATGTGATGTGCATGTACCTTTAAAGGTATGTGTCTTAAACAGCTGTCAATCACCCCCACCAAGACAGGGTGTGATGTATTAGTCCCTTGATTCTGGACTCAGTATACAGTAACAGCATTCCAAGGCATTTGTGCATACTCAGTCTCTCAGTTAACATTGTAGGTATTTAGACTCCTCTTCGAATAAATAGCCCACATTATTGCTTACCGCTAAAGGAACCATATTATTGCTTACAAAACAAAAACAGAATTACCTGGAAAAACTCAGTAGGTCTGGCAGCATCGGCGGAGGAGAAAAGAGTTGACGTTTCGAGTCCTCATGACCCTTCGACAGAACTAGGTATCCTTGCCATGTCGTTGGTATGTTTACATTGAATAGAAGGGAGTAACAGTTACCAACCCCTAAACACTACCGTAAACATTCAGGTGGATTTTTAATCCCGAAAAACAGAGGGGTTTGTGTTGGGTGGGAGGTCAAAGTGTTAAGGTCAGAATTGTGACAAAAATCCACTTTCAACCCACCCAGACGCCCACTTCTAGTGTGAATGGAAGCAACAGAGGATTGCAGGTGCCAATCTGCCCCAAGTAGGGATGTTGGCATTTTAAATATTATAATGAGGTTGTGGAACTTGTTATTCAACACTTAGAATGTGAGTTCCTCGAACCTTGGGAAGTCCTGCAGCTAAACCCTGGAGAAGACAGTCGGATCCCTGGTTCAATGAAGAGTGCAGGAGGGTATGTCAGGAGCAGCACCCGGCATAGCTAAATATGAGGTGTCAGCCTGGTGAAGCTACAACAGAAGAAAATTTGCGTGCCAAACAGCATAAGCAGCAAGTGATAGACAGAGCTAAGTGATCCCACAACCAGGACTACGTGCTAGGGACATACTAAAGCTCTGGGCTGTCACCACAGAGATGCAATGGGGAAAGGTCACTCAATGTCTAAAACCTTTCAGCCGTAGTGCACTGAGGGGCTAGGAATATTTTATACCCCTCAGACTGTATGACTGAAATTGAATGTATGCAGTGAATAACACATGGATCATAATTGTATTCTAGCACCTCAGAGTGCAACATGTTCTGTGTGGGTAACTTAAACACCATTGCACTGTCTGACTGTCTGTAATGAACATTTTGAGATGTCTGTAATGTTCATTGATTGTATTGAAGCACCTCATGGTGTGACAGAACCGATGGGGAAAAGTTGAATATGATTGCACTTTTTGTGCTGGCCATTTTGAAATATTTTGTAATGTTCTTTCAGATATTTAATGAATAAAGAACATTTTTCAAAGAAAAGCAATACCACAACGAAAGGATCAGATATAAGCTCTGCAGGTCTAACACATCCAGTCAGGAATAGTGATGGATAAATAAACAGCTAACAGGAGGACAAGGCTCCACAAATATCCCCATTGTAAATGATAGGGGAGCCCAGCACATCAGTGCAAAAGATGCTGCTGAAGCATTTCCAACAATCTTCAGCCAGAAGTGCCAAGTGGATGATCCATCTCAGCCTCCTCCAGAGGTCCCCAAAATCAAAGATGCCAGTATTCAGCCAACTCAATATATTCCACATGATTACTTTTTATTCCTTCACTGTGGCTGGGTCAAAATCCTGGAACTGCCTCCCTAACAGCACTGTGGGTGTACCTACACCACACGGACAAAATCCTGGAACTCCCTCCCTCACAGCACTGTAGGTGTACCTACACCACATGGACAAAATCCTGGAACTCGCTCCCTAACAGCACTGTGGGTGTACCTACACCACATGGACAAAATCCTGCAACTCCCTCGCTAACAGCACTGTGGGTGTACCTACACCACACGGACAAAATCCTGGAACTCCCTCCCTAACAGCACTATGGGTGTACCTACACCACACGGACAAAATCCTGGAACTCCCTCCCTAACAGCACTGTGGGTGTACCTACACCACACGGAGAAAATCCTGGAGTGTACCTACACCACACGGACAAAATCCTGGAACTCCCTCCCTAACAGCACTATGGGTGTACCTACACCACACGGACAAAATCCTGGAACTCCCTCCCTAACAGCACTGTTGGTGTACCTACACCACATGGACAAAATCCTGGAACTCCCTCGCTAACAGCACTGTGGGTGTACCTACACCACACGGAGAAAATCCTGGAGTGTACCTACACCACACGGACAATATCCTGGAACTCCCTCCCTAACAGCACTGTGGGTGTACCTACACCACACGGACAAAATCCTGGAACTCCCTCCCTAACAGCACTGTGGGTGTACCTACACCACATGGACAAAATCCTGCAACTCCCTCGCTAACAGCACTGTGGATGTACCTACACCACATGGACAAAATCCTGGAACTCCCTCCCTAACAGCACTGTGGATGTACCTACACCACATGGACAAAATCCTGGAACTCCCTCCCTAACAGCACTGTGGGTGTACCTACACCGCATGGACAAAATCCTGGAACTCCCTCCCTAACAGCACGTGGATGTACCTACACCACACGGACAAAATCCTGGAACTCCCTCCCTAACAGCACTGTGGGTGTACCTACACCACACGGACAAAATCCTGGAACTCCCTCCCTAACAGCACTGTTGGTGTACCTACACCACATGGACAAAATCCTGGAACTCCCTCGCTAACAGCACTGTGGGTGTACCTACACCACACGGAGAAAATCCTGGAGTGTACCTACACCACACGGACAATATCCTGGAACTCCCTCCCTAACAGCACTGTGGGTGTACCTACACCACAGGGACAAAATCCTGGAACTCCCTCCCTAACAGCACTGTGGGTGTACCTACACCACATGGACAAAATCCTGCAACTCCCTCGCTAACAGCACTGTGGATGTACCTACACCACATGGACAAAATCCTGGAACTCCCTCCCTAACAGCACTGTGGATGTACCTACACCACATGGACAAAATCCTGGAACTCCCTCCCTAACAGCACTGTGGCTGTACCTACACCGCATGGACAAAATCCTGGAACTCCCTCCCTAACAGCACTGTGGATGTACCTACACCACACGGACAAAATCCTGGAACTCCCTCCCTAACAGCACTGTGGGTGTATCTACAGCACATGGACAAAATCCTGGAACTCCCTCCCTAACAGCACTGTGGGTGTACCTACACCACATGGACAAAATCCTGGAACTCCCTCCCTAACAGCACTGTGGGTGTACCTACACCACAGGGTCTGCAGCGGTTCAAAATGGCTGCTCACCACCACCTTCTCAAGGGGTAATTAGGGTGGGTAATAAATGCTGGGCCCAGCCAGCGACACCCACATCCCAAAAACAGAATCCAGGAGGTTAACTGCCTTTCCATTTATACCCTGGAGTCAGTGAGGCTGCCTGGACAACCCCATGTGATTGTACAACATCGTCCAGTGTCCCCACCCCCCACCAATCCTCCTAAACATCCACCAACCTTCCTTATGAAGCCTCCAAACTGTACATCATCCCTCCTTCCCGGGGCCTCTGATCTACTCTCCAGGACTCTGACTGACCCCTCTCCACCCCCAAGACCTTTGACCTGTGGCCTCCCTGATGTCTGCGCTCCACTGACCAAAGCCCCTGTTCCTGACAGCTGAGGACAAATTAAAATCTAGCCCAGCATTTCCTATTTACTCCATCAGAGCTATGACTACAAATTTATTTGAAGGGTGGTGTAGGAGCGAGGAGTAAATGCGGAGGCCCCAGGTCATGCTCTGGTTCACACCAAGCATGGCAGCTGGTGGGATTGAAATTCAATTAATAAATGTGGAATTGAAAGGTTAATGGTGACAGCAAAAGTATCATCGATCGTCATTAAAAGCCCATCTGGTTCACTAATGCCCTTTAGAGAAGGAAATCTGCTATCCTTACCCCGGTCTGGCCTACATGTGACTCCAGACCCACAGCAATGTGGTTGATTCTTAACTGCCCTCTGAAATGGCCGAGCGAGTCACTCAGTTCGAGGGTAATTAGGGATGGGCAACAAATACTGGACCTGCCAGTGACACCCACGTCCCATGAAAGGTTAAATATATAAAATCAGATTCACTGGCCATTATCACGTTGTTGTTTGCTCATCAATTGACCATCGGGTTTCCAGCATTAGTCAGAAGTGACTACGTTACAAAAGTGCTTGAAAGAACTTTGGAATGTTTGGTGATGGTGAAGGATGTTGTGTAAATGCAACTCGCTCTTTCACTCCCTCACCCTGTACATTTGCTCTTTAAGAATTTATCCAATTCCTTTTTGAATGTTGCTATTGAATCTGCTGCCACTGCTCATTCAGGCAATTCTTCATCTTAACAACTGGTCTCACACATTTCTTCTTCCTCTTATCTTGCCTCTGGGTCTTTTAACTGCTACTTAAATTGTGGCTCTTCTCTGGTGACTCTCGTGATGTGATGTGCATGTACCTTTAAAGGTATGTGTCTTAAACAGCTGTCAATCACCCCCACCAAGACAGGGTGTGATGTATTAGTCCCTTGATTCTGGACTCAGTATACAGTAACAGCATTCCAAGGCATTTGTGCATACTCAGTCTCTCAGTTAACATTGTAGGTATTTAGACTCCTCTTCGAATAAATAGCCCACATTATTGCTTACCGCTAAAGGAACCATATTATTGCTTAACCAATCCTTGCCATGTCGTTGGTATGTTTACATTGAATAGAAGGGAGTAACAGTTACCAACCCCTAAACACTACCGTAAACATTCAGGTGGATTTTTAATCCCGAAAAACAGAGGGGTTTGTGTTGGGTGGGAGGTCAAAGTGTTAAGGTCAGAATTGTGACAAAAATCCACTTTCAACCCACCCAGACGCCCACTTCTAGTGTGAATGGAAGCAACAGAGGATTGCAGGTGCCAATCTGCCCCAAGTAGGGATGTTGGCATTTTAAATATTATAATGAGGTTGTGGAACTTGTTATTCAACACTTAGAATGTGAGTTCCTCGAACCTTGGGAAGTCCTGCAGCTAAACCCTGGAGAAGACAGTCGGATCCCTGGTTCAAAGAAGAGTGCAGGAGGGTATGTCAGGAGCAGCACCCGGCATAGCTAAATATGGGGTGTCAGAAGAAAATTTGCGTGCCAAACAGCATAAGCAGCAAGTGATAGACAGAGCTAAGTGATCCCACAACCAGGACTACGTGCTAGGGACACACTAAAGCTCTGGGCTGTCACCACAGAGACGCAATGGGGAAAGATCACTCACTGTCTAAAACCTTTCAGCCGTAGTGCACTGAGGGGCTAGGAATATTTTATACCCCTCGGACAGTATGACTGAAATTGAATGTATGCAGTGAATAATACATAGACCATAATTGTATTCTAGCACCTCAGAGTGTGACATGTTCTGTGTGGGTAACTTAAACACCATTGCACTGTCTGACTGTCTGTAATGAACATTTTGAGATGTCTGTAATGTTCATTGATTGTATTGAAGCACCTCATGGTGTGACAGAACCGATGGGGAAAAGTTGAATATGATTGCACTTTTTGTGCTGGCCATTTTGAAATATTTTGTAATGTTCTTTCAGATATTTAATGAATAAAGAACATTTTTCAAAGAAAAGCAATACCACAACGAAAGGATCAGATATAAGCTCTGCAGGTCTAACACATCCAGTCAGGAATAGTGATGGATAATTAAACAGCTAACAGGAGGACAAGGCTCCACAAATATCCCCATTGTAAATGATAGGGGAGCCCAGCACATCAGTGCAAAAGATGCTGTTGAAGCATTTCCAACAATCTTCAGCCAGAAGTGCCAAGTGGATGATCCATCTCAGCCTCCTCCAGAGGTCCCCAAAATCAAAGATGCCAGTATTCAGCCAACTCAATATATTCCACATGATTACTTTTTATTCCTTCACTGTGGCTGGGTCAAAATCCTGGAACTGCCTCCCTAACAGCACTGTGGGTGTACCTACACCACACGGACAAAATCCTGGAACTCCATCCCTAACAGCACTGTGAGTGTACCTACACCACACGGACAAAATCCTGGAACTCCCTCCCTAACAGCACTGTGGGTGTACCTACACCACATGGACAAAATCCTGGAACTCCCTCCCTAACAGCACTGTGGGTGTACCTACACCACACGGAGAAAATCCTGGAGTGTACCTACACCACACGGACAAAATCCTGGAACTCCCTCCCTAACAGCACTGTGGGTGTACCTACACCACACGGACAAAATCCTGGAACTCCCTCCCTAACAGCACTGTGGGTGTACCTACACCACAGGGTCTGCAGCGGTTCAAGAAGGCAGCTCACCACCACCTTCTCAAGGGTGATTAGGGTGGGTAATAAATGCTGGGCCCAGCCAGCGACACTCACATCCCAAAAACAGAATCCAGGAGGTTAACTGCCTTTCCATTTATCCCCTGGAGTCAGTGAGGCTGCCTGGACAACCCCATGTGATTGTACAACATCGTCCAGTGTCCCCACCCCCCACCAATCCTCCTAAACATCCACCAACCTTCCTTATGAAGCCTCCAAACTGTACATCATCCCTCCTTCCCGGGGCCTCTGATCTACTCTCCAGGCCTCTGACTGACCCCTCTCCACCCCCAAGACCTTTGACCTGTGGCCTCCCTGAGGTCTGCGCTCCACTGACCAAAGCCCCTGTTCCTGACAGCTGAGGACAAATTAAAATCCAGCCCAGCGTTTCCTATTTACTCCATCAGAGCTATGACTACAAATTTATTTGAAAGGTGGTGTAGGAGCGAGGAGTAAATGCGGAGGCCCCAGGTCATGCTCTGGTTCACACCAAGCATGGCAGCTGGTGGGATTGAAATTCAATTAATAAATGTGGAATTGAAAGGTTAATGGTGACAGCAAAAGTATCATCGATCGTCATTAAAAGCCCATCTGGTTCACTAATGCCCTTTAGAGAAGGAAATCTGCTATCCTTACCCCGGTCTGGCCTACATGTGACTCCAGACCTACAGCAATGTGGTTGATTCTTAACTGCCCTCTGAAATGGCCGAGCGAGTCACTCAGTTCGAGGGTAATTAGGGATGGGCAACAAATACTGGACCTGCCAGTGACACCCACGTCCCATGAAAGGTTAAATATATAAAACCAGATTCACTGGCCATTATCACGTTGTTGTTTGCTCATCAATTGACCATCGGGTTTCCGGCATTAGTCAGAAGTGACCACATTACAAAAGTGCTTGAAAGAACTTTGGAATGTTTGGTGATGGTGAAGGATGTTGTGTAAATGCAACTCGCTCTTTCACTCCCTCACCCTGTACATTTGCTCTTTAAGAATTTATCCAATTCCTTTTTGAATGTTGCTATTGAATCTGCTGCCACTGCTCATTCAGGCAATTCTTCATCTTAACAACTGGTCTCGCACATTTCTTCTTCCTCTTATCTTGCCTCTGGGTCTTTAACTGCTACTTAAATTGTGGCTCTTCTCTGGTGACTCTCGTGATGTGATGTGCATGTACCTTTAAAGGTATGTGTCTTAAACAGCTGTCAATCACTCCTACCAAGACAGGGTGTGATGTATTAGTCCCATGATTCTGGACTCAGTATACAGTAACAGCATTCCAAGGCATTTGTGCATACTCAGTCTCTCAGTTAACATTGTAGGTATTTAGACTCCTCTTCGAATAAATAGCCCACATTATTGCTTACCGCTAAAGGAACCATATTATTGCTTAACCAATCCTTGCCATGTCGTTGGTATGTTTACATTGAATAGAAGGGAGTAACAGTTACCAACCCCTAAACACTACCGTAAACATTCAGGTGGATTTTTAATCCCGAAAAACAGAGGGGTTTGTGTTGGGTGGGAGGTCAAAGTGTTAAGGTCAGAATTGTGACAACAATCCAGTTTCAACCCACCCAGACGCCCACTTCTAGTGTGAATGGAAGCAACAGAGGATTGCAGGTGCCAATCTGCCCCAAGTAGGGATGTTGGCATTTTAAATATTATAATGAGGTTGTGGAACTTGTTATTCAACACTTAGAATGTGAGTTCCTCGAACCTTGGGAAGTCCTGCAGCTAAACCCTGGAGAAGACAGTCGGATCCCTGGTTCAATGAAGAGTGCAGGAGGGTATGTCAGGAGCAGCACCCGGCATAGCTAAATATGAGATGTCTGCCCGGTGAAGCTACAACAGAAGAATATTTGCGTGCCAAACAGCATAAGCAGCAAGTGATAGACAGAACTAAGTGATCCCACAACCAGGACTACGTGCTGAGGGACACACTAAAGCTCTGGGCTGTCACCACAGAGACGCAATGGGGAAAGGTCACTCACTGTCTAAAACATTTCAGCCGTAGTGCACTGAGGGGCTAGGAATATTTTATACCCCTCGGACTGTATGACGGAAATTGAATGTATGCAGTGAATAATACATGGATCATAATTGTATTCTAGCACCTCAGAGTGTGACATGTTCTGTGTGGGTAACTTAAACACCATTGCACTGTCTGACTGTCTGTAATGAACATTTTGAGATGTCTGTAATGATCATTGATAGTATTTAAGCACCTCATGGTGTGACAGGACCGATGGGGAAAAGTTGAATATGAATGCACTTTTTGTGATCTTGAAATGTTTGGTAATGTTCTTTCAGATATTTAATGAATAAAGAACATTTTTCAAAGAAAAGCAATACCACAACAAAAGGATCACATCTAAGCTCTGCACATCCAGTCAGGAATAGTGGTGGATAATTAAACAGCTAACAGGAGGACAAGGCTTCACAAATGATGGGGTATCCCAGCACATCAGTGCATAAGATGAATGCTGAAATTTTTGTTACAACCTTCAGCCAGAAGTGCTGAGTGGATGATCCATCTCAGCCTCCTCCAGAGGTCCCCAATATCACAGATGGCAGTCTTCAGCCAATTCAATTCACTGTACACGGTACTCCAGACATGATATCACCAATGCCTTGTACAGTTGTAACAAGACTTCCCTAATTGTGGTTTTGTCTGTGGAGAGAGGTAGAGCAACAAGTGATGAGAATACATATTTATACAGTGCCTTAAATATTGAAAAAAACATTCATAAGTCACTCCATAGGATTGCAAGCAGAGAAAATTGGCACTGAGTCAAGAGAGGTCTTTGGGACTACGCCTAAAATCTTCATCAAGCTGGGAGGTTTAAGGAGAGTCTTCGTGGAGGAGGGGGGAGGTGGGTAGTTTAGAGGCAACCCAAGTGGAAAGCTCAGCCTCAAAGGGAGCGGGGGCATATGAGAGACAGGCAGAGTTATCGTCGGGCTATTACAGGACTCGAGATAAGGAGGGGTGGGGTCACAATGTGATTGGGGAATTTTTAAAGTGGAAATGTTGGGTGTGCCTTGGTGCCACTGGACTGGAATCCAGGTCTGCCTCCCACTCCTAAATTCCAGCCAGTGGGTGAGGTTGGATTCGGACCTGATCAGGTTTGGCTGCGATGCTCCTACAATTTCCCTCCTCCCATACTCTGCAGCGGCCAACCCAACTCCCCAGGAACTGAGCTTGCTGACTTCACATCTGAACCAGCCACTTAGCCAAGAACTGAGGGATGCACATGAATTCCAAACTCTGAGCGAGTCAATGCCTTCAAGGCAGGGAGTGAGCAAAGATTACAGTGAAACACTTAATTCTGTGTCTCACAACAGGTCATACAACAGCTTGCTCATCAGTTTAACAATTTTCACTCCCAAATGCGGTCCGCTACAGTGAAGCAAGTTTGATTTTTAACACAAGTGCAGCGTGCGATTTCCATACACAGTTGAAATATATGTTAAATGACATGTTAATTGTACTATCAAGATGGACTGCAGCGGTTCAAGGAGGTAGCTCACCACCAGCTTCTCATGGGGCAATTAGGGATGGGCAATAAATGCTGGGCCCAGCCAGTGACACCCACATGAATAAAAAAAAGTATACACAGGTGAAGGGCATTGATTGACCAAGTACCTTGAGCACATGTAAGGAAAGACTTCATCCAGTGCACAGACAGTGCGGGGCGGGAGGAGGATCTTCTTGTAGGCTTGATCCTGGGCCTGGCCAAGATGATCTGGGCAGGGGGGGCATTGGTTGACAGGGGTCTGCCTGACCCAGCTGCCTGCCCCTCTCTCACCATTACATTTGCGGCCTGAAGAAGTGGGGGTGGTGGGGGGCACATGAGGCCTCCCACGGCCGGTGGGCACTGTGGGGGCAGCAGTGCCCCTTTAAGGGGCCGCCGACTTTGTTAATTGGGGCAAGGGCGGGCGGACCTCACCCGCCCCAGGGTAAAGTTGTGGAGCGTTTGGGGACTGCGGGTAACCCATCTGACAAATCTCAACTGAGGCAGGCCTAAGTTGGCATGGACAGGGGGCTGGTCACATTCATCTCCCCTGTGCGGGGCTCATTTGACAATGGCCCCTGGTTCTGGTTAACGTGATGACCTCCACAGAGGAGGAAATATAAAGAGCCCCAGCAGCACTGGTGATGCACTGGGTAGTGTCCCTACCTCCGAGCCAGTGGAGCTCAGGGGTCAAGTCCCGCTCCAGTGTCCCAGCTCACGCTGTTGGCCTCGTAGGCAGAGGGCAAGGGTCACATTTGTCAGCTGGGTCACTGCCCTCCCCGAACGCTCTGCAATTTTAGGCTTTGACAGTCTTGGCCTGCCTGCCCTTGACCCTTTGAGGCCCTTGAAGTGGCCAATTATTGACCACTTGAAGACTGTTGTCTGCCCAGCCTCAATTTTCAAGCAGGTGAGAGGAACTCAGGAGCAAGGTGGGAGCCTGAAAATGAATCCTGTTCAGACCTTGGGCTCAATCAGCGACCTCCATTTAACATCGAGCACCCCACCCCCGCCCTCACCATCTCCCCAAACAGGTCTGACACCTGCAGAGGCTCCTCCGCCCCCCACCGACCAACACCCCAACCCCCCACCTCTGTCCACCCTCCACCAGGCCTCACTTCCTCTCCCCCCACCCTGAGACCACCAAAACGTACCTTCCCCTGTACTCCGGGGACTGGCTTGCAGTCCCTGTCCTGTCCACTGCAGCTTCTAGCGGGGATCCCTCTGAGGTGGGACTTCCTCCTGAGTGGAGGGGGGGGGGGGGGGGGGTGGTGGGAGGAGGGGGGGGGGGTGCAGAAGTCCCACCCGAGGGACTTGTTGGAGTGTGAAAGGGCTGCGGGACCAGGCCAAGTCGGCAGGGATGTGTTCTCCGCCCACCCTTCGGATGAAGGGAAGGGAAATCCCACCGCCCTTCAAATCCTGATGTCCATGGAAGGTGTGTTCATCACATGTGGCCAGACAGACTGGCCATCAGCCTGGAAATCCTTCCAATATGCCTCTGGCACGTGGAAAGAGTGGGAGAGTCAGCTGGTCGACCATGCTTGGTATGGAGGGGCATCCCTCAGGGTACAGCCTGCAGACCGGCCAAAGACCCGGTGCAGGAACAAAGCCAGTCGTGGAAAGAGACATAAGCACGTGCTTTGTCTGCCTCGTGTGTCACTGGATGTGGGAAAGCCTCTAACTCTAAATACCGCTGGGAGTAAAACAACGTGAGGAGCTGCAGAAACAAAACACTCTCACCTGTCGTCTGATGTCAAGTATTTGTACTCATGATTTATTCAGTCGGTGGCAATGTTTTTTTCCATTCGTTCCCGGGATGTGGGAGTCGCTGGCTGGGCCAGCATTTGTTGCCCAGCCAGCGACTCCCTAATTGCCCTTGTTCAGAGGGCATTTTAAGAGTCCACCACATTGCCGTGGGTCTGGAGTCACATGTAGGCCAGACCGGGTAAGGAGGGCAGATTTCCCTTCCCTAAAGGGCGTGAGTGACCCAGATGGGTGCTCAGCATCTGAAGGCTCCTCCTCCTCCTGAGGCAGTCTCTCGGGATCGAGGATGACTCGCTTCCACCCCCGGTTGGATGGGTTCTGAGACGGCTGATCAATCCGATGCGTGACCTGTTGACTCTGCCACATGCAGGGCAGGTCCTGCATGAAGGGGTGGATAGATGGGGTTTTTTGGGAGGCATGTGCCCTCCCTCGGTTTGTGCCTGTCCCTGACGAAGCCTCTCGATGTGTTCGGTGCCTTCCCGATTGGTCCTTCTCCATTTTGGCTGGTCGCATGCCAGGGCCTCTGGTGACCGGGGGTGGGGGAGGGGGGGTGGGGGATGTTTGCCCTCTCCAGTGATGCTTTGAGGACATCCCTAAAGTGTTTCCCCGCCCTCCTGGGAGTTTCCTGTCACAGCCGAGTTGTGAATGGAGCAGTTTCTTCGGGTGTCTGGTGTCAGGCATTTGAACCACGTGCCCTACCCGGCGGAGCTGGTTTTCAGTCACTCGTGCCTCAATGCTGGACAGGTTGGCTGTTGGACCTAGTTTCTCACCAATGGACCTGGAGGATCTTGTGAAGGCCCCGCTGGTGCCACTTCTCCAGTGCTTTGAGGTGCCAGTTGTATGTTGTCAAATTAACTCTCCGAAGCACAATATCACCAGCACTTCACTCACTATACAAACCATGGAGTGGGACTAATTTGGACCATAGAGATAAGGGATGCCAATGAATGTTAAAGGTGACTGATAGAACCATACAATAACAGGAACAATTTGTACTTATGTCACGTCTGTAACATAAAATGTTCAAGCTGTTTCAAAGAAACACAAGGGGCCATGAGAGTGCCACAGGCTTGATGTGTCTCTGGATGTACTATCCAATTAGCCCCTCCCCCCCTCCCCCGTAGCCCCATATAACATTCCTTTCAAAGTATTTATTCCATTTCCCTTGGGATTGAATCTGCTTCACCCCACCCTTTTGGGCACAGGTCACAACAACTCGCTGCCTTAAATAGAATTCTCTTCTAATTATCATAAAAAACCCTTTCTTTGCCGCTTGTCTTAAACCCCTCCCCCATCTTCCCCATTCCTGGAGTGTCCGGCAGCATTACACTTACTGGTATAAAAACAAAGAAAACTGCGGATGCTGGAAATCCAAAACAAAAACAGAATTACCTGGAAAAACTCAGCAGGTCTGGCAGCATCGGCGGAGAAGAAAAGAGTTGACGTTTCGAGTCCTCATGACCCTTCGACAGAACTTGATTTCGAGTCCAAGAAAGAGTTGAAATATAAGCTGGTTTAAGGTGTGTGGGGGGGGGGGTGCGGAGAGATAGAGAGAGACAGAGGTAATAACTTTAGGTCGTGAGCTCCCTCCCCCATCCCCACCCCCTTTCTGTTTCCCCCTTTTTTCCCCTTTTTTTCCCTATAAATTATATAGATTTTTCTTTTCCCACCTATTTCCATTATTTTTAAATATTTTAAAATCTTTTATGCTCCCCCCACCCCCACTAGAGCTGTACCTTGAGTGCCCTACCATCCATTCTTAATTAGCACATTCGTTTAGATAATATCACCAACTTTAACTTTAACACCTATGTGTTCTATTGTACCATTGTCGCTGACATCTTTTGATGATCTGCTTCTATCACTGCTTGTTTGTCTACACAACCCACCTCTCTCTCTCTCTATCTCTCCGCCCCCCCCACACACACACCTTAAACCAGCTTATATTTCAACTCTTTCTTGGACTCGAACTCAAGTTCTGTCGAAGGGTCATGAGGACTCGAAACGTCAACTCTTTTCTTCTCCGCCGATGCTGCCAGACCTGCTGAGTTTTTCCAGGTAATTCTGTTTTTGTTTTACACTTACTGGTCCCTTGAGCATCGAGTGGCCCCAGGACTGTTGCTCACCTTCCACTGCCAGTGCTCAATCCTCAACTGCTCAGATTAACCGTGCCTTCTGAAAGGAAGGTGTCTTCAGCTGCCTGGGCCCTTTCTCTCATCTAAGCATCTCCACACCTCTCCCCTCCTCCTTTAAGGCACTCTTCAAAACCTATCTCTTTGGGTCATCTGTCCTAATATCTCCTAATGTGGTGAGGTGACAAACCTTGTTTGATAATCACTCTTGTGCAGCACATTCATATAAGATTTGCTAGTTGGTGGCATAGTGGTATTGTTACTAGGTGAGTAAACCAGGGTAATGCTCTGGGGACTGGATTTTGAATCCCACCTCAGAAGGTGGTGAAATTTGAATTCAATTTTTAAAACAAATCTGGAATTAAAAGTTTAACGGTGGCTATGACCCATTGTCGATGTTGTAAAAACCCCATCTGGGTCACTAATGTCCTTTAGGGAAGGAAATCTGCCCTCCTTACCTGGTCTGGCCTACATGTGACTCCAGACCCACAGCAATGTGGTTGACTCTTAAATGCCCTCTCAAGGGCAATTAGGGATGGGCAATAAATGCTGGCCTAGCCAGCAACACCCACATCCTGTGAACACATAAAAAAAAAGTGCTTATGCTACCGGACAATTAACTGGCATAGATGGGCTGAATGGCCTGTTTGTGCACTGTAAGTACTTGGTATATTTTGCAACTAGAGGTTTAGGGATTTCAGATATGTGTCACGCAAAGCTTTTTCAGACTGTTTGTGGCGCAGTGCGATATAATTGTGACTTTTCTCGAGGCTGAATGTGTTTTATCTGTCCCCTTCAACAGACTGTTCAGGACGTATCCTTGGAACTCTACAAATCACCAAGCCATTGTCACACAATGATAGTTGGCTGAAGAACTTCATTGGCCAGACTTACTAAAAAACATTTTGGCACCAGTTGGGTAAACTGTCATCGTTGGGTGGGATTGTTAATAACATTTCCACCTGGAGCCATTTCTGTATTACCTACTGGGGAGGATTCAGATTAATTTGGCAGGGGTTTGGGATCCAGGATGCACCATTTGGGAGGAGAGTAAAGGTGCACAAGAGATTGGAAGGGGCGATAGTACGAGATTAAGAAATAAGGTTGTGGATGTCACTCCAAGGCCAATACTTGTTGCCTATCCCTAATTGCTCTTGAAGTGAATGGCTTGGCCAGCCATTTCAGGGGGCAGTTAAGAGTCAACCACATTGCTGTGGGTCTGGAGTCACATGGAGGCCAGACCAGGGTAAGGGTGGCAGATTTCCTTCTCTAAAGGGCATTAGTGAACCAGATGGGTTTTTACAACAATTGATGATAGTGGTCCTCGTCAACTACTGAGCCTGGCTTTCAACTCCAGATTTAATTAAATAAATTTAAATTCGACTAGGGGCCAAGGTGAGATTTGAGCCATACCCACAGAGCATTAAGCTGAACCTCAAAGCTAGCCCATCACACCACCATCTCCCCCCACCCCCAACAACATAAGCTGGTGCCAGAGGAAGTGGGAATGTAACAAGGTCTAAATTAGATTTATCGTGCAAGTACATGAACCACAAGGTGTGTAGAGTTATGACCGATGCAGTTGATAAAGCGGAGTTATTTAAAAATCCCAGAGGGAAACTTTAAACAACTGTCATAACCTATAATTCTAAGTGTTATGTTTAAGATGCAACTCTAAATTCAGGAATCAGACCACCAGTTCTTGAGGTTTTAAACTAAACTAAATGAAACATTTTATTAATTTATACATGTTTAAATATATATATACACATGGCTACAAATTATGACTATCATAGCTTTTAACAAATTCCCAAACTAATCTCCATTAAGGCAACAGCAACCCAAAGACTCAAACAAACGCCAGGCAAAGCCTTACAAGTTCAGAATGAGGCTCTCTTTACTTTGGTTCCAGTGGAGCCAGTTGGAGGCTTGTTGCTGCCTTTTGATCTCACATTGCCTCTGCTCTGCACACCCAAAAACTACTGAAGTTATACCTACCACCCCCATTGAATGGTCATCCTCATTGTATCAACAACCTCTTCTAACAATAAAACCCCTTTCATTGTACCAATTTTATTAATATAAACATGTTGCTTGGTAGCTGCTAGATAGGTGTCAGTTCTCACCCCATTTCTTGAATGCTGTATTTAGAAAATACAAAAGCACGCTATCTCTCCCACATATCAAAACTAGTACACATCAAAGCACCCAGACTAACCAGCTTTAATCCAATTAAGACACACCCACAGACTAAACCCCTATTTTAAAAGAAAGATATTTTCCAATAATATTACATACATTAGTAGCTTCCAGACAGTAGTAATAATGCTGATGGACTTCAGGCACAGGGACAAACCAGGGAGTATTTTGGCGTGGTTATAACAGAAACTTGGCACAAAAACGGGCAGGACTGGGTGATACAGGGTGTTCAGGAAAGACAGGGAAGGAAAGAAAGGAGGGGGGTGGGGGTAATGTATTGATTAAGGAGGATATTACAATGCTAGAGAGAGAGGATGTCCTAGAATCCATTTGCTTAGAGCCAAGAGATGGTAGAGGCATCATGATGCTACTGGGTGCAATCTACAGGTCGCCAACTATTGGGAAAGATATAGAGGACAGATTGGTGAGGGAATTACAGAAATGGGCAAAATCTGTAGACGGTAGTTATAATGGAGGGGCTTTAATTATTTTAATATGGACTGGGACAGTAAAATTAGAGCCCCACCATCTGCTGTGGTGGGATTTGTACCTGAGCCCCCAGTGCATTACCTTGGCTCTCTGGAATACTAGTCCAGTGACAATACCACTATGCCACCACCTCCCTGCAAATTGGCTTGTGGGGAGGGAGGGGTGGGGGTGGTGGGGTGTTGGTGGGGGGGATGGTGGGGGGTGGGGGGGTGGGGGGGATGGTGGAGTGGGAAGAGATGTGTAGCAGGGAAGCAGGAATCTGAGAGTGGCAGGTGAACTGAGTTGGAGCAGCAGTCCGATTATAGAGAGGTTTCAGCAACCTGGCGAAAACTGGCCCAACGCCTGTGAACTTTTCAGGGGCTGAAATATTTTGGATTGCTTGAAAATGAACCAATCGAAAACTAATCTGATTTATTTAAACTTGCCAGGAAATAATTAAAAAAAAACATTTTGTTCCTCAGTTTTGGAGCAAAGCTACCGTCAGTGTGAGTGTTGAACACAAACTCTTGGTGCGTTGATGTGGCATTCCTCTGTCCCCTGTTTGATGGGCAGATGTGAAAATAGCAAAGCGAGGAATGTTACACAATCTATCGAGTGTTCATCTCCTCATGTCACCTTCAAGAATTTCGAGCTTCCTGCGAGCTGCTGCTCTGCTGCTTAACTCACTGTGAGCGTTATAGTCTTTTCCAACTCACTTTGTTCTTTCCAAGGACATAGAAACATAGAAAACAGGAGCAGGAGGAGGCCACTCAGCCCTTCGAGCCTGCCCCACCATTCAGTATGGTTGTGGCTGACCCTCTATCTCAACGCCGTACTCCCTCTCTCTCTCCAGACCTCTTGATGCTTTTAGAGTCCAGAAATCTATCTATTTCCTTCTTAAATATATTCAGTGACTCGGCCTCCACAGCTTCTGGGGTAGAGAATTCCACAGGTTCACCACCCTCTGAGTGAAGATGTTTCTCCTCATCTCAGTCCTAAATAGTCTACCCCGTATCCTGAGACTGTGACCCCTTGTTCTAGACCCCCCCCCCCCAGCCAGAGGAAACATCATCCCTGCATCCAGTCTGTCCAGACCTGTCAGAATTTTATATGTTTCAATGAGACTCCAGTGAATACAGGCCTAGTCGGCCCAATCTCTCCTCATATGACAATCCTGCCATCCCAGGAATCAGTCTGGTGAACCTTCGCTACATTCCCTCTATGGCAAGTATATCCTTTCTTAGGTAAGGAGACCAAAACTGCACACAATACTCCAGGAGTGTCATAGTCATAGAGGTCTACAGCACAGAAAAAGGCCCTTCGGTCCATTGAGTCTGCGCCAGTCAAACGAACAAGTACCTAACTATTCTAATTCCATTTTCTAGCACTAGGCCCATAGCCTTGTATGCCATGACATTGCAAATGCACATCCCAATACTTCTGAAATGTTATGAGGGTTTCTGCCTCTACCACCCTTTCAGGCAGTGAGTTCCAGATTCCCACCACCCTCTGGGTGAACAAATTCTTCCTCACATCCCCTCTAAACCCCCTACCCCTTACCTTAAATCTATGCCCCCTGGTTATTGATCCCTCCACCCAGGGGAAAAGTTCCTTCCTGTCTACCCTATCTATGCCCCTCATAATTTTATACACCTCAATCATGTCCCCCCTCAATCTCCTCTGCTCCAGGGAAAATAACCCCAATCTATCCAATCTCTCCTCATAACTAAAACTCTCCAGCCCAGGCAACATCCTGGTAAATCTCTGCACTCTTTCTGCAATCACATCCTTCCTATAATGCAGATTCCAGAACTGCACACAATACTCTAGTTGTGGCCTAACCAGTGTTTTATACAGTTCTAGCATAACCTCCCTGCTCTTATATTCTATGCCTCGGCTAATAAAGGCAAGTATCCCATATGCCTTCTTAACCACCTTATCTACCTGTCCCACTACTTTAAGGGACTGGTGGACATGCACACCAAGGTCCCTCTGATCCTTGGTACTTCCCAGGGTCCTACCATTCATCCTGTATTCCCGTGCCTTGTTTGTCCTGCCCAAATGCATCACCTCACACTTATCCAGATTAAATTCCATTTGCCACTGACCAGCCCGTCTATATCCTCCTGTAATCTAATCCTCACTATTTGCCACCCCACCAATTTTCGTGTCATCCACGAACTTACTGATCAACCCTCCTACATTCAAGTCTAAATCGTTTATCTATACTACAAACAGCGAGGGACCCAACACCGATCCCTGTGGAACTCCACTGGATACAGGCATCCAGTCACAAAAACACACCTTGACCATCACCCTCTGCTTCCTGCCACTCAGCCAATTCCAGATCCAATTTGCCAAATTGCCTTGGATCCCATGGGCTCTTACCTTCGTTATCAGTCTCCCATGTGGGACTTTATCAAAAGCCTTGCTGAAGTCCTAGTAGACTACATTGAATGCATTGCCCACATCTACACACCTGGTCACCTCTTTGAAAAATTCAATCAAATTGGTCAGACATGACCTCCCCTTAACAAAACCATGCTGACTGTCCTTGATCAATCCCTGCCTCTCCAAGTGTAGATTAATTCTGTACCTCAGAATTGCTTCCAATAGTTTCCCCACCACTAACTGGCCTGTAGTTCCCTGGTTTACCCCTTCCTCCCTTCTTGAATAACGGTATTACATAGGCTGTCCTCCAGTCCACTGGCACCTCTCCTGTGGCCAGAGTTATTGAAAATTATTGCCAGCGCCCCTGCTATCTCTACCCTTGTCTCACTCAACAGCCTGGGATATATTTCATCCGGGCCTGGAGATTTATCTACTTTTAAGTCTGCCAGACCACTTAGAACCTCCTCCCTTTCTGTCCCTAATTTCTTTAATTATATCACAGTTCTTCTGCCTGATTTCCATTCCCACATCATTCCTCTCACTTGTGAACACTGACACAAAGTATTCATTTAGAACCCTACCTACGTCTTCTGACTCCACACACAAATTACCATTATGGTCCTTAATGGGCTCTACTCTTTCCCTAGTTATCCTTTTACTCTTAATGTACTTGTAAAATAACTTTGGATTTTCCTTTATTTTACCTGCCAACGTTATTACATGCCCCCTTTTACTCTCCTAGTTTCCTTTTTAAGTTCCCCCCTACATATTCTATATTCATCTAGGGCTTCTGCTGTTTTGAGCCCTTGGTATCTGCCATAAGCCTTCCTTTTTCTCTTTATCCAATCCTGTAAATCTCTCGACATCCAGGGTTCCCTGGATTTGTTGGTCCCACCCTTTGTCATTACTGGAATATGTTGGCCCTGTGCCCTCCCTATTTCCTTCTTGAATGACTCCCTCTGCTCTGACGCTGATTTACCTAGAGTCCAGAAATCTATCAATTTCCTTCTTAAGTATATTTAGTAACTTGTCTCCACAGCTTCTGTGGGAGAGAATTCCACAGGTTCACCACCCTCTGAGTGAAAAAATTTCTCCTCATCTCAGTCCGAAATGGTTCACCCCATATTCTGAGATTGTGACCCCTTGTTCTAGATCCCCCCAGCCAGAGGAAACATCATCCCTGCATCCAGTCTGTCCATCCCTGTCAGGATTTTATACGTTTCAATGAGATCCCCTCTCATTCTTCTAAACTCCAGTGAACACAGGCCTCGTCAGCCCAATCTCTCCTCATACGACAATCCTGCCATCCCAGGTATCGGTCTGGTGAACCTGAACTCTGCACTCTCTCTATGGCAAGTATATTCTTTCTTAGGTAAGGAGACCAAAACCGCACACAATACTCCAGGTGTGGTCTCACCAAGGCCCTGTACAGCTGCAGTAAGATACCTTTGCTCCTGTACTCAACTCCTCTCACACTGATGGCCAACATACCATCTGCCTTCTGAACTGCTTGCTGCACCTGCCTGCTTGCTTTCAGTGATTGGTGTACAAGGACACTCAGGTCCCTTTGTACATCAACATTTCCCAATCTATCACCATTTAAATATCTGCCATTCTGTTTTTCCTACCTAAGTGGATCACTTCACACTTGTCCACATTATACTGCATCTGCCATGTTTTTGCCCACTCATTCAACTTGTCTAAATCGCCTTGAAGCCTCTTAACATCCTCCACATCACTCACATCCCCACCAAGTTTTGTGTCGTCAGCAAACTTGGAAATATTACATTTGGTTCCCTCATCCAAATCATTGATATACATTGTGAATAGCTGGGGCCCAAGCACTGATCCCTGCGGTACCCCATTGGTCACCGCCTGTCATTCCAAAAAAGACCCATTTATTCCTACTGTCTGTTTCCTGTCTGCTAACCAATCCTCAATCCATGCTAATATATTACCCCCCAATCCCATGTGCTTTAATTTTACACACTAACCTCTTATTGTGGGACTTTATCAAAAGCTTCCTGAAAATCCAAATACACCACATCCACTGGTTCTCTTATCTATTCTGCTAGTTACATTCTCAAAAAACTCCAGTAGGTTTGTCAAACATGATTTCCCTTTCATAAATCCATGCTGACTTTGTCTAATCCCATTGATATTTTCTAAGTGTCCTGTTATCGCATCCTTTATAATAGACTCTTAAGATTTTCCCTATTACTGATGTTAGGCTAACCAGTCTGTAATTCACTGCTTTCTCTCTCCCTCCTTTTTTAAACAGTGGGGTTACATTTGGCACCCTCCAATCTGTCAGGACTGTTCCAGGATCTATAGAATTTTGGAAGATGACAACCACTATTTTGATGGCCACCTCCTTTAGCACGCTGGGATGTAGATTATCAGGCCCTGGGGAGTTATCAGATTTCAGCCCCATTAATTTCTCCAGCACTGTTTTAGTGAATCTAATTTCCTTCAATTCCTCCTTCTCACTAGACCCTTGGTTCCCTAGTGCTTCATGAAGTTATCTGTGTCTTCCTTCAGAAAGACAGAAATAAAGTAATTGTTTAATTGCTCTGCCATTTCCTTGTTCTCGATTATAAATTCTCTCATTTTGGATGATAAGGGACCTACATTTGTCTTCACTAATCTCTTTCTGTTTACATACTTATAGAAGCTTTTACACTCCGCTTTTATGGCCCTTGCAAGTTTATTCTCATTTTCCCCCTCTTAATCAATCTCTTGGTCCTCTTTTGCTGAATTCTAACCCACTCCCAATCTTGAGGCTTACCACTTTTTCTAGCAACTTTATATGACTCCTCTTTGGATCAAATATTACCTTTAATTTATTTTATTAGCCATAGCTGGGCTACTTTTCCTGTTATGTTTTTACGCCAGAAAGGAATGTATTACAGTTACAATGCATACATTTGTTGCTTAAATATTAGACATTGCCTATCCACTGTCATGCCTTTTAATAAAGTTCCCCAATCTATATTAGCCAACACATGTCTCATACCTTCGCAGTTTCCTTTGTTTAGATTTAGAACCGTCATTTCGAATCCGACTACTTCACTTTCCATTCTAGTGAAGAATTCTATCATGTTATGGTCACTGTTCCCTAAAGGACCCAGCACAACAAGATTATTAATTAACCCCTTCTCATTACCCAATACCAAATCCAGGATAGCCTGTTCCCTACTTGCTTCCTCAATATACCGGCCTAAAAAAACTATCTCGGACACACTCCAGGAATTCATCTGCCCCAGTATTATTGCTAATTTGGTTAGTCCAATCTACATGTGGATGAAAGTCACCCATGATTACTGGAGCTCCCTTGTTTCATGCATCTCTAATTTCCTGTTTAATGCCGTCGCTTACCTTACCACTACTGATTGGAGGTCTATAGACAACTCCCACTAATGTTTTTCACCACGTGTTCCTCCTTAGCTCCACCCAGATTGATTCTACATCTAGATTTTCTGAGCTAATATCCTCTCTCACCATCGCACTGCTTTCATCCTGAACTAACAATGCCACCCCACCTCCTCTTCCTTTATACCTGCCTTGCTGATCTTCTGGCTCAACACCACTTTCTCGCACTCTCCCCAAATCTCTTCATGTCTTTAATACCGAGACAGTCATCCATCTCTGTCTTGAACCTACTCAGTGACCGAGACTCCACAGCCCCCTGGGGTAGAGAATTCCAAAGGTTCACCATCCTCTGAGGGAAGAAATTCCTCCTCATCTCAGTCTTAAATGACTTAACTCTTTTCTAAGGCTGTGTGGCTGGTTCTAGGACACCCAGCCCTAGCTCCCCACCACCCCCGCCACCTCTCTCCCAACCAGGACAAACACCCTCCTGGCACCTACCCTGTTGAGCCCTGTCTGTAAGATTTTTGTATGCTCCAATGAGATGGCATCTCATTCCTCTAAACCAGGCTGGTCCAACCTGTGGCACACAGCCAGATGTGTCCCCAGGCCACTCTATGTGGACACCTCCCCCCCACCCCACCGCCCCACATGCCAACACACCACATGCCAACACACCACGTGCCAACACGCCAACACACCACACACCAACACACCACACGCCAACACACCAACACAACACATGCCAACACACCAACACAACACACACCACATGCCAACACACCACA
>JANJGN010000021.1:116369938-116398707 GCA_026770705.1 Isurus oxyrinchus
ACCGCAATCCACAACGTGGATGGCCCTCCCTGACTGACCGAGGAAGAAACCCACTCGATGTTCGCTAAGCGAGGGACGGACTCCCCTCAGGGGGAGAGGGAGTGGGATCTATCCCTCCTCGGTGCTTCCAGAGCTGTGTGTGTGTGTGTGTGTTTTTTTTTAATTTAATAATTCACATCTGGATGCTCACATTACGCTTCCATACATCGTTCCGATCCAGCCGAACCTCTGGTAAAGGTCCACCTAACCAAGCCCCCCCCCCCCCCCTCTGTTTAAGAACCGTTCACAACTGCCCATCCCCGAATGTCAGCAAAACCCAGTGAGAATTTCCAAACCGGCACCGATTAATCCCGGCCGGCAGCGATATGAAGCAAACAGGAGGGAGAGAGAGAGAGAGAGAAAAATAACTAACTTACGTGCAGTACTGTTCCTCGAGAAGCACTGCTCATTGGTATTACATGTGGCTTTGAACAAACAGATGGAAGTGCTTAAGCCGCATTGGAAGCACTTCAGGCCAGTAGCTGTCCCATTGGGTGACACAGGAGAGAGAGAGAGAGAGGGAAAAAACATCATCAGCAGCAATTTGTTTTGTGTGTGTGTGTGATCTTGCTATGCGCCTTGCAGTTGCCACGTGGGGGGGGCTTGGCCTAAATAGCCAAGTGGTCATGGTACTGGGTTTGTAACCCTAAGATCAAGAGTTCAAATCTCACACTGGCAAAACTATGAAAACAATGTAACTTCATCTGAAACAGATGGAAACGGGTTTGTGCTCGAAAGAGTATCGAGAGTTCAAATCTCACGATGGCAAACTATGAAAAACAATGTAACTTTGTCTGAAACAGGTGGAAATGGTTTGGGACTGGGGTGTTTTGTTGACCCCTTTAATCACATTTTGATTTAAAGTTTGTAAGTTTCCTTTAAACTTTGTTCTTGGTTTTACAGCTGACCTGAATTAGGGGCTGTGCCTGATTTGTCCCGATTTTGTTGATTTGGTTTTCATTTAAAAAGATTATCAAGAGTTCAAATCTCACAATGGCAAACTATGAAAAACAATGTAACTTCATCTGAAACAGATGGAAACAGGTTTGTACTCGAAAGAGTTACAATGACTGGATAGTTACAGTAGCAACATGACATAAGTTTGCAGTTGCCACGTTCCATACATTGAGTAATTAAGCCATGAAAGGCGCTGTATACAGACCGGGGAAAAGGATGATGAACAAGCTGCCTCTCGTTCCCCTGGAGGGGAGGAAGCAGAGGGAGTGGCCAAATTGAGACCTGTAAATTTCTGACAGCGCTGGATGGAGAGGGCCCTTCCACTGGCGGGGAAGAGCACAACGCAGAGCCGTTGATATAAGATAGTGACTCAGAAACCTGGGAGGTCCCTGTGGCACAGCAGCTCCAGGTTCAAGTCCCACTCCTGGACTTGAAGGACATGGTGGTCATGTCACTGGACTGGGAATCCAGGGCCTACGGCCGGGGGTCTGAGGACTCGGGTTCAACGGCAGCTGGTGGAACTTAAAACGCTCAATTCATGAATCCTGCATTAAAAGCGTCAGTAAAAGGTGACTGTGTCAATTGTTGTAAAAATAAACTAAGCGCCATCTGAAATGTGGGCCTAATTGGGCACTGGGAAGCAAGATCAAAAAGGAGGGGCTGATTATCAACCCGCAAATCCTTCCAATGGCTGTGGTATGAGTGAGAGGGATTCCTGGTCGGTGGGAAGGGAGGAATTCCTGGTCGTTGGGAGGGGAGAGATTCCTGGTCGGTGAGAGGGATTCCTGGTCGGTGGGAGGGGAGAGATTCCTGGTCGGTGAGAGGGATTCCTGGTCGGTGGGAGGGGAGAGATTCCTGGTCGGTGGGAGGGGAGAGATTCCTGGTCGGTGGGAGGGGAGGGATTCCTGGTCGGTGGGAGGGGAGAGATTCCTGGTCGGTGAGAGGGGAGAGATTCCTGGTCGGTGGGAGGGGAGAGATTCCTGGTCGGTGAGAGGGATTCCTGGTCGGTGGGAGGGGAGGGATTCCTGGTCGGTGAGAGGGATTCCTGGTCGGTGGGAGGGGAGAGATTCCTGGTCGGTGAGAGGGATTCCTGGTCGGTGGGAGGGGAGAGATTCCTGGTCGGTGGGAGGGGAGGGATTCCTGGTCAGTGGGAGGGGAGGGATTCCTGGTCGGTGGGAGGGGAGAGATTCCTGGTCAGTGAGAGGGGAGGGATTCCTGGTCAGTGGGAGGGGAGAGATTCCTGGTCGGTGGGAGGGGAGAGATTCCTGGTCGGTGGGAGGGGAGGGATTCCTGGTCGGTGGGAGGGGAGAGATTCCTGGTCGGTGGGAGGGGAGAGATTCCTGGTCGGTGGGAGGGGAGGGATTCCTGGTCAGTGGGAGGGGAGGGATTCCTGGTCGGTGGGAGGGGAGAGATTCCTGGTCGGTGAGAGGGGAGAGATTCCTGGTCGGTGGGAGGGGAGAGATTCCTGGTCGGTGAGAGGGATTCCTGGTCGGTGGGAGGGGAGGGATTCCTGGTCGGTGAGAGGGATTCCTGGTCGGTGGGAGGGGAGAGATTCCTGGTCGATGAGAGGGATTCCTGGTCGGTGGGAGGGGAGAGATTCCTGGTCGGTGGGAGGGGAGGGATTCCTGGTCAGTGGGAGGGGAGGGATTCCTGGTCGGTGGGAGGGGAGAGATTCCTGGTCAGTGAGAGGGGAGGGATTCCTGGTCAGTGGGAGGGGAGAGATTCCTGGTCAGTGGGAGGGGAGGGATTCCTGGTCAGTGGGAGGGGAGAGATTCCTGGTCGGTGGGAGGGATTCCTGGTCGGCGGGAGGGATTCCTGGTCGGTGGGAGGGGAGGGATTCCTGGTCGGTGAGAGGGATTCCTGGTCGGTGGGAGGGATTCCTGGTCGGTGGGAGGGGAGAGATTCCTGGTCGGTGAGAGGGATTCCTGGTCGGTGGGAGGGATTCCTCGTCGGTGGGAGGGGAGAGATTCCTGGTCGGTGGGAGGGGAGGGATTCCTGGTCAGTGGGAGGGGAGAGATTCCTGGTCGGTGAGAGGGATTCCTGGTCGGTGGGAGGGGAGAGATTCCTGGTCGGTGGGAGGGGAGGGATTCCTGGTCGGTGGGAGGGGAGGGATTCCTGGTCGGTGGGAGGGGAGAGATTCCTGGTCGGTGAGAGGGATTCCTGGTCGGTGGGAGGGGAGAGATTCCTGGTCGGTGGGAGGGGAGGGATTCCTGGTCGGTGGGAGGGGAGGGATTCCTGGTCGGTGGGAGGGGAGGGATTCCTGGTCGGTGGGAGGGGAGGGATTCCTGGTCGGTGGGAGGGGAGAGATTCCTGGTCGGTGAGAGGGATTCCTGGTCGGTGGGAGGGGAGAGATTCCTGGTCGGTGGGAGGGATTCCTGGTCGGTGGGAGGGGAGAGATTCCTGGTCGGTGGGAGGGGAGGGATTCCTGGTCAGTGGGAGGGGAGGGATTCCTGGTCAGTGGGAGGGGAGAGATTCCTGGTCGGTGGGAGGGATTCCTGGTCGGTGGGAGGGGAGAGATTCCTGGTCGGTGGGAGGGGAGGGATTCCTGGTCAGTGGGAGGGGAGAGATTCCTGGTCGGTGGGAGGGGAGGGATTCCTGGTCGGTGGGAGGGGAGAGATTCCTGGTCAGTGGGAGGGGAGAGATTCCTGGTCCGTGGGAGGGAGGGATTCCTGGTCGGTGGGAGGGGAGGGATTCCTGGTCAGTGGGAGGGGAGAGATTCCTGGTCGGTGGGAGGGATTCCTGGTCGGTGGGAGGGGAGAGATTCCTGGTCGGTGGGAGGGGAGGGATTCCTGGTCGGTGAGAGGGATTCCTGGTCGGTGGGAGGGGAGGGATTCCTGGTCGGTGGGAGGGGAGAGATTCCTGGTCAGTGGGAGGGGAGAGATTCCTGGTCAGTGGGAGGGGAGAGATTCCTGGTCGGTGGGAGGGGAGAGATTCCTGGTCGGTGGGAGGGATTCCTGGTCGGTGGGAGGGGAGAGATTCCTGGTCGGTGGGAGGGATTCCTGGTCGGCGGGAGGGATTCTTGATCGGTGGGAGGGGAGAGATTCCTGATCGGTGGGAGGGGAGAGATTCCTGGTCAGTGAGAGGGATTCCTGGTCGGTGGGAGGGATTCCTGGTCAGTGGGAGGGGAGAGATTCCTGGTCAGTGGGAGGGGAGGGATTCCTGGTCGGTGGGAGGGGAGGGATTCCTGGTCGGTGGGAGGGATTCCTGGTCAGTGGGAGGGGAGGGATTCCTGGTCGGTGGGAGGGGAGGGATTCCTGGTCGGTGGGAGGGATTCCTGGTCAGCGGGAGGGGAGAGATTCCTGGTCAGCCATGCGGTGCAAGAACATTGGAGCCTCTACTGTGCACAAGTGCTGGTTGCCACAGCAAAGAAGTGACATGTAACATATCCTCACTGGGAATGAATACATTAGGGAATTCAGGCAAAACGTCTTTACCCAGGGAGTGGAACTCACTATGAGTGTAGTTCAACTTGATGCACTGACAGGGAAAGCCCGATAGCCATTTTATTCTATTTATTACTGGCTCAGCTTGGCCAGTGGTTACTGCCCTTCCCCAATTGCTCTGCAGAAAGGAGTTACCTTACTCAGCCGGTTAACAATCAACCACATGGCTGTGGGTCTGGAGTCACGTGTAGGCCAGACCGGGTAAGGAGGGCAGATTTCCTTCCCTAAAGGGGTCATGAGTGACCCAGATGGGTTTTTACGACAATTGATTTTAATTCCAGACCCTTAGTGAATTCAAATTTCAAACCCTGGTGAGCTTTACCCTGGGTCTCTGGGTTACTAGTCTAGCAACAATACCACTACAGCACCACCACACCCAGGGACAGGGTTAGAGCTGAAAGGATTAAAAATTAAAATGCCGACAATTCTATTTAATACCACGTAAAAATGCAAGTTCACTGTCTCTTTAACTGTGGGATGGAAAATTGCTATTGGGTGCTTCTTGCACAAGGAATGTTGCACAATGGGTGCTGCTGACCAGGCAAGCTGTGAAATGAACACTGTGCCCTATTTGCAGAACCCAGGGCAAGCAATTGTGCTCCTCCCAACCAGACTGAGCAACACTTCCCGATTCAGACGATGCGCTGCTCACCCAGAATGATGCAACAATACAGCAGCAAAGGCCATTCAGCCCACTGTGCCTGTGCCAGCTCTTTGGTAGAGTTATCCAATGAGTCCCACTCCCCTGCTCTTTCCCCATAGCCCCGTCAATTCCTTCCCCCATCAAGCGTTTATCCAAATCACGTTGAAAGTTATTACTGACTCTGCTCCTCGCACCAGTTCAGGCAGTGCATCCCCGTTCATAGCTAACAGTGTCAGTTAGAATACGGAGTTCAATTTTAAATCAGGTATGGAGAACAAAATTAAGTGAGGGAAAGAAAGATTGGATTTGGAGAGGGAGGAGATGAAAGAGGCAGAAGGAAAAAGTGACAAAAAAAAATGTTGATTATATTTAAATCTCAAACAATGAAATCTGAAGGAATGAGACTCCCCGCTTGCAAAAAAAAAATAAAGCACCTGAGATTGTTCTGCAGTGATTAAAGGTGTATCATGCCATTAAACCGATTATTAGACAGGAATGAACAAAGCCTTACCTTTCTTGGCAAGCTTAACCTGTGTCTATGAGATATGTACAGGAACTTCATGACTCTCAATGAATTTGAATGGGGGAAACAGAGGGAGCAATGATATCAGTGGGAAAATTGGCCTTGACTGGAAGGGGGTTGGAATGTAAAAGTGGGCCACCCTTGTTACAAGTGTACAGGAGATATCCCATACCAGGAGCACTGTGTAAAGTGTTTGTCTCTTTATTTAAGGAGGGGTTGACTTCCATGGGAGGCATTTCGGAGGAGGTTCATTAGGTTGATTCCTGGGGTGAAGATGAGGAAAGGTTGAACAAGGTGTGCCTGTACTCATTGGAGTTTAGAAGAATGAGCTGATCTCATGGGACCAAAACTTGAGGCTGAGAATAGAGACAAGTTGTCAGAGCTTTTAGCCTTGCACTCATCAGGACAAATTTACAAGAACACCAACTGTAAAGGGAACAACAATTTATACTGCGTGAGAAGAGAGTGCTAATTGGGTGGCAAGTGGGACTCTGATTGGTGGGGGTGTTGCCATGGAGAATGCAGCATATAAGATCCAGAGGGGATCTGATACATTTCCCTCGTGGAGGGAGGGGGAAATCTAGAACTAGGGGGCACAGTTTAAGAAAATAAGGGGCCTCCAAGAGGGAATCCTCTTCCCTGGCGAGCAGCGGTGGGGTCTGGGTTCGACAGGTTTTTGATCTGCAGGAAAGTAGAGTTAAGGCCACAAGCAGATCAGCCATGATCTTATTGCAAGGTGGAGCAGACTTGAGGGGCCGAATGGCCTACTCCTGCTCCTATTTCTCATGACCTTAGGTAGGGGCAGTGAATCTTCATTAGCAACATTAATTCCTGCGTTTGGCTGCACTGCTCTTGGTCGCCTAGAGATTTTGATGCAGATACAGGTGAGCGGTGTTAGTTCTGCTGTCAATTATGGCCCCATTACAACCAATTCAAATTATTGTCACACAGCGTCCAGAAACACATTTGGGGAGGTTAATTGAAATTCATTGCACTCGATGGTAGAACGACTGGTTTCGAGTGGCTACTATTGTTCCTGAAAGTGGTGGTTCCTGTGAGAAAAGGAACGAATTGACTGATTTTTATACAACTTGGCCCCCACTGAAGTTCCCGAATAGCAAGAAGGGGTGAATTTAGTGCAAAAATGTTGGCAGGGAAAATCCTTTGTTGATCAAGGGGTGGAAAATAAATTCTTGGCTTGTGCCGGTGGTTATAATGCTCTGTGAGGTGTGACAGCACAGGGAGCCAGCAGTTAGCTGTTAACTTTTGCGTTTCATTGAGAGATTGTGTCTCTTGTTGACCCGTGACAGCCCACCCCACCCACGGCCTCCCCCAACCCCCGACCCCCGACCCAACCTCCGAGCGAGACTGGCTTCCTTCGCCTCCCCATTTTAGCTCCTTCAACTGAGCAGGGAGCCGGGGAGAACATTAAATGACTCATCCCAGAACAAAGGCTCCCTGGGGAAAAGGAGGCTCTGCTGGCCTTGATGATCTCACAAAGGGCCACACCCTCCTTCCCCACTCCCCACCCCACCCCTGCCACCCACTGGGAGGGGAGAGTCACCGGAGATGCCGCACAGGGCGGGCTAGAGGTTTCAGGTCTGATAGGACGCCACCCAGATTCCGATTCCTATTCCCTGAACCCGCCACTGGATTTACCAGTGACTATCTTGTATCTCACGGCCTCTGATTCTGACTCGCCCACCAGCGCAAGTCCCCACCCTACCAAACTCCTTCATGATTTCAAAGGCCTCTAGTGAAAAGATACCCCCCCCCCCCCCCCCCACCCCCACCGGCCCCCGCGCCAGTCCGTTCCATTTTTGTCCCCCACCCGAAGCAAAGCAAGGTGGGGATGAATCATTTTCAGGCAGCGAGTGGTTGGGGTGTGGAACGCGCTGCCTGGAGGTGTCGGGGGTGGTGGTGGGGGGGGCGGGGTGGGGGGGGGGGGGGGGGGGGGGGGGGTGGTGTGTGGCCTCCTTCTGCGCCATAACAGGCCTGCGATCCTGTCCGTACATTTGCAGAGGGCGCCTGGAAGTGTGGACCATATCCCGGTAGCTCTGTAGAAACTCGCCAAGGCCCATCTGATGGGACAATGGCAGCCACTGCACGGGAGGAGGTTGGGTAAGGACACCGAGGCTTCCTTCTCTGTCAGCTCTTAGAATGATACAATTTGGCCACCATTACCGAGGCTAACTTTTCAATTCTGCTTTATTTAATTAACTGGTATTTGGGGTGGGGCTGGGAACTCAGGCCCCCAGGTTAGTAACACCAGCCTCTGATCTCCCGTGCCAGTAACATAACCCGCTCTGCTACCACACCCACTGGGCCAACACCCTGGAACGCCCTCCCCCACAGCACTGCGGGCGTATCTACACCACAGGGAAATGCAGGACCACCACCACCTTCTGAAGGGCAATTAGGGGTGGGCAATAAACACTGGGGACCAGCCAGCGACCCCCACATCCCGTAAAGGAATCAAACAAACTCAATTCCATTTGGAAAGCGACTGCAGAATCTGCATCCAGCACCCTCAGGCAGCAATGACTGGCTGGTTTGATGGGTCTCTTTCCCCCTACACCCACCCCCCCACCCCCACCACTCTAAAACCCACAGAGGCAGCAGACTGAAATGCCCGAGGGGGGGTGGTGGGGTGACCACTGGCCAGGGCACCGGACACAACCCTCCCGCATTTCCTTCGCAATGGTGAAGCGAGGCGCGGAGAGAGCACATAGGGCCTCAGTGTAATGTCTCCTCAGGAACACAGCACATCACTTGTTCACTAACTGGCACCGAGAGTGCCAAATCCAAATTTAGAAGTCTGAGGCTTTGGAGCAGGAATCAAGCCCACGGCCCCTTGTAAATTGGCAGCAGGGCTACTGAGTCACAACGTCCACAGCAAGGCTGCAAAAACATTCAGGGCCCGGCCGTAAACAGGGTCCCACCCCAGGGGCATCAACTGGAACCTCCTCTCTTGGGTATGCGGTAACCCCCGTTTCCACTGGCTGCCCGGGGAAGCAGAGGGCTCCAGAGGTAAGGCTGGTCACAAAGGATAGAAAGCCTGTCCTGCTTTTGTTTTGAGAGGAAAGTCAAGCAAAAGTCACCTTTAGTCAAGCTCCTAGCGTTATCAGGCAAGGTGGGACACACACGGAGACAGAGACAGAGACAGAGAGAGACAGAGACACAGGCTTTCAGCTATAACTACAGGGCATATTCTCAAAGACAGGCTTGCCTTAGCTCGAAACAGCCATCTAGCTGCCGTCAGGTTTTTGGTTACACTAGGTAGTCTGTGTTCATGGTCTGTGCCCTGCCTTCTACCCAAGGTAACAGTTTCCAAAAATGCATGCACGTCGAAAACTTTACTTAGGGTAAAATGAGGGAGGGAAGGCGTGAAGAGAAATATATAAACAAAAACTACACAGGAGCTTTTGGTGCAAAATTTGCAAGCGCTGTCTTTCAGAGAGGCTGCGGGGGGGGTGGGGTGGTGGGGGGGGAAGGTTTGCATGATGCTGTAAAAGAAATAGTGCTTTGAGTAACAGCTTGAGAGAGAGAGGGAGGGAGGGAGACGATTTTTGCAATTGCCACTTCAAAATAAGGAGGTTACGGGGATCGGGTGGGGGGGTGGTGGTGGTGGTGGTGGAGGTGAACAGGATGTTTTGAAACATTAAGTTAAATGCTCAGCGATTCCCTTCCAGTAAAAATGCAATTTTATTGAAGCCTGGCAAGTGAAAAGTGCAAAAGCCAAACGCTTTGCTGATTGGTGCCTGTGAACCAGAAATAGATTTAGCAGGCTGCCCCTCCAGTAAGTTATAAAAGCAAACTTCATTTAATAAAAAACACACGATGGCTCATCGGAGAGAAACCAGTGGCTCTTCAGTGTCAGGCTTGTATTGTGGTGAGTTTTATTGCATTTTTAAAAAGCTGTTGCGATTCCCCTGGTCTTCAGCAGCCCAGTGATCACCTCCAACTTTCTAATTTGAGTTCTGCACAAAGTCCCGATTATTATTCCTTCAACTCCCTGCAACAATAATCAAGCAACGACTTTCTTTAAAGAAACACTCTTGCCGAACCAAAAGGGTTTCACGCTTTTACCCAGAATAATTCCTCTCGTTCCTTTTTTTAATTAAAAGTCTGGTCCATGGGCAGTCCATTGAAACAAGTTAAGTTGGGAGGGATCACCTTTTCTTTTACAAACACCATATGTGAAGGAGGCATAAAAGCAGTCTCAAAGGCAAAGCCTTAAGGTTTTAATTATTTCGAATAGAATGCAACCTCACCTGGAATGATGAAATAAGCCAGGAATGTAGCTAAAAACAGGAGCTTCATCTTCTCAACCAACTCAAAGAACAAAAATAAAATCTTTCGGATGAAGGATTTGTTTTGTTGGAAAGTTTAGGATCAGACCAGCTGTTGCGTGTATGTCACAGTCTCCTCTTCAGAGCAGGATTCCCTGTGAATGCTGGGTGTCAGCGAGCTTGCCTTTTATGCAGACCTCTGACTAAGGGGAGGGAGTTAACCCTTAATCACCACAACCCCTCCTCGCCTCCCTTTTCCCCATGCATCATGGTAGATCCAGGACATCTCTTCAGCATGTGACTGAATCAAAAGCAGAGCCAAGGGCAAGTGCCAAATTTACTAATGGTTTTCATCAAAAGTGCAGATGTTCAATGCTAGCACAACTACACCCCAACAGACACAGGCACTCCGCACCCTTTCCCATTCCACCCGGAGCTGTTGTATACACAGGCTTCTCTGAAGCCGCTGACAGAACTCAGCGTGTTGACAGTAGACCCTCCCTACCTGGCACGTGCCCACCTCCTCAACCCGAATATGATTTTACCTCTCCCGCCTTCCCTTTCCTTCTACCCCAACCACCACCACAGTTTCCCTGCCTCTGACCTTGTTCAAAACCTGTTCCATCTCTTAAGTTCCCCCACCAACCCCCACCCAGTTGTAGCGCAACGCCATCAACCTGAAACGCTAACTCTCCCCACAATTGCCACCTGACTAGCTGAGCACCTCCAGCCGTTTCTGCTCAGGCTCCTCTTGTGCTCTTAGGCATGTCGTGCCACATGTTGAAGTGCGGGAGCTGTAGGAAAATATGTTGGCCATATCATGATAAATCTGCCATTACATTGTTTCCTCTGCGTCAATGATTGAGTCCTCAAATATCAGTAAAACTATGCTTTTTAAGTGAAAAATAGAATTGCCAGTAGGCATTTTGTTTCGAATCATGTGGCATTTTGAATCATTAGTCCTTAGCATAGCTAGAATTGCATGATGCAACAGATTAATTATTTAATTCAAGCCTATTAAAAATGTGAATTACAGAAAGCTTTACTTATTTCTGATTGGGGGATGGTATGTAGAGGGGCAGCTGCTTTTCTTGATTTAAATTGATGACCTAGACCTGGGTTTACTTGGAGTTGATACAAGACTTGGATGTATTGTGAAATGGGGTGGGGGGTGCGGAGGGTATGGTGATAGACTTTAAAGGGATACAGGCAGGCTGGTGGAATGGGCAGACACATGGCCAATGCAACTTAATGTAGAGAAGTGTGAAGTGAAACATTTTGGCCAGAAAAGCAAGGAGAGGTGACATAAAATAAAGGCGACAATTCTAAAGGAAATGCAGGAGCAGAGGGACCTGGGTGTAGATGTGCCTAAATCATCGAAGGTCACAGGCCAGATTGAGAAAGCGGTTAATAAATTATACTGAATCCCGGGTTTTATAAATAGGGGCACAGAGTACAAAAGCAAGTAAGTTATGAACCTTCATAAAACACTGATTCAGCCTCAACGGGAAGGATGTGAAGCTTTTGGAAAGAGCGTAGAAGAGATTTACAAGAATGGTCCCAAGGATGAGGGGCTTCAGCTGGCAAAGCTGGGGCTGTTCTCCTCGGAGAAGAGAAGGTTGTGAGGAGATTTGTTTGACATGTTCAAAATCATGAGGGATCTGGACAGAGTAAATGGGGAGGGACCGTTCCCATCGGCAGAAGATCGAGAACCCTAAAGGGATTAAAAAAAGGACCAGAGGCAGCATGAGGACAAACCTCTTTATGCAACAAGTGTTTTGGATCCGGAATGAACTGGAATGAGCGTGTGGTGGAGACAGGATCGCTTGCAGTTTTCAAAAGGGAACTGGACAATGATCTGAAGAGAAAGGATTTAACAGGGTTAACAGGAAAAAGATGAAGGATGGGACTAGCTAGGTTGCCGTTGCACAGAGCTGACCCAGAGATAACGTGCTGAGTGGCCTCCTCCTGTGCTGCAAAAATTCAACGAATCTAGTTATAGATACGTTCAAGGAAGCTGATAAACACACGAGGAAGGAAGAAGCTGAAGGTTAATCTGATGGTGTGACCAAGAAGGGTGGGAGGAGTCTTGTGTGGAACATAAGCGACAACACAGATGAGGTGGGCCAAATGGCCTGTTTCTGTGCTGTAAACTCCACCTAAAGCCCCAGCAGGGAATACAAACAATGAACTGTCTTTCACACCCTCAGACTGCCACAGCCAGGGAATTAATGTTCAGCAGGCTAACGCGGCAGGGTGCTCGGGGATATTGATGCTGCTTCAGATGCCGGGAACCTTGAGCTCCAAAGTCCTGGAAATGCCTGTTGCTGAGAGGGCTGTGTGCAGGGAGTGGTAAGGTCTGTATTGTTTTTAACAGTCAGGGGCGACTGCTGTTGCTGCTGCTGCACATCGAACTCGGAGATATTCAGCAGCGGCATGGGGAGGCCTGGGATGCTGGGCCCAGCCTTCGCTCCGCCACCTTTCACCACCCCCAGGCTTCCGATTCACGGCCACACTGCGATCTCCGGACATCCCGGCCTGGACTCAGACCCGAGGGACCCGTGGCCCATGCTGGCCTTTGTGCCCCACACAATCCCGCGGGTAGAATTCGTTCGCGGCCCCCCACGCCGGCTGCCTCTGTGTCATGAGTCACGGCAACCCCGCGTGGCGGTGGGAGGCTTTCCCTCCGCGGCTCTCCGCTTGATGCCAACTCCCCCCCCTGCGTCTGTTACTCCCGGAGACGGGTAGCTTCAGTACCGGGGGCAGTGAGGGTTAAAATCCAGTCCGACAATGAACGGAGAGATTCCACGGAGGTCAGCGGAAAGGGAAACGGGCCTGCTTTTGGTGTGTGTTGCTGGTCCGGTGCAGGGGGATTCGAACCTGTGACTGCCAGGCAGGAGCTGTGTCCAGTGACATCACCACAATCACTGGTGATCAAACAATAGCTCTTTCAGCAGCAAATATGAATCAGTGTGTGAGAAGGGAAAAGGGTTTGTCAACAATGGAGATTTGTATAGAATCGAAGTCCCAGAGCCTCGCACTTCAAACACTGAGCTCCTCTGTAAATCAGGTCTCTTCTGTTACCCTAGTGCACAAGGTGTTTGTACTGCCCTGGGCAGCTTCTCTCTCTCTCTCTCTCTCACTCTCTCTTTCTCTCTCTATCTCTCTCTCTATCTCTCTCTCGCTCATGTCCCTTCCTCTCTCTCTCCCACCTCTCTCTCTACTGCCTCTCTCTCTCCCCCTCTCTCTCTCCCCTTCTCTCCCTCTCTCACTCTCTCCCCCCCTCTCTCTCCCCTTCCCTCCCCCTCTCTCTCTCCTTCCTCTCTCTCACTCTCTACCCCCCCCTCTCTCCCCTTCCCTCCCCTTCTCTCTCTCCTTCCTCTCTCTCACTCTCTATCCCCTCTCTCCCCTTTCTCTCCCCTTCTCTCCCCCCTCTCTCACCTTCCCTCCCCCTCTCTCTCCTGCCTCTCTCTCTCTCTCTCTCTCTCCTTCCTCTCTCTCACTCTCTACCCTCTCTCTCTCTCCCCTTTCTCTCCCCTTCTCTCCCCCCTCTCTCTCACCTTCCCTCCCCCCTCTCTCTCTCCTTCCTCTCTCACTCTCTACCCCCTCTCTCTCTCCCCCCTCTCTCTCCTGCCTCTCTCTCTCTCTCTCTCTCTCTCTCCTTCCTCTCTCTCACTCTCTACCCCCTCTCTCTCACCTTCCCTCCCCCTCTCTCTCTCCTTCCTCTCTCACTCTCTACCCCCTCTCTCTCTCCCCCCTCTCTCTCCTGCCTCTCTCTCTCTCTCTCTCTCTCTCTCCTTCCTCTCTCTCACTCTCTACCCCCTCTCTCTCCCCTTCCTCTCCCCTTCTCCCCCCCACCCCTCTCTCTCTTGCCTCCCTCTCCCCTCCAACCCTCCCTCTCCAGGAAGCTACCTTCCAGTTGAATCCAGGACTGTTTCTGACATCGGCTATTCAGTGAGCTCCCTTACCTGTTACTGGCCACCTTCAAAGCCGCACCGAATTCTGACAGATTACAGACAAGCGGGGACACTGCTCGTGACAGAAAGGTAGAGATAAGGAGAAAAGAGGATCAAAAATAAAGACCTGTTTCTTTAGCACTTTTCTTCCATACAAAAAAATCGCAAAAAGCGCATTATAACTAACAAGATATTTTTGAAGTGCCGTCACTGTTGTAATGTAGGAGGTGAGGCAGCCAATTTTTGCACAGCAAGATCCCACAAGCAGCAATGTGATAATGGCCAGATAATGTGTTTAGCAGCTTGTTGCTTGAGGGATAAACTTTGGCCGGGACTCTGGGGGCTCCTTTGAGAGAGTGCCGTGTGATCTTTTCCATCCACCTGAGAGGGCGGACGGGGCCTTGGTTTAACTCCTCGACCAAAGGACAGCATCGCCAACAGTGCAGCACTCCCTCAGTGCTGGACAAGGAGGGGTCCTGCAGGATTTTGTGCTCAAGCCCTGGAGGGGGACTTAAACCCAGAGCCTCATGACTCTCTCCAGATAGGGACATAGGAGGAACAGTAGGAGAAGGCCATTCAGTCCATCCAGCCTGCCCTGCTATCCAATGAGATCACCACTGACCTGTATCTCAACTCCATCTACCTTTCCTTTCCTAACAGGAAACCTGTCGATCTAAGGCTTGAAATTTTCAACTAACCCTCAGCCTTAAATGATTTTTTTGAGGGGGGGAGGTGGGGGTACAGATTTCCACTCCTGTTTATGAGTTTCCTAAGATCACCTTTGAACAGCCGAGCTCTTATTCAAAGGTTATGTCCCCGCGCTACCCCACCCCGACCCTGCCAACGTCCAGGGGAAATAGTTTCTCTCTAACCCTTTAATCACCTTAAACACCTTGACCAGATCACTCCTTGCTCTTCTGTTCAATGCAATGCAGGCTGAGCATAGGCAACCCAGCCTCCTCATTTAACCCTTTCAGTCCCCACACCATCCTGGTGAACGTGCACAGTCAATCCACCTCTCTCGGTCAGGCCTGAGGAACCCTTCCTTTCGAGCCATTCAAGTGTAGACACAATCACTCACAGAAAGATCACATGGATTTACCGTTTCTTTAGAGAGAATTACAGAAATGTTCAACTCACCGACTGTTATAACACTGAATTTGAATATTATGTTGTTCCGTATTATTATAGTAATTTAGCTAATGCTTTTACCCAAGCAGTTCGTAACGATGATGAGAAATACTGGTTTGAAGGCTTAGATTTTTGCTGCGGACCGGATGAAATTGAGCAATGGGCCGGGTCCAGCCCGTGGACCAGACTTCCCCACCCCTGATCCAGGTGAACAGAGCAGCTGATAAAGCATTAATTATCCAAGACTTCATTAATAGGGGCATCGAGTACTAGGGTAAGGAGGTCATATTGAACTTCTGTAAGACACTAGTTCAGTCACAGCTGTTTCTTTTTGTTCATTCACAGGATGGTGGTGTCACTGGCTGGGCCCAGCATTTATTACCCATCCCTAATTACCCCTTGAGAAGGTGGTGGTGAGCCGCCTTCTTGAGCCGCTGCAGTCCCTGTGGTGTAGGTACACCCACAGTGCTGTTAGGGAGGGAGTTCCAGGATTTTGTCCGTGTGGTGTAGGTACACCCACAGTGCTGTTAGGGAGGGAGTTCCAGGATTTTGTCCGTGTGGTGTAGGTACACCCACAGTGCTGTTAGGGAGGGAGTTCCAGGATTTTGTCCATGTGGTGTAGGTACACCCACAGCGCTGTTAGGGAGGGAGTTCCAGGATTTTGTCCATGTGGTGTAGGTACACCCACAGTGCTGTTAGGGAGGGAGTTCCAGGATTTTGTCCATGTGGTGTAGGTACACCCAAAGTGCTGTTAGGGAGGGAGTTCCAGGATTTTGTCCCTGTGGTGTAGGTACACCCACAGTGCTGTTAGGGAGGGAGTTCCAGGATTTTGTCCATGTGGTGTAGGTATACCCACAGTGCTGTTAGGGAGGGAGTTCCAGGATTTTGTCCATGTGGTGTAGGTACACCCACAGTGCTGTTAGGGAGGGAGTTCCAGGATTTTGTCCGTGTGGTGTAGGTACACCCACAGTGTTGTTAGGCAGGGAGCGCCAGGATTTTGTCCGTGTGGTATAGGTACACCCACAGTGTTGTTAGGGAGGGAGCTCCAGGATTTTGTCCATGTGGTGTAGGTGCACCCACAGTGCTGTTAGGGAGGGAGCTCCAGGATTTTGTCCATGCGGTGTAGGTACACCCACAGTGCTGTTAGGGATGGAGTTCCAGGATTTTGTCCATGTGGCGTAGGTACACCCACAGAGCTGTTAGGGAGGGAGTTCCAGGATTTTGTCCATGTGGTGTAGGTACACCCACAGTGCTGTTAAGGAGGGAGTTCCAGGATTTTGTCCATGTGGTGTAGATACACCCACAGTGCTGTTAGGGAGGGAATTCCAGGGTTTTGTCCGTGTGGTGTGGGTACACCCACAGTGCTGTTAGGGAGGGAGTTCCAGGATTTTGTCCATGTGGTGTAGGTACACCCACAGTGCTGTTAGGGAGGGAGTTCCAGGATTTTGTTCATGTGGTGTATGTACACTCACAGTGCTGTTAGAGAGGGAGTACCAGGATTTTGTCCATGTGGTGTAGGTACACCCACAGTGCTGTTAGGGAGGGAGTTCCAGGATTTTGTCCATGTGGTGTAGGTACACTCACAGCGCTGTTAGGGAGGGAGTTCCAGGATTTTGTCCGTGTGGTGTAGGTACACCCACAGCGCTGTTAGGGAGGGAGTTCCAGGATTTTATCCATGTGGTGTTGGTACACCCACAGTGCTGTTAGGGAGGGTGTTCCAGGATTTTGTCCATGTGGTGTAGGTACACCCACAGTGCTGTTAGGGAGGGAGTTCCAGGATTTTGACCCAGCGACAGTGAAGGAACGGTGATATATTTCCAAGTCAGGATGGTGAGTGACTTGGAGGGGAACTTCCAGGTGGTGTTGTTCCCATGTATCTGCTGCCCTTGTCCTTCTAGATGGTAGAGATCTTGGGTTTGGAAGGTGCTATCGAAGGAGCCTTGGTGAATTCCTGCAGTGCATCTTGTAGATGGTACAGATGTACGTCGGTGGTGAAGGGAGTGAATGTTTGTGGATGGGGTGCCAATTAAGCGGGGCTGCTTTGTCCTGGACGGTGTCAAGCTTCTTGAGTGTTGTGGGAGCAGCACTCATCCAGGCAAGTGGGGAGTATTCCATCACACTCCTGACTTGTGCCTTGTAGATGGTGGACAGGCTTTGGGGAGTCAGGAGGCGAGTTACTCGCTGCAGGATTCCCAGCCTCTGACCTGCTCTTGTAGCCACAGTATTTATATGGCTGGTCCAGTTCAGTTTCTGGTCAATGGTACCCCCCAGGATATTAATAGTGGGGGATTCAGCAATGGAAATACCATTGAATGTCAAGGGGCAATGGTTGAATTCTCTCTTGTTGGAGATGGTCATTGTCTGACACTTGTGTGGCATGAATGTTACTTGCCACCCCAAGCCTGGATATTGTCCAGGTCTTGCTGCTTTTGGACATGGACTGCTTCAGTATCTGAAGAGTCGCGAATGGTGCTGAACATCCTGCAACCATCAGCGAACATCCCCACTTCTGACGGAAGGAAGGTCATTGATAAAGCAGCTGAGGAAGCAGAGCCGGAGTATTGTGTCCAGTTCTGGATGCCGCACTTTAGGAAGGAAGGGAAGGCACTAGACAGATTGGGAACAAGATTCACGAGAATAGCTCCAGGAATGAGGAACTTGAGTTATGAATGTAGATTAGGGAAGTGAAGACTGTTTTTCTTGGAGAAGAGACAGTTTAGAGGTGAATTGACAGAGATATTGAAAACCATGAGGTGCCTGGACAGAGTAGATAGGCAAAAACTGTTCCCATTGGTGGAAGGATCAAGAATGAGGGGGCAAAGATTTACAGTAATTGGCAAAAAAAGCAATGGAGACATGAAGAGCTTTCTCATGCAGCGAGTAGTTAGGGTCTGGAATGCACTGCCTGAGAGTGTGGGGGAGACAGGGTCAATCGAGTGGTTAGGGTCTGGAATGCACTGTCTGAGAGTGTGGTGGAGACAGGGTCAATCGAGTGGTTAGGGTCTGGAATGCACTGTCTGAGAGTGTGGTGGAGACAGGGTCAATCGAGTGGTTAGGGTCTGGAATGCACTGTCTGAGAGTGTGGGGAGACAGGGTCAATCGAGTGGTTAGGATCTGGAAACCACTGACTGAGAGTGTGGTGGAGACAGGGTCAATCGAGTGCTTAGGATCTGGAAACCACTTTCTGAGAGTCTTGAGGAGACAGGGTCAATCGAGTGGTTAGGGTCTGGAATGCACTGTCTGAGAGCGTGGTGGAGACAGGATCAATCGAGGCTTTCAAGAGGGAATTACATCACTTTTTGACAATAAAGAATGTGCAGGAGAATGTGGGGAGAAGATGGGGGTACGGCAATAGGTGCATTGGTCATTTGGAGAGTTGGTGTGGACAGGATGGGCTGGATGGTCTCCTGTGCGTTGTAACAATTCAGTGATTCTCTCCTGAGGTGTTGTCCCCAGAACAGAATACAGTCATCCAGAGAGTGTCCAACCAGAGCTCTGAACAGCTGCCCCATCCATACCCCTTCACCCCTTTTTATATTCCAAACCCTCTTCCAGTAAAGGCCACCCTTCCACCAATGGGAACAGTTTTTGCCTATGTACTCTGTCCAGGCACCTCATGGTTTTGAATATCTGTCAATTCTCCATGAAACCTTCTCTTCTCCAAGAAAAACAGTCCTCACTTCCTCAATCTACATTCATAACTCAAGTTCCTCATTCTAGGAACTATTGGCTTTTTCAATAATTTTTGACCTTTCGGTTCACTTTTACTAATTTCTGCACTTTCACTCCTAAATCACATTGTTGCCTCGTCAGCCCAGAGCTTCCTGCGATCCTGAGAAATGCCCCAATCGATAGGTGTGTTTATCTCGGTCAGGGTAATGTGCATTACAGAGCCAAAGAGGTCGGATAGAGATAACGTGCAGACCAAGAAGCATCTAATTGAACAGCAGGACCAGCTCGAGGGGCCAAATGGCCTCTTGTAGTTAATATGTTCCCAAAGATGCTGCAAACACCCAAACCAAATCCCCTCTGACAGGCGCCTATCAATATGTTTCCAGCTTCAATCCAGATCCGAGCGACCGCCTGCCTCAAATAAACCTACCCACCCCCTCCACTCCAATCCCCTGCTGATCCCCTCCCCTCCATTCTCCTACTGATCCCCTCCCCTCCCCTCCCCTCCCCTCCATTCTCCTGCTGATCCCCTCCTCTCCCTACCATTCTCCTACTGATCCCCTCCCCTCCCCTCCATTCCCCTCCTGATCCCCTCCCCTCCCCTCCATTCTCCTCCTGATCCCCTACCCTCCCCTCCATTCCCCTCCTGATCCGCTCCCCTCCCCCTCCATTCTCCTACTGATCCCCTCCCCTCCCATCCATTCTCCTACTGATCCCCTCACCTCCCCTCCATTCTCCTACTGATCCCCTCCCCTCCCCTCCATTCTCCTCCTGATCCCCTCCCCTCCCCTCCCCTCCATTCTCCTACTGATCCCCTCCCCACCATTCCCCTCCATTCTCCTACTGATCCCCTCCCCTCCCCTCCCCACCATTTTCCTACTGATCCCCTCCCCTCCCCTCTATTCTCCTGCTGATCCCATCCCCTCCCCTCCATTCCCCTCCTGACCCCCACCCCTCCCCTCCATTCCCCTCCTGATCCCCTCCCCTCCCCTCCATTCTCCTACTGATCCCCTCCTCTCCCCTCCATTCCCCTCCTGATCCCCTCCCCTCCCCTCCATTCTCCTACTGATCCCCTCCCATCCCCTCCATTCTCCTACTGATCCCATCCCCTCCACTCCATTCCTCTGCTGATCCCCTCCCCTCCCCTCCATTCCTCTGCTGATCCCCTCTCCTCCCCTCCATTCTCCAACTGATCCCCTCCCCTCCCCTCCATTCTCCAACTGATCCCCTCCCCTCCCCTCCATTCTCCTACTGATCTCCTCCACTCCCCTCCCCTCCATTCTCCTACTGATCCCCTCCCCTGGCCTCCAATGTCCTACTGATCCTCTCACCTCCCCTCAATTCACCTCCTGATCCCCTCCCCTACCCTCCATTCCTCTGCTGATCCCCTCCCCTCCCCTCCATTCCTCTACTGATCACCTCCCCTCCCTTCCCCTCCATTCCCCTCCTGATCCCCTCCTCTCCCCTCCATTCCCCTGCTGATCCCCACCCCTCCCCTCCATTCCTCTGCTGATCCCCTCCCCTCCCCTCCATTCTCCTACCGATCCCTTTGCCTCCTCCCCATTCTCCTACTGATCACCTCACCTTCCCTCCATTACCCTCCTGATCCCATCCCCTCCCCTCCATTCCTCTCCTGATCCCCTCCCCTACCCTCCATTCTCCTACTGATCCCCCTCCCCTCCCCTCCATTCCCCTACTGATCCCCTCCCCTCCACTCCATTGTCCTCATGATTCCCCTCCCCTCCGCTCCTTACCCCTACTGCTTCCCTCCCCTCCCCTCCATTCTCCCGCTGCTCCACTCCCCTCCCCTCCATTCCTCTACTGATCCCCTCCCCTCCGCTCCCCTCCATTCCTCTGCTGATCCTCTCCCCTTCCCTCCATTCTCCTGATGATCCCCTCCCCTCCCCTCCATTCCTCCACTGATGCCCTCCCCTCCCCTCCATTCCCCTCCTGATCGACTCCCCTCCCCTCCATTCCCCTCCTGATCCCCTCCCCTCACCTCCATTCTCCTCCTGATCCCCTCCCATCCCCTCCATTCCTCTGCTGATCCCCACACCTCCCCTCCATTCTCCTCCTGATCCCCTCCCCTCCCCTCCATTCTCCTGCTGCTCCCTTCCCCTCCCTCCATTCCTCTATTGATCCCCTCCCCTCCCCTCCATTCTCCTACTGATCCCCTCCACTCCCCTCCATTCTCCTGCTGCTCCCCTCCCCTCCCCTCCATTCCTCTTCTGATCCGCTCCCCTCCCCTCCCCTCCATTCCTCTCCTGATCCCCTCCCCTCCCCTCCATTCCTCTACTGTTCCCCTCCCCTCCCCTCCATTCTCCTACTGATCCCCTCCACTCCCCTCCATTCTCCTGCTGCTCCCCTCCCCTCCCCTCCATTCCTCTTCTGATCCGCTCCCCTCCCCTCCCCGCCATTCCTCTGCTGATCCCCTACCCTCCCCCTCCATTCCTCTACTGATCCCCTCCGCTCCCCTCCATTCTCCAACTGATCCCCTCCCCTCCCCTCCATTCTCCTACTGATCCCCTCCGCTCCCCTCCATTCCTCCACTGATGCCCTCCCCCTCCCCTCTATTCTCCTACTGATCCCCTCCCCTCACCTCCATTCTCCTCCTGATCCCCCTCCGCTCCCCTCCATTCCTCCACTGATGCCCTCCCCTCCCCTCCATTCCCCTCCTGATCGACTCCCCTCCCCTCCATTCCCCTCCTGATCCCCTCCCCTCACCTTCATTCTCCTCCTGATCCCCCTCCCCTCCCCCTCCATTCCACTGCTGATCCCCCTCCCCTCCCCCTCCATTCCTCTATTGATCCCCTCCCCTCCCCTCACCTCCATTCCTCTGCTGGTCCCCTCCCCTCCCCTCCATTCTCCTACTGATCCCTTCCCCTCCCCTCCATTTTCCTGCTGCTCCCCTCCCCTCCCCTCCATTCCTCTACTGATCAACTCCCCTCCCCTCCTCTCAATTCCCCTCCTGATCCCCTCCCCTACCCTCCATTCCTCTGCTGATCCCCTCCTCTCCCCCTCCATTCCTCTACTGATCCCCTCCCCTCCCCTCCATTCTCCTACCGATCCCCACGCCTCCCCTCCATTCTCCTACTGATCCCCTCCCCTCCCCTCCTTTGTCCTCCTGATTCCCATCACCTCCCCTCCTTTCCCCTACTGCTTCACTCCCCTCCCCTCCATTCTCCCGCTGCTCCACTCCCCTCCCCTCCATTCCTCTGCTGATCCCCTCCCCTCCCCTCCCCTCCATTACTCTGCTGATCCCCTCTCCTCCCCTCCATTCTCCTCCTGATCCCCTCCCCTCCCCTCCATTCTCCTCCTGATCCCCTCCCCTCCCCTCCATTCCTCTGCTGATACCCTCCCCTCCCCTCCATTCCTCTGCTGATCACCTCCCCTCCATTCCTCTTCTGATCCCCCTCCCCTCCCTTCCATTCTCCTACTGATTCCTTCCCCTCCCCTCCCCTCCATTCTCCTACTGAACCCCTCCCCTCCCCTCCATTCCCCTCCTGATCCTCTCCCCTCCCCTCCATTCCTCTACCGATCCCCTCCCCTCCCCTCCGTTGTCCTCCTGATCCCCTCCCCTCCCCTCCATTCCTCTGCTGATCCCCTCCCCTCCCCTCCATTCTCCTACTGATCCCTTCCCCTCCCCTCCATTCTCCTACTGATTCCCTCCTCTCCCCTCCATTCTCCTCCTGATCCCCTCCCCTCCCCTCCATTCCTCTGCTGATCCCCTCCCCTCCCCTCCATTCCTCTACTGATCACCTCCCCTCCCCTCCCTTCCATTCCCCTCCTGATCCCCTCCCCTCCCCTCCATTCCCCTCCTGATCCCCTCCCCTCCCCTCCATTCCCCTCCTGATCCCCTCCCCTCCCCTCCATTCTCCTACCGATCCCCTTGCCTCCTCTCCATTCTCCTACTGATCACCTCACCTTCCCTCCATTACCCTCCTGATCCCATCCCCTCCCCTCCATTCCTCTCCTGATGCCCTCCCCTCCCCTCCATTCCCCCTACTGATCCCCTCCCCTCCACTCCATTGTCCTCCTGATTCCCCCTCCCCTCCCCTCCTTTCCCCTACTGCTTCCCTCTCCTCCCCTCCAATCTCCCGCTGCTCCACTACCCTCCCCTCCATTCCTCTGCTGATCCTGTCCCCTCCCCTCACCTCCATTCTCCTACTGATACCCTCCCCTCCCCTCCATTCCTCCACTGATCCCCTCCCCTCCCCTCTATTCTCCTACTGATCCCCTCCCCTCCCCTCCATTCCTCTGCTGATCCCCTCCCCTCCCCTCCATTCTCCTACTGATCCCCTCTCCTCCATTCTCCTACTGATCCCCTCCCCTCCCCTCCATTCTCCTACTGATGCCCTCCCCCTCCCCTCCATTCCTCTGCTGATCCCCTCCCCTCCCCTCCATTCTCCTGATGATACCCTCCCCTCCCCTCCATTCCTCCACTGATGCCCTCCCCTCCCCTCCATTCCCCTCCTGATCAACTCCCCTCCCCTCCATTCCCCTCCTGATCCCCTCCCCTCCCCTCCATTCTCCTCCTGATCCCCTCCCCTCCCCTCCATTCTCCTACTGATCCACTCCCCTCCCCCTCCCCTCCATTCCCCTCCTGATCCCCTCCCCTCCCCTCCATTCTTCTGCTGATCCCCTCCCCTCCCCTCCATTCTCCTACTGATTCCCTCCCCACCCCTCCATTCTTCTGCTGCTCCCCTCCATTCCCCTCCATTCCTCTGCTGATGCCCTTCCCTCCCCTCCATTCCTCTACTGATCACCTCCCCTCCCCTCCCCTCAATTCCCCTCCTGATCCCCTCCCCTACCCTCCATTCCTCTGCTGATCCCCTCCCCTCCCCCTCCATTCCTCTACTGATCACCTCCCCACCCCTCCCCTCCATTCCCCTGCTGATCCCCTCCCCTCCCCTCCATTCTCCTACCGATCCCCACGCCTCCCCTCCATTCTCCTACTGATCACCTCACCTTCCCTCCATTCCCCTCCTGATCCCATCCCCTCCCCTCCATTCCCCTACTGATCCCCTCCCCTCCCCTCCATTGTCCTCATGATTCCCTCCCCTCCCCTCCATTCTCCTGCTGCTACCTTCCCCTCCCTCCATTCCTCTATTGATCCCCTCCCCTCCCCTCCCCTCCATTCTCCTGCTGATCCCTTCCCCTCCCCTCCATTCCTCTGCTGATCCCCTCCCCTCCCCTCCATTCTCCTGCTGATCCCCTCCCCTCCCCTCCATTCTCCTGCTGATCCCCTCCCCTCCCCTCCATTCTCCTACTGATCCCCTTCCCTCCCCTCCATTCTCCTACTGATCCCTTCCCCTCCCCTCCATTCTCCTGCTGCTCCCCTCCCCTCCCCTCCATTCCTCTTCTGATCCACTCCCCTCCCCTCCCCTCCATTCCTCTGCTGATCCCCTCCCCTCCCCTCCTTTCTCCTGCAGACCCCCCCACCTCCGCTCCATTCCCCTCCTGATCCCCTCCACTGCCCTCCATTCCAAACCTGATCCCCTCCCCTCACCTCCATTCTGCTAATGATCCCCTCCCCTCCCCTCCATACTCCTCCTAATCCCTTCCCTCGCCTCCATTCTGCTGCTGATCCCCTCCACCTCCCCTCCATTCTCCTGCAGAGCCTCTCCCATCCCCTCCATTGCTCTGCTGATCCCCAACCCTCCCCTCCATTCTCCTACTGATCCCCTCCGCTCCCCTCCATTCCTCCACTGATGCCCTCCCCCTCCCCTCCATTCCCCTCCTGATCGACTCCCCTCCCCTCCATTCCCCTCCTGATCCCCTCCCCTCACCTCCATTCTCCTCCTGATCCCCTCCCCTCCCCTCCATTCCTCTGCTGATCCCCTCCCCTCCCCTCCATTCCTCTGCTGATCCCCACACCTCCCCTCCATTCTCCTCCTGATCCCCTCCCCTCCCCTCCATTCTCCTGCTGATCCCCTCCCATCCCCTCCATCCCCCTCCTGACCCTGCCCATCCCTTCCTCTCCATCCCCCTCCTGATCACCTCCCCGCCATTCCCCTCCTGATCCCCTCACCTACCCTCCATTCCCCTCCTCATCCCCTCCCCACCCTCCATTCTCCGGCTGATCCCCTCCCCTCCCCTCCTTTCTCCTGCAGATCCCCTCACCTCCGCTCCATTCCCCTCCTGATCCCCTCCACTGCCCTCCATTCCAAACCTGATCCCCTCCCCTCACCTCCATTCTGCTAATGATCCCCTCCCCTCCCCTCCATACTCCTCCTAATCCCTTCCCTCGCCTCCATTCTGCTGCTGATCCCCTCCCCTCCCCTCCATTCTCCTGCTGATCCCCTCCCCTCCCCTCCTTTCTCCTGCAGATCCCCTCACCTCCGTTCCATTCCCCTCCTGATCCCCTACTCTCCCCCTCCATTCTCCTACTGATCCATTCCCCTCCCCTCCATTCCTCTGCAGCTCCCCGCCCCTCCCCTCCATTCCTCCTACTGATCCCCTCCCCTCCCCTCCATTCCCCTCCTGATCCCCTCCCCTCCCCTCCATTTATCTCCTGATCCACTCCCCTCGCCTCCATTCTCCTACTGATCTCCTCCCCTCCCCTTATAATCCTCCTGATCCACTCCCCTCCCCTCCATTCTCCTACTGATCACCTCCCCTCCCCTCCATTCTCCTACTGATCCCCTCCCTTCCCCTCCATTCCTCTACTGATACCCTCCCCTCCTCTCCATCCCCCTCCTGATCCCCTCCCCTCCCCTCCATTCTCCTACTGATCACCTCCCCTCCCCTCCATTCTCCTACTGATCCCCTCCCTTCCCCTCCATTCCTCTACTGATACCCTCCCCTCCTCTCCATCCCCCTCCTGATCCCCTCCCCTCCCCTCCATTCTCCTACTGATCCCCTCCCTTCCCCTCCATTCCTCTACTGATACCCTCCCCTCCTCTCCATCCCCCTCCTGATCCCCTCCCCCTCCCCTCCATTCTCCTGCTGATCCCCTCCCCTCCCCTCCTTTCTCCTGCAGACCCCCCCACCTCCGCTCCATTCCCCTCCTGATCCCCTCCACTGCCCTCCATTCCAAACCTGATCCCCTCCCCTCACCTCCATTCTGCTAATGATCCCCTCCCCTCCCCTCCATACTCCTCCTAATCCCTTCCCTCGCCTCCATTCTGCTGCTGATCCCCTCCACTCCCCTCCATTCCTCCTACTGATCCCCTCCCCTCCCCTCCATTCCCCTCCTGATCCCCTCCCCTCCCCTCCATTCCTCTACTGTTCCCCTCCCCTCCCCTCCATTCTCCTGCTGATCCCCTCCCCTCCCCTCCATTCTCCTCCTGATCCCCTCCCTTCCGCTCCATTCTCCTACTGATCCCACCCCCTCCCCTCCATTCCTCTGCTGATCCCCTCCCCTCCCCTCCATTCTCCTCCTGATCCCCTCCCCTCCCCTCCATTCCTCTACTGTTCCCCTCCCCTCCCCTCCCCTCCATTCCTCTGCTGATCCTCTCCCCTCCCCGCCATACCTCTGCTGATCCCCTACCCTCCCCTCCATTCTCCAACTGATCCCATCCCCTCCCCTCCATTCTCCAACTGATCCCCTCCACTCCCCTGCCCTCCATTCTCCTACTGATCCCCTCCCCTCCCCTCCATACTCCTCCTAATCCCTTCCCTCGCCTCCATTCTGCTGCTGATCCCCTCCACTCCCCTCCATTCCTCCTACTGATCCCCTCCCCTCCCCTCCATTCCCCTCCTGATCCCCTCCCCTCCCCTCCATTCCTCTACTGTTCCCCTCCCCTCCCCTCCATTCTCCTGCTGATCCCCTCCCCTCCCCTCCATTCTCCTCCCGATCCCCTCCCTTCCGCTCCATTCTCCTACTGATCCCACCCCCTCCCCTCCATTCCTCTGCTGATCCCCTCCCCTCCCCTCCATTCTCCTCCTGATCCCCTCCCCTCCCCTCCATTCCTCTACTGTTCCCCTCCCCTCCCCTCCCCTCCATTCCTCTGCTGATCCTCTCCCCTCCCCGCCATACCTCTGCTGATCCCCTACCCTCCCCTCCATTCTCCAACTGATCCCATCCCCTCCCCTCCATTCTCCAACTGATCCCCTCCACTCCCCTGCCCTCCATTCTCCTACTGATCCCCTCCCCTCCCCTCCATTTTCCTCCTGATCCCCTCCCCTCCCCTCCATTCCTCTGCTGATCCCCTCCCCTCCCCTCCATTCCTCTCCTGATCCCCTCCCCTCCCTTCCATTCTCCTCCTGATCCCTCCCCTCCATTCCTCTCCTGATCCCCTCCCCTCCCCTCCATTCTACTCCTGATGCCCTCCCCTCCCCTCCATTCCTCTCCTGATCCCCTCCCCTCCCCTCCATTCTCCGGCTGATCCCCTCCCCTCCCCTCCATTCCCCTACTGATCCCCTCCCCTCGCTTCCATTCTCCTCCTGATCCCCTCCCCTCCCCTCCATTCTCCTCCTGATCCCTCCCCTCCCCTCCATTCTACTCCTGATGCCCTCCCCTCCCCTCCATTCCTCTCCTGATCCCCTCCCCTCCCCTCCATTCCTCTGCTGATCCCCTCCCCTCCATTCCTCTACTGATCCCCTCCCAACCACTCCCCTCCATTCCACTCCTGATCCCCTCCCCTCCCCTCCCTTCCATTCCTCTACTGATCCCCTCCACTCCCCACCCCTCCATTCCTCTCCTGATCCCCTCCACTCCCCTCCATTCCTCTGCTGATCCCCTCCCCTCCATTCCATTACTGATCCCCTCCCCTCCCCTCCATTGTCCTCCTGATCCCCTCCCCTCCCCTCCATTCTCCTACTGCTACCCTCCCCTCCCCTCCATTCTCCTACTGTTCAGCTCCCCTCCCCTCCCCTCCATTCCTCTACTGATCCCCTCCCAACCACTCCCCTCCATTCCACTCCTGATCCCATCCCCTCCCCTCCCCTCCATTCCTCTACTGATCCCCTCCACTCCCCACCCCTCCATTCCTCTGCTGATCCCCTCCCCTCCATTCCGTTACTGATCCCCTCCCCTCCCCTCCATTCCTCTCCTGATCCACTCCACTCCCCTCCATTCCTCTGCTGATAATCTCCCCTCCCCTCCATTCTCCTACCGATCCCCTCCCCTCCCCTCCATTCTCTTACTGATCCACTCACCTCCCTTCCATTCCCCTCCTGATCCCCTTCCCACCCCTCCATTCTCCTCCTGATCCCCTCCCCCCCCTCCATTCCCCTCCTGATTCCCTCCCCACCCCTCCATTCTCCTCCTGATCCCCTCCCCCCTCCATTCCCCTCCTGATCCCCTCCCCTCCCCTCCATTCCCCTCCTGATCCCCACCCCTCCCCTCCATTCTCCTCCTGATCCCCTCCCCTCCATTCCTCTGCTGATCCCCTCCCCTCCCCTCCATTCCTCTGCTGATCCCCTCCCCTCCCCTCCATTCCTCTGCTGATCCCCACCCCTCCCCTCCATTCTCCTCCTGATCCCCTCCCCTCCCCTCCATTCCTCTGCTGATCCCCTCCCCTCCCCTCCATTCCTCTGCTGATCCCCTCCCCTCCCCTCCATTCCTCTGCTGATCCCCTCCCCCTCCCCTCCATTCTCCTCCTGATCCCCTCCCCTCCCCTCCATTCTCCTCCTGATCCCCTCCCCTCCCCTCCATTCCCCTCCTGATCCCCTCCCCTCCTCTCCATTCCCCTCCTGATACCCTCCCCTCCCCTCCATTCTCCTCCTGATCCCCTCCCCTCCCCTCCATTCCTCTGCTGATCCCCTTCCCTCCCCTCCATCCCCCTCCTGATCCCCTCCCCTCCCCTCCCAGGGTGTGTGTGTGGGGGGGATTGTTGAGGGGTGTCATGGTATTGCTCAATTCCCCACCCCCCTCCCAGGATCTGTGTGTGAGATGGTGTGGGGGTGGGGTTCAGGGTATTGCTCAATTACCCAATCCCCTCCCAGGGTGTGAGTGTGTGGGGTTTGGGGAGGTGGGTGTTTGTGCAGAGTGGGGGTGGGGGGTGGGGGTTGTTTGTGCAGAGTGGGGGGGTGGGGGGGGGGTGTTTGTACAGAGTGGGGGGGTGGGGGGGTGTTTGTACAGAGTGGGGGGGGTGGGGGGGTGTTTGTACAGAGTGTGGGGTGGGGGGGTGTTTGTACAGAGAGGGGGGGTGGGGGGGTGTTTGTACA